>JADKXX010006642.1:0-67763 GCA_017310255.1 Butorides virescens | reverse complement strand
CTTCCCTTCCCTTCCCTTCCCTTCCCTTCCCTTCCCTTCCCTTCCCTGGGAGCATCCACAACTTCTCTGGGCAACCTGTTCCAGTGCCTTGTCTTCTCCTGCTGCTGAACTCAGCTCTATGAGGGACAATCTATACAATTGTTTCTTTGCTGACATACTTCATTTTTGCTAATAATGTTTTCCTATATACATTTTCCCTTAGAAGGCCTGGGAATTTAGTAACAAAAGACTAAGAATATGCTGCTACAAAGCATTAGAACAAATTCTGCTTTTAAATTTTTCTGTTTCCTTCAATTATCCCTCTTTTTAAAAATAGCTGCATAGCAAGAGTGCTATTTTCTGTAACAATACCAATGTTGCAAGGAGCAGATGGATCTCTTGGAAACCACAAAATAAGCCATAAATGCTAAACTTTGTATAGAGCACAGGAAAAATGCACATAAGAAGGCCCATATTTTAATAAGCTGAAATGCCTATGATGTAAGTAGTATATAAACTTATTAATGGCAACTTTGCCCCAAAAGGTTCAGTTAATATCTATTTTTCTTTGTTGCAAACTAAAGTATATTTAGACATAAAATAAAACAACAATAAAAATAATACTAATCAAAAAACAGTCAACAGAAAAGCCTTCCTTTAGCAGTAACCTTTAATGGAGAATTTGTTTTCATACAACAAGGCTTAAATATATTTCTACTAATTTTTCTGCTGATCCTCCCTGTCACAATGTATGGTTGCAAACATTGTGCCCATCTTTAAAAAGGGTCAAAAGGAAGACCTCAGGAACAACTGACCTGTCAGCCTCCCCTCTGCGCCTGGAAGGATCATGGAACAGATCCTCCTAGAAGCGATGCTAAAGAACACGGAGGACAGGGAGGTGATTTGAGAGTTTCACCTAGGGCAAGTCTTGCCTGACCAACCTAGTGGCCTTCTATGATGGAGTGACTGCATCAGTGGACAAGGGAAAAGCAACAGATGTCATCTATCTGGACTTTTGTAAGCCCTTTGACAAAGTCCCCCACAACATCCTTCTCTCTAAATTGGGGAGATAGGGATTTGATGGGTGGACTGTTTGGTGGATAAGGAATTGGTTGGATGCTCTCATCCAGGGGGTAGTGGTCAACAGCACAAAATCTGGATGGAGATCAGTGACAAGTAGTGTCCCTCAGGGGTCTGTACTGGGATCAGTGCTGTTTAATTTTTTCATCAATGACGAAGACAGTGAGATCGAGTGCACCCTCAGCAAGTTTGCAGATGACACCAAGCTGAGTGATGCAGTTGATACAACAGAAGGACAGGATGTCATCCAAAGAGACCTGGGCAAGCTGGAGAGGTGGGCCTGTGTGAACCTCATGGGGCTCAACAAGGCCAAGTGCAAGGTCCTGCACCTGGGTCAGGGTAACCCCCAGTATCAATACGGGCTGGGGGAAGAAAGAATCGAGAGCAGCCCTGCTGATAGGGACTTGGGGGTGCTGGTGGATGAAAAGCTGGACATGAGCCGGCAATGTGCGCTGGCAGCCCAGAAGGCCAACCCTACCCTGGGCTGCATCAAGAGAAGCGTGGCCAGCAGGTCAAGGGAGGTGATTGCCCCTCTACTCTGCTCTGGTGAGACCTCACCTGGAGTACTGCGTCCAGCTCTGGAGCCCTCAGCACAAGAAGGACATGGACCTGTTGGAGCGGGTGCAGAAGAGGGCTACAAAAATGATCCGAGGGCTGGAGCACCTCTCCTATGAGGACAGGCTGAGAGAGTTGGGCTTGTTCAGCCTGGAGAACAGAAGGCTGCGGGGAGACCTGATTGCGGCCTTTCAGTACCTAAAGGGGCCTATAGGAAAGATGGGGAAAATCTTTTTAGTAGGGCCAGCTGCATTAGGACAAGGGGTAATGGTTTTAAACTAAATCAGGGTAGGTTTAGGCTAGATATAAGGAAAAAATTCTTTACAGTGAGGGTGGTAAACCACTGGAACAGGTTGCCCAGAGAGGTAGTGGAGGCCCCATCCCTGGAAACATTCAAGGCCAGGTTGGACGGGGCTCTGAGCAACCTGATCTAGTTAGCAGTGTCCCTGCTCACTGCGGGGGGGGGTGGGCTAGATGACCTCTAGCGTTCCCTTCTAACCCACAGCATCCAATGATTCTATGATTCTATGATATTCATCTGCACTATTTACTATTTGCAGTGATATTCCTTGTTAATCCAATGAAAGGATAATGTGGTGCTAAGGAACATTACAAAATCAGATCATATTTTTATTAGGAAGAGTTAAGGTTGGACTAGATGGTCCTTGAGGTACCTTCCAAGCTGGCATCCTATGATTCTATGATTTTATCATAACAGTACCCATGGGATCCAATTTGATATTATATAAAAGGGTTCATGATATGGTGACAGCCTGTTCCTGCAAGATGAGGAATGACATGAAGTGTGCCACAGTGCTAGTCAGTTCAGTTGGATGTATGCTTTTAGAACATGAGCTTCTTACCAAATATAAATGCCATGGTAATCTCTGACAGAAGAAAAGAGTAGAGGGACTGAAAAAGCCTAGAGTTATTATTAGAGATAAATTAACACATTTAAACAGTGCACTGGTACAGATTTCTGTCTGTATTCAGAGCTAACCAGATCCTGAGTGTTTTTTCAGCTCAGGAGAATTTAATTAAAGACTAGCTCAGATCAGCCTTACTCTACAGCTGTCCATCTTCCCTTTCTGTCCTTATCCTCCTTCAGTTTTCAGTGTATTTCCTCACTCATGATTATGTTCATGAAGCTAGGCAGAGAACTAGTGGAATTAATATGACATTTGACGACATACCATTGCTGGTACCTTTATAATGAAAATTACAGTGACATGTACAGACAGCCACTCCCTCTTTAAATAATCTTGCCCAACTCAGCCAGACCATAGTATGTAACATGGACACACTCCTAGCCATTTCTTGTGTAAGCAGGAGAAGGGCTAGGAGGCACAGCGGTCTGCAAGGAGACCTCTCATCTCAGGGGAGAAGAGCATTATTATCTCCTGTACTGCAGCATTACTTGGGAGCTTAAGCCATGAATAAGAGCTAGTGGCTGGCCCTGGCTCAAGTAAAATCTCACTAAGTTTAAACTCTGTAGAAGATGTCTCGGGTAGACAGAAGTTGGGGGAGAAGATTCTCTCCATGGGGAAATGGAGTAGAACATTAAGTTAGCAGGGCTTATAAGCAAGTGGAAAAACATCAGGAATAAAAATCTGAAGAAGTTCATGGCAATTATTAGTTAGGAGAGATATTTGAATAGGAAGCAGGTCAGAAAAAAAGCATTTTAGATGTCACTTAGCAGCACTTGTTTGTGCTTTTTAGACACAGAGAACCAAAATGTTAACCTAAGCCGTGACAGACTTCTTATAAAGGATGGGCCGTCTTTAACTAGAGACAAGGATAGGGATAAAATAATACCCGTTTCTCCACCATCTCCTTTTCAGCACAATGCTAACAATAAAGTTTGATTTGTGCAGTAAACACCCCCTCAAGGGGTTTTACAAAGCGAGAGTGCCACAGCTTCTCAGATTTAATAAAACCTATTATATACGAACGAACAACATCAATCCAGCGAAGCTGCAAAAACACGTTAGCAATTGCTGAGAGTGTCAGCCAGTGATCCTGATCAGTCAATATTAGGCACTTGTAAACACTGTCTCCTTTGAAATTAGCTTCTGTTATATATGTTATGACACAGCGCTATACCTGCCCTTGATGTTGGGTATTGATTGACTGCACTGGTTCTCGAGCACTGCCCATCATCTGACAGGACAGATGTCTTCAAATAGCATGGGAGTAGGGGTAACACTGTGCCACATCAACATCTTTGGTCTACAGCTATGATTATTTATTATCATGATTATCTGCTTTGATAGCAGTAACTGGAAAATTGGCACAGGTCTCATAAAACCGTATGGTCTCTTACATGTGAAAATCAACTTATCACATGCCCTTGCAGCTTGAAGCTCCATATAATGGCTCTTAGTTAGCAACATAAACACAGATATAGTCCTTGTTCTCAAACACAAGCTTCTTAGGGAAATGTCTTATATTAAGTTGAGGACAATTCTTGTTGTTACAATATGCGCTTTCACTAAAGTAATGTTTATAAGATGAAAAAATAAATATATATATATTAAGCATTCTGGGACAGAGATTTTGGGGCATCCTGGAAGATGAGGACAAAAGGTGTGTTCCTTTTCCACACATTTTTTTCTTGGGGCTGAAGACAGTATTTTCATACATTAAAAAATTATTTTCCATAAACAAAAAATTATATTACTTTCATTTAGCAGCAGTAGGTGTGCTGTCTATGGAGATAATCTGTGGATAATCTAAACCCCAAAGCTCTTACTTCTTAGCCTTCTACAAAGATCCCCAAATCCCTCTCCTGCCTTGTTCTTTTGGCCTTATTGCCCAGATCTTCCACAAGTCTCTGATTTTGAGGTGGTTATCTGAGGCTAAAAGTTTTACACATGAAAATATTATTTCTTCAAATATATTTGCTTTCACTGTGCTCACACTCATATCCAACATAGTGTCCCATGCAAACACAGCAGACTCTAAGGAGCATGTCATCTTCTCCACAAAGGCTGCTTGAATCGAGCTAGACTATAGAGGACAGGGATGGGAAGGAATACAGTTTTTCATCTAGTTTTTTAACTTTTCAGTTGGCAATGGTTAAAACTGTTGTCTTCTCCTAGACAAAGTCCTACCTGTATAAGCTTTTTTAATGCTATTCTACTATAAAGAAAAAACAGCAGTTTTGAGTGCTAGCATGATATTCAGACTTGGGCTAGCAGAATAGCAGTGCATGCTGTAAATGATAACTAAATTAGCCTTTAGCAAAGCGATCATAGAAAAGTATGGACATTTATGCAGACAAAATCTGTTCTTAGTGAATATTTCACATGGATGTGATGCAATACTGCAATGGCTCTAGTTTCAGTAAAACTGTCTCACAGGAACTTGTATTTCTTCTGCTGCTCAGGCAACTGCTTTTGCACTGGAGAAATAAAAGTGTAGTCCAACGAACTATGAAAGGAAAGCTTGCACTGCAATTTAGTGAATGACTTCTTGAAGTGTGTGATGTCATTTTGCCCTTGTGCTTTCTTTCTAAAAGTCAAAAGATTCATAAATGACCTTGCACAATGAGTAAAAAATAAAGCAAAATCCACATCCTGTGGGTATAAATGCAGGCAGTTCTTCTTGCCTAGGGAGGAAGGTCTTCTTTACTTGAATTTGGTCAGAAAGGCAGGTTCAGACAAAGATTTTTAAAGGTCAATAGTAACCTTAGATCTTCTGTTCTGACCTTGAGTACGACCAAGCACAGGAAAGCACACACACACACACAACTTAAACTTTTATATATTACTTCAGACATTTTCCAAAAGCTGCCTGGCTAGAACAAAGAATAAGAAAGATCATCTATGAAATGTGAATAGTGTTCATTATTCCTCTCATACAAAAAAATGCACTGTTCACATACACGTTTATTTCCTGCAGAACTTTCCAGAATATCTGTGTCTGTAATACATGTTTGTCAATAGATTCACATGTTCCAGGATGACTGATTCTTGAAGAAATGGATATTTTGGACCTCAAAATCTTGTACAAAAGTAAGAAAAGAAACTTGTGCTTCTTTCTAAAAGTCCAGCTTATTTCCAAAAGGCAGTTTCTCTCCAGAAGCAGGACCCCTACCAAGAAGCTTCAATCTAGCTGGTCCAAAAGTGTGAGCCTCAGGGACATATATTCTTGCTGAGAGATGGTATTGGCTGGTACTGGCCCTGGTGTTTAACCCACACCTATTCTACCCACCTAGGCAGGTTTTAAGCACGGGAAGAAGAAGACAAAGCAAAATGAGGGTGTTTTTTGAAAAATAAGTTTCTTATACTTGTTTTAAGGCCTAGTGGAGACTTTCTTTCTTTTGTATATTGGCAGTGAACTCAACCAATCTGCAATTTCTGTCCATCTATAAAAGTAGACACAGATGCTAACATATCCTACAAGAGGGCAATACAGCCAGGCACAAGCAATCTATTTTTCTGGTGACTCTAGGCAATTTCTTGATGCAATCAACTGTGATCAATTAACAGACTAGAGGTGATGCTTTGTTGGACCTGCTATTCATAAACAAGAAAGTGGTGGCAGATGTGAAGATCAAGGGCAGCTTTGGCTGCAGTGACCACGAGATTGTGAAGTTTAAGGTCCTAAGAGAATTCAATAAAACAGAGTTACAGCTGTGGCCTTCAGAAATGCTGATTTTGGCCTTTTCAAGGCTTCCCAGGTCTCTACTGGAACTTGTAGGAAGGCGGCAGTACCCACGGGAAGGAGCACTAAGATAAGGAGCACTTAAGCCATTTAAACAAATGGAATCTTGTGGGACCAGAGAGGAAAAAGACAAACACTGCACCCATCTTAAAGGAAGTTGAGAAGAGGACAGATCCAGGCAACCTACAGGACATTTGGCCTCACCACAGTCCCTGGAAGGGGAAGGAGCAAATCCTCTTAGAAGCCATTCCTAAACACACAAAGGACAAGGAGGTAACTGGGAAGAGCCAGCATGGATCTACTGAGGACAAATCCTGCTCAACCAGTAGGATTGATTTCTGTGATGAGGTAACCAGCATGGTGGACAAGGAGAGGATGTTGCATACGTTGATTTGAGCAAAACCTTTAACACAGCATCTCGTAGTTTACTTCTCATCAGACTGGTGAGATATGGGAATGGATAAGTGAATAGCAAAGCTGGTGGAAAATTGACTGGAGTGCTGGGCTCAGAAAGCTACTACCACTGATGCAAGCAGCAGCTCTGCAGAAATGCCCTGGGGGGCAGCAGGTTGCCAGGAGGCAGCAATTCTCATGGGCAGCAAAGCAGCCCCTGCTGCCAGGTCTGCACCAGCATGGGTGCAGCAGCAGAGCCAGGCAACAATGCTGCCCTGCTGCTCAGCACCACTGAGACCATGGGGTTCAGGGTCCAGGTCTGGGCTTCTGGTGCAGGACAGACCCTGACGTACAGGAGTAGGTCCAGTGGAGGGTCCCTGCGATGGTCAGGGCTGGAACCTAGGATGTACAAGGGCAGGCAGAGGATGCTGGGCTGGTTCATCCTGGAGAAGAGGAGAGGAAGGACAGACTTCATTGCTGTCTGCAGCTGCGTGATGAGAAAAGACAAAGCCAGAGTCTTCTTGCAGGTGCATAGTGATAGGAAGAAGCAACAAGCAGAAGTTGGAATATAGGATAGCCTGGTAAGGAAAACAAAAAGAACCATGAGGGTACTTAAATACTGGAGCAAGTTGCCCAGAGAGGTTGTGGAATACCCCATAATGAAAGTGTTTAAGACTCAAACAGATGATTCCTTGAATGAGCTCTGCTTTGTGCAGGAGGTTGGACTAGTTGACCTCCAGAAGTTACTGCTGCCCTGAATTGTTCCAGATGATTCGGTGATTCTAAATGTTTGGGTTATGTACACTCAGACAGAAAGCATATTTAAATATTTCGCTGCAGTGCCCTTACTTTTTTGTTAAATTTTATTATGGCTCATGGTTTTCATGATTTTACAAGGCAGATCTAATTTGCGTTTGTCAGGTTTCCTTAGAACATATTGTGAAGCTGTCTTGTAATCATATGTATAAAATTCTTTATAATTTAAACCACAAGATCTTTCCAATAATATGATCCCTTCATCAATTAGATCTCAAGTTGCTTCCTTGGCAGGCTGTGTGTCATGTGGACTGTACAATCCATATATTCTGTTCTTAGCCACAAACTACCGACTCATTAAGAGAACTCAGATTTTTTTTTTTCTTTCAGTGAGAAAGGAGAGATTAGGATATCAATCAATGACATGAAAGTATGCCTGAAAAAAGGGGGAAATGTTTGTCATAATGTCACGTTCATAGCCACATTATGCAATTAACTAAAATGTAGTATCTGCTATGGAAGATTACTTTTCTCATTGTAATATAATAAAAATGTGCCCTATGGGATGAAGTCCCAAATCTAGTGAATTTAATGGAACAACTGCATTCAAATTTAACACAGTCTTGATTTCTTCTAGTGTATTTTTTGCTGCATTTTTTCAAACTTAGATAATACACTGGGCTTAAAAGTCATCAGAAACTGCTTCCTAACTGAACTTTAGTGTGTGACAGTTCTTATTTGCAAATGAATCACAAGTTACTCAAAATCATGTCCATGCTAGTTTAGTTGTGGAAATCAGAAGTGGGAGACAAGGATGGCTTGCCACCATGATGATTTAAAAATATAATAACTTTTGTTTTTCACTCAAATATCCCAGATGGGAGAGGGAGGTAGCACCATTTCCTCCAAAACACTTATCCATAAAATGCTGAGTTTACAGATATTTTAAAATGTTACCATGTGAATAATATTCCTCTGTACATATTCTTAGTTTATGGGCACTTGCCATATGGCGTTCCTGCAATTCAGTCTTTTTTCTTTTTTTTACATATACAGTGCATGTGCTCATGTCAGTCTCTCCCCATTGAATTCTGCTCACAATTAATCTCCCAGCTCACGTAATCACCTCTTCTGTATATTCTCTTAGTGAAGGAAGTGGGTTCTCAGGGGTGTAAAGTCTTAGGCAGGGAACAAAGGCTTTCCTTTCCTCTGTCCATGTTAGAGAGTGCTAACGTGATTCTCTGTAGCTGAGCTCCTTAGCAAAGAAACTGAGGATTTACAGTCCTCCAGCTTTCTCAGCTAAGGGGTTCTTCAAGGCTTTCAAGAGCTGACCTTGTAAAGGATTGTGTTCTTTTAATGCACTCCCTTTTAGAAGAGAGCTTACCTGTTTTCTCAGCCTGATGCAGACACTATTGAAAGGGGTTTCCATGGATACTGACATCAATAGGAAATGAAAGAGGGCTGTCATACTTTCTGACCCACTGGAGTTCCTCACTGTTGCTATGGCAAAGCTTACAGATGTCGCTGGTATTGTTTTGCATAATCTGATTTAAAATCTACAGCCTGGGCAAAAGTATTCTGTAGGGATGGGTAAATACTTCTGGGCAGAACAAGTGAAAATTTGTGATTGATGACAGTCTTAGAAGGTTTCTCAAACTTTAGGATAATTTGTAAAACAAATGGATTATTCTACTACATACCTTTCTCATAGGTCTCTGTCAAAGACAGAAGTAAAAGTTAAAAGAGAATGAATCTCAGCACATTTTGAAATTATCTCATAGTAATTATTAATGAATTTGGAATTAAACTTTGCCATTTTACACCAGCTATCCCATACCGTTAAAAGTAATTATCAAGTTATAAGCTAGCGAAGAACTACATTTTGGAATTTCCTCATTGTGGACCTCGATCAAAGACCAGGTAAAAAGAAGTACCTCAGACCTGACGAAGATGTGGACTTGGCTGCAAACCCCAACTTAGATATTCATGATAAATGGATACTAATATTTTAACATCCTAATATCAAATAATGACTATCGCTGTTACATAGCCTTTAATTTATTCATTTTATTATTTCACCAGGAAAAATTTTAGGAATATTCCTGCATTTCATAAAAAGTTTCCTTAAAAAAAATTAAATGCTTTTTCCCTGCTTTCTCCAAAATACACATACACAAATAAAACAATCCACTGCCCCTGAGATCCACAAACCTTTCAAGTGGCATAGATGGGATTCTCTAGCAGTTAAGATTTACTGCCTGTGTCCCAACACTTGGAGATGAATATAGGATGTTCTGCCAAAAAGAAGAAATTGAAAATTGGTAGAAGAAATAACTGTAGGAGCACACCAGTCAAAGAAAGGGTCTGACCTCCCTAGTAAGGCATTATTTTATCATTTTATGTCACCTGGATTAGTCTGCTTGTTTGAATCTGATGTGTGTATGTTTCATTGTTTTATTTCACATCCTGGTTATAGAGGGCACATTTATTGTTTAGTAAGCAGAATTAGGGTGGCTGCAGTTTACATAGTCAATAGCAGTCAAACACTAAGGTCAGTGTCTATCACATCCTGGAAAAATTGGGGTTAGAACAGGTGAAATTATCATTCCATTTTGGTTTTATGGCTCTAATAGAAAGCCACAGAGTCCCTGACCCCTGCTGCCACTCATGTCTTGCTATAATAGCAATGTATAACCTTCGACACTCAATTAAAACAGGAAATAAGGCAAAGAAGGGGTCAGTATGCATGTTTGGCCAACCTGAGCCTTTGGAAAAAAGGTCCAAGAGGGCTTTCAGAAAGGGAGGGAAGGGGGAAGAGGGGAGGGCAGGAGGGAGAGCAGGAGGGACAGGGGAAAGGAGGGAGGAAAAGGGGAAACAAAAGGGGAAGGCAGAAAGGGGAAGGGGGGGAAAAAAGAAAGCCCTTCCACGTTTGTATGTTGGGTGACCTTAAATCCTTAAATGCATTAGAGAATCCTGCTGCATGGCAATTCTCACACGCTCTGACTCTCTACTAAAAGCATAGGTTTGTCTTTCTGGTTGCCTGAGTGGGACAGGGCTGACTGGTTTTAGAATTTATACATGGCTCTTTTCTTTAACTGATTTTGCTGTACAAATGAAAAAATAAATTACTTATTTTCATCTGACGCTTGTGTGAGAGGGTAAAGCAGGAGAAGAGTCGCTTGGTTTTAAAAGCTAACCCCAATTAACATTGCAAACAATATGGGATCGGCTAAGAGAAATGGTTTGCAGATTAGGCTGATATCTGTCACTGGATCTCAGAGAAAAGGAAGCCCTGTTACTTGCTCTTACTTGAGGGAATAGGTTTTTCCTGAGAATAACAGCTTTAACCATCACCAGTCTAATTCTAGATTTCTACTGTGGACTGCATGCTTATGGATTTGTAAGGCTATATGAAACTACAGCAACCACATAATCTTACTTGCAGTAAGCCACAGAGGCAACCTCACTAATCCCAACATCAAGTCACCAAATTTGGGTTGAGTTACAATGGCAGTTTCAGGAAACTATTCAGTCTCAATTGAAATAATTTAACTAATAAACCAGATGCCATGACTCAAACTAAAATTTTGTTCCAGTGATTGATAGGTCTTGCTGTTAGAAAATGCGTGCTTATTTTCTATTTGTAATTTTCTAGCTTTAGTTTTTAATTGCTGGACTAAACTGACATTTTTCAGTTTGCTGAACAAAAATCAAAGGAAAAAATCAGTTAGGGATTGGAAAAAATATGAATTTTTGCTTTCCCTTAAGACCTATTTAAATTGAAAACAGTTAGATTAGTTTTCAGATAGTTTGGAAATTTATTAAAACCTGTTTGTGAAACATAGACACATTTCAGACAAGTATCACCATATTTTGCATAAAGAAAAGCAAATTGAATTGAAGGTTTGAATGTTTAGGAAAGAGACGAGGTTTCACAGAAATGAGTCAACAGTTCAGATAAGGCAGGAACGCTCTAGAGGCATTACTAAAGACTATTTTAAAGGAGTTAAAAGCTGTGGGTTTGGATTTGCATCACCAGCACACAATAGTTATGACTTAGTGTAAGCAGACAAACCTATGTGTAAGCAACTGGTGGCAAGTTTAGGTTAGGGATTTCTTTAATCTAACCAGAAATTAAAGAAAAATTCCTCCCACAGTTAGGACACTGTAACAGCATTTCTGCTCATTCTGTTCTTAGAATTCCCATTAGAGTATTGCAAAGGCATCCAGAAAGTATCATGCAATGCATTTTGTCCAGAGACCCAGAATTACATCTGGGCCCACTAATGCATTACTACATATTTTTCAGAAAACAAAAACTAATTCTATGGCTGGGTAATTAAAAGAAACAAGAACATCAGACATAGAATCATAGAATCACCTCGGTTGGAAAAGACCTTTAAGATCGTCGAGTCCAACCGTTGACCTAGCACTGCCATCCCACCACTAAACCATGTCCCTAAGCACCTCATCTATCCTTCTTTTAAGTACCTCCAGGGACGGCGACTCGACCACCTCCCTGGGCAGCCCATTCCAGAGCCTGACAACCCTTTCAGTGAAGAAGTTTTTCCTAATGTCTAGCCTAAACCTGCCCTGGTGCAGCTTCAAACCATTGCCCCTCGTCCTATCGTCTGTTACCAGGGTGAAGAGGCCGACCCCCACCTCGCTACAGCCTCCTGTCAGGCAGTTGTAGAGGGCGTTAAGGTCTCCCTCAGCCTCCTCTTCTCCAGGCTGAACAACCACAGCTCCCTCAGCCACTCCTCGTATGACTTGTGTTCCAGACCCCTCACCAGCTTGGTTGCCCTCCTCTGGACATGTTCCAGCAATGTAACATCTTTCTTGTAGTGAGGGGCCCAAAACTGAACACAGTATGTTGTTTGGCTTTAAAAATACATAATATCTCAATTCAGGGATACACCTTAAGTTAGGATGCTTCCATAAATTCATGCCAGACTTCAAGCATACACTTAAGTACTTTCCCAGCTCTTTGGGAATTAAAGTGTTAGTTTCTGAGGTGGTTTACAAAAAAAAATGTACCTCTAAGCCTAAGCTGCTATTGTATAAACCTGATGTCTTCTTAGGCACCACAAGGCTGAAATCTTTAAAACAAATGCAGAGTTACAAGCTTGTGGACAGTCAATGCAAAGGGTCACAGAAATCAAGGGGAGTCAGTTCAATGACTTTTTATCATTAATTTTCTCAGCTGCATGTGTTACTGCAGATCTTTCGTTGTGAAGGACCCTAAACAAGGAAGTAGAGCTACAGGTTCCAGCAACTTCAACAGAGGTGAGAGGAAATTATGTTCCAGACAGCTCATTTTAAGGTTTAATGGTCTGCAGCTTTTTGAGTAGTCCTTTCTTCTCGCTCATTTTCCTCCTCTTTTTTCCTTTCTTTTGTTTTTTTTTAACCCATGAGAGAGGCAAAACCAAGCTCTTTGGCTCCTAGTATTCTTTCTGTGTGAAGCTGACTGGTTGATAGCAAATGACGAGACATGTTCTGAGTTTGGTTGTCACCACAGCTATCCAAAACTGATGAAAGGAGCGAAACGTAGTTGTTCAGATTAACTCAGCTAGCAATAACTCACATGCTTCATTTGCCAGAAACATGTCTGCTGCCACTGGGGAAAGCCGGAACGGACCTCTGAGCTTCACATGGAAAAAAGAGTTCTCATTCTCACTTTTAGTGAAAGAGTAGGATCTGCTCTACAATGGCTTTCTACTTGAATGGAAGATGAGGAAGAAATAGGGAAGAAAAGCCCACTGGCTGCAGTGTATTTTGAAGACCCCAAGCAAAGCTGTCCCTTTTGTTTTCAAGATGAAGCAGTTTTAGGTACTGTGGTTACAATAGAGGGTTCTCCACATGTGAACTTAACAAATTTAGTCATTGCGGGCCTCTCCACTGTGTTGCCATGTTTTCTGTCTTACACCACAATGTAAACATACCTACAGATTCCTATCTACAGCTAAGAAATGTGAGAGACTTCCAAATAAACTTCAAAGTATGTGCATTTTTTTCTCTAGCTAAGATCTTTTTTTAAAAAAATCTCTCCCTGTGACTGCATTAATTCCTCATTTCCTGTACTAGAGAGACTAAAAAGTCAAGAGGCACCAGCCATTCAGCTAGTTTTAAAGAAAACCGTTTTCTTCTGCATGCTTTTTTCCACAGTTTTATTAAATATTTGTAAGTCTGAATCAGTCAGCAGCAGCAAACTAATGCATCTACTTATTCAACCAAATGTCTGGCATCTTCCAAATTTGAAAAACATCTGGAGATGATTTCTTAGAGACCTTGCAGTGTGGTTTTCAGACCTCGCTCTGCTCTCCTCTTCTGTGACTGACATAAAGTGCACTGCAGCCCATGCAATGCTTTCCATCACCTTCTCACAGCTTTAACTGAGCTGCCAGTGGAAACAGCCTCACTTTGCAAGAGGGAACATGATTATTTTGAGAAACTTTGCACTGAGTAGTACTGGGAAGCACTGCATTTTGTCTAACATCTGCCTTACTTTTTCTGTATTTGGAAACTATGGATTGAGTCAAGGGAAGGTTCCTTTGAGTTTCCCTTACTTATTGCAGCTACAGTTAAAATTATTACGACATATATTGCTCTGGTCTACATTTAAGAGTGAAAATAGAAGGTAAAACTAGAAACATTATCTCACTTTAATTTTAATGCCATTGCAGCCTTTAGTAACAGTCCTGTCTGCAGCTAAGAAAAAGGGGAGGGAGATTATCTACTAATCTTACGTAATGCATAATCCAAATGAGATGTTGTTCTTAAAATGCATTAGATCATGCATCACAACAGACAGCTGTCATTCCAAAGATGTATTGATGTAATAAATCATAGTGGGACACACTGATAAAGTATTACTCAAAAGAAAGTGGTGTCTATGTGAAAAACAATACTGCAAAATTCAGACAAAAAAAAAAAAAAAATTGAAGCCACACGGAGCTATGGCCTAGAACTAGATTCCCTACCGCCAGATGAATGATGGAAAGAAACTACAATTAACTGCCAATGTCAAGAGCTTAAATAGAACTCTTACTAAAGTAAACCAAATTTTACCTGCAAAGAGGACTGAGCTTTGAATGTCCTCTGAGTTACAATTTCTGCCATTGAAGAACCACTTGTTATTTCACACAGCTCAAAATTGAAATCCCAAGTGGCCCATTCAAAGTCTGTAAGAAATACCTAGCTAAAATTATTTTTGTTTGGGTTACACTCATCATTCAGAAATAAAAGCCTGAAAGAGAACAGAGGAAAGAGGTCTACATGCCAAAGCATTTTGCTTTGACACTTTCAGGCAAAACACTTTGAAATTTTATTTTTAAAAGTTTTGAGTTTTGCATTAAATGTTGGAACACAAAATGTGACTTTGAACATAAGTAGGGTACTTTTTTTGGCAAAAATAAAATATATTTTATTGCTCTAAAAAGAAAACTTTTACCATCAATGTTTTTTTTGTGATCATTTTTGCTTCAATTTGCTTTGGAAACTTAAGAAGTGAAGTGGAAATTTTACCACAGTCTAATCTCATATGATCAAAGATCCATTTTCTCTGGTCAGTACAGAGCAAACCTTTATACATAGAGAGATGAATGGATGGATGGCTATCTATCACAAATACAGCTGTCGGAGAATTTTCCATAAAATTAGTCTATTTTCTTTGCAAGTACTGCAGCTCATGCAGCCAAGTGAGGAATTAAATGCTTAGGATGCTGTCCTGCTTTCACCAAAAGCAATGGCCCAACTCCCCCAGCAGATCAAACCAGCTGTTAAGTTGTTGAGAACTAATGGCTGCATTTTACATTGACTGTAGGTTCTGGGCTTCATTTTCTTTGACAGGTATCTCACAGAGCCTTGCAAAGTCCTATGTCTTTGAAAGATTACAATGAATATGAAGATCTCTACAAAACTAGCTAATGATACTAACACAAATTATAGACTACGGTAATTTTTTTCTGGATTATTTTTAAAATATAAAACTTAATACAAGTTACTTCTAAGAAGTACAAAAGATTTTTCACCTTTTAGAGGTTTCACTTTTAAGATCCAATTATAAAGGAATGAAGTTTTATTTATAATATTGATCTCATCTCTTTGCCAGAGTGTAGCTAATTCAATTATTTCTAATTATTGGAGCGATGTGGCCAGGCTAATTTCAAAAGACAATTCTACAAAGGCAGACAGATGTGGAAAGCCATGTCTTTTCTCTTGCTAAGAACAACAAGCATGCAGAAGGTCATTACAAAGCAATTGTGATGTTCACCTGCAATCTGCAAACAGGTTTAAATCCGTCCCTGGCAGGACAATTGAAAGAAGTCAAAATTGTCAAGGGAAAAAAAAAAAGCTTAGGATTTCAAAGCCTTAAATAGGCGAAGGATTTGTGGGGTCACAAGACCTGAGCTCTGTAATGTTTGCAGAAGTCAAATCTCTTTTACTAAATTACTCAACAAAATAATACACTGGGATTTCAAAAGGAGAGCATCTCTTTGTACTAACAAGAACACTTCACTTAAGAGAGAAAAGGGACATTTCCATCCATTATTACACATTTTGCCTAGGTCAGTCAGCTTTCCATATAAGCCCTTGCAAACCCATCCTTCCAGATCGTTCAGAAAGGTAACAGCTTTCCTTCCTCTGTCAATATTACCCACTTTAGAAACTATCTCAGTCCACTGGATGTGAATTACTACCTAGATATGACATGGGAAGAAAATATCATGACCAGGAGCAGAATTTACCCTAACTTTGTATTTTCTGCATATTTGTGTATCTTCATTTGAACAGCTGAGAACACATTCATATATGTGATAATCCCCTATATACATTTAGCTAGCACCCTGTCATAATCACAAGGCTGCCTATATTTACTGTGTTGAGGATCCAGGAATAATGCAAGTGGTGTTTGGTAAACTTTTCATGAGAGAGGTTTATTCTGAAGGATAAATCAGTTCAGTTTCACATGCACGTGGAAGTAACAACTAAGACTGGTGGCTATAACTGAGTTTTACACAGAAGTTTGATGTTAGCATAGATTCCAAAGGAAAGAAGTGAACTCTCAGAGATACGAGGCATGAGGAACCATCTGCACACCCCAAAATAGAAAAATTTACTGACAACTGCACTCCAGTAGCAGCCTCTCAGACTGGCAAAACTTGGCTGGAAATCTTGTGAGAATAGTTTCTCATTACTGTAAGCTTTCAAACATCCTGGTTTACATTAGAAATAATGAGAACATAATTTCTGATGAAATTGGGTACTTCTGCTTTCTAACAAGATGGAAGTATAATATAAAGAAGGTAAAAAATAAAAAATAAATCTAAAATAAAAGTTACTGCAAACTGTTTTATACCTCAGAAGCTACTGGATTCCAATCTAGCAGGGATGTTTGAGCAAGTTTTAGTATTAAGAAATTTCATTCATCTGTTCTTTCTGAACATTCTAATAAGATAATTTGACTGTAACAGTGCTATAGCATGAACACTAAGCACTCTAGAACTGCACATATGCCATTGTCAGTCAATAATTTCCAAATAAATTTTGAAATTGTATAGAAGATTCAACACTTGCTATGTGTTTATTTTAATAGGAGAGTTATTCTTCACACAACTCAGCCACCAATCTGGCTATCTGTGGTGATGTAGAATTTTAAATATAATCTTCCACGTTCCTTTTGCTTCGCTTTATTTGATTAATATATACCTTACTGAAAACTACATAACACATTCCGAAGAAATTTTGGCTCTACAGAGAGCAAAGTCTTAAATCTCACAGACTTCTGTAAGAGCAGGATTTCACTTGCAAACCCCATCCTAAGACAAATCACACAATATAGTATTCAAGTGGTATGATGTGACCCTTCAGAATTTTTCTTTATCTTTAGTCACTGACGAAACTAGTCTTTATTTACTGACAATTTTTAAATAAACTTGAGGTATGATGTTTACACTAAAAAAAGCCAAGAAATAAATGCTATGTAGAAAGGAGGGATAAAAGAAGTTAAATCAGTTTCTGGAATTAATTAAAAGATAGTATTCACAGAGGAATGGGCCAGTGCCACAAATAATTATCACTTAAGATTACACAGTCAAAAAGGCCAATTAATGCACCAAATGCAGCTAATGAGAATTCTTAATTGATAATTTTTCATGCTCTTGGATTAATCTTGTATTTTATCCTTAGTTCATCACACATACAGAATCATTTAGGCTGCTGCATCTGTGCTCACTGAACAAGAACTGTCTCACACAGAGAATGGGCTTTGGAGACAAAAGATGCCTGTGTGGCCAGAGAGGAAGCTTGCATTATGCTTTAGCCAATATTGCAAAGAGAGTGAGGAAAAACAAGCCCAAGAACTTGCTTCTCCTCTCAGATACATCTGTGGAAATCAGGACTAAGTTCCACGATACCTATGTGGTCATTGCAACAGAAAGTAGATGTCAGTGAGAAGATACAGCCCAAAGACTCCATTAGTCACCTCTGTACATGACATACATTTCTCATGCATTTTCATGAGGCAAACAGATGTCAACACTAAGGAGCCTGGGATCCCTCCACACCTGTCTTCTGCTCTTTGCAGCTTGCCAGTTTCTTCTGCCCTGTTTGTTCAGTCAATATTCCATTCAGGATTTGTAACATTAAGCCCATCTATTTTGATAATAATTTTATCAAATCAGATTTTGTTGGTACTAAAAAAAAAAAAAAAAAAAATGTGGGGTGCAATTATTTATAGAGAGAAAAGAAAAGGAAATCTTTTTGCTTGAAGCTCATAAACACTTTTCTTGGATGCCCATAGTGGTCAGGTTCACAGACAAGATGCCAGACATAAGCCAAGGCACAGTGACAAAGACATGCATGCTCTCCATCAAAAGCATAACCTTTAATGAAAGATAGAAAAGTAAATGCATTTTATTTCTGGCTTTTATCCTCTTTATCCATGACAAACAAAAGGCAAAAATTTAATAAAAGCTTTTAACCTTTTCCCCTTAGGTCTTATGTTAACCTTGGGGCAGATGTGTGCTCATTGAGTGGTCATGGTTTAGTGGAGCTAGATCACTTCATGAAGGTGTTGGAAGCCACCTCATCAGGATGAACAGTCTATCCACTCCTGAAAGGACAGAGATTCAGTGTTAGCCAAACAAAACTATACTAGAGGAATGGGGAAAATCTTTTTAGTAGGGCCAGCTGTAAGAGGACAAGGGGTAATGATTTTAAACTAAAACTGGGTAGGTTTAGACTAGATATAAGGAAGAAATTCTTTACAGTGAGGGTGGTGAAACACTGGAACAGGTTGCCCAGAGAGGTAGTGGAGGCCCCATCCCTGGAAACATTCAAGGCCAGGTTGGACGGGGCTCTGAGCAACCTGATCTGGTCAGCAGTGTCCCTGCTCACTGCAGGGGGGTTGGGCTAGATGACTTCTAGGTGTCCCTTCCAACCCAAAACATTCTATGATTCTATGAAGGGCGAGAGAAGACAGATGGAAACCCTCAAGAGAAAGCCTAAGAAAAAGGTAAATTCAAATCAATTTTATATTACTCCTGAACTCAGTCTTCTTCTCACAGCTTTATAAACTTACCATTCTTTCTTTACTATATTGCACTCTCTATGTTGTATTGGTTCAAGGTGCTGGTTTTTACCTCTTCCCCCAGAAGGGCAGACATCCCTGGTGTCATTGCTGCTCTGGTCACCAAGTTTCTGCTTTACCCATTCCCTCTGCCAGCCTTCCTAAGCACTGTCTCCTGAACATTTCAGCAGTGACTGGCAGGGAGGTAAAGGAAAGCTTATTTAAATAAAGCACCTCCAGATGCAAAGTTGTGCCATCCTCAGGTTCAGCAGACTAGAGCATAAACTAGGATGACCCTTCAACCCTGGTATTCCAAAGACTGGGGTTTTTTTGGATACCTGCCCCCAGCACCCCCCAGCTCCTTATGGAGCCCTGGTATTCAGGACATGTCTGTACAGTTCCTTTGTGTTTGCTCCAATTTAAATCATGAGACTGTAGGACTAAATACAAATGGTGAATACCTACAGGATGAAAAAAGGAAATCTTGCAAGGTATCATCCTGAGACTGTTTCAAATAATGTGTGGCACTGGAGAGCCACTGTCTCCATTCTAAAAGTCATTCAGCAGCTCAATGGCATGTCTGCATGGTATAATGCATGATCAAGCAGCAGTCCCTCAACTGGTACTGGATTAATTAGCTCTGAAAACAGAAGCAGCACAGTTACAACATGCAGTCACTGTATAGGGCGACCAGGCTTGCAGCAGACCACAGCTGTTCAGCCTTATTCAAACCATGAACCAGAACACCTATCAGAGCTTGCATTTGAGTCTTTCTGCAGGTACTCACTGCACTTTATTGCCCATGCTGGTCTGGAAAATTGCTGAGATACAGTTAACACAGCATCGAGTTATACGGTATAGACAGTTCAATAAAAGCCAGCGGGAATTTGCATCCTACCCAGCTTAAAGAGTATAATGAAAAAGAGTTGAGCTAATACTTATCTAACATACAAAACAAAATTCTGCTATATTGGCAGAATTGTGACCAGCAGATCAGTACTGTAAAATATGCACAGCAGAAGAAGCTTAGATCAGAAATGCAACACACTTAAGGATTTTACATAGGCAACGTACTAGCAGAAGTTACTTGCCCTGCTAAAAAGAGATAAATTTTGTTATGAAGAGAAAATGGAGAAGACAGAATTTAGCTCACCAGTTTGAAATTGACTCATAAATTCAATAATGCCTTTTTAAAATGGTTGTTTCCAATTGTTACCCTGGTTAAAGTGGAAAAAAGTGTTCTGCTTTCTAATTGCATGTCAGTGAGGCTTTGGGCTGTTGTCTGTCATTTCTTTTCATTTCTCATTCACTGAGATGTTCAAAGGCTAAAGTGTGTCCCACCATTTTCAGGCACTAACTAGAGTTTCTCTTAATTGTAGAAGGGACAATATTGGGCTAATGCCAATCACTTCTTGTAAGGTCACAATGCTGCTAATACTCCAGGTGGTGTAACTCATTCTCTCAAACTGCAACTCACTTAATATCATTGTGGACTTTTGCGTTGTATTTTCAGGTACTGTACTTAAAGTCAAGTTACAAAACTTACATTGCTGTCCATGTAAGTTGTGGCAGAAACTATCTTGTTGATCACTCACCACTCTGGAAATTTTCTTCCCTAATTCCCTTTCCGTTATGAACAATCTCATAACACCATTCATTTCTTCTAATCAAAAAAAGTGATTACATTCTAGAAAAAGCAAAGCCTATATCCTCCTCTGCAGTCTGGATGACTCCAAAGCAAAACAACCAACTTGAATATGACACTCAGTCTTGCACAGTGCTTTCTGATCCTCTTAACTCCCACCAGTGTAGCAGATTCTACATTATCAGAGATCAAAGCCTTCTTGCAGAGAAGGGACAAGTCTGAACACTTCTTGAAGGTACCTTGGTTTTTTGTGTTTTCACCTTTAATCTAACACACCAGGTCATATGCAGGAGGGCTATAATAAAAGCAGATAATGCCTCATGAACTTCTCAAAACTAGTAACTTCCATTAGTAGACAGAGTATGAATTAAGACTAAAAAAATTTATAGGAGTACATACATCATCATGTATTTCACCAGAAATTAGACTTTCTCCTTACTGCAGATGGAACAAAACAGAGCCTATCGCCATTCTCCAGCAACGTGAAGTACTCATCAGCTGATGTCTCCTAGTGGGCTTTCTCCATCTTTCCCTTTCCCTACTCACACTGGCTTTTATGTTTTCATATTAGAGCAAAACAGAATGTTTAAGAAGTCCTGCTCTGATACTATCTTTTAACGATAGCTAAATACAAGCAATTAAAGCATACTTCCTGTGATGTAAAGAGAATCTGTTCCCATGATAGCTCCACAGAGTTATGATTAAAAGTCTCTACAAGAGTGACAGATCCAGACTCACCACTCTTTTTTGGATTGCCACAGTAATCACTGGAGTCAATATATTCCTTGCCTTTCAGTCAGGTAAACTCAAGAGAGACTAAGAGAAAACAGTACAGACAGTGGGGGGTTTAAATCTTTCTCTCCCTTTCATTGAAATGCACTTACACTCTGCACTGCATCATGAAGGACTTAAAAAGACCTCCCTGCTTGCTTCCTGTGTTTGGATGCAGTGGTGCTTAACTGAGGTTATGCATCTTGGAAGTGCCTACACAACGACGTGTTTCTGGTCTCTGCAGCACACACCTGAGGGATGGTAGGACTCTGAAGACCTTTCCAAGTCTTGGCTGAAGCCAGCAAAGGTAATAAAGGAGTTGCTTCTGCTGTGGTTTGGCATGAATCCACCCACATAGTAAAGCCAACATAAGAAAGAACTGGAGTTTTATTGCTAACTTTCCACAGTTAATTACAACAGAATATTTTTACATCAGCTTATTTTACCTCAAGAAAGGGAAGTTCTCAGCACCTTTACCTTATTTGCATGAAAACAAAAAAAAAAGTATGTGGAGTAGCAGATCATAAGCAAAATTAATAACAGTGGAATTTGAGGGCAAAAGGAGCAATATATTAGCTCAAAGAGTAACCAGAAAACTTGGAACAGAAATCTCCATCAGCGATACTGAGCTCCTAGGGTGAAGCTTTCTGTGTACACAATGCACAGTGGAAAGACAAAAGCATCAAAGCTTGGATACTGCAAGCAGGTTTTCCTTGTTAGACCAATGACTATTTGCAAAGGCACTTTCCTACGGATGCTGCCTACTGGTACGTAAAATAAAATGCGTTCACATGTTGCTTTTCAAACATAATACAAGTCCACCTCTGTTTTACAACCTGCTTGGTTTAGTGAGTCTGGTTTCAGCAACAAATACTTGAGACACTATATAATTTTTCATGAGTGATAGTGAGAGTTTTGACTGGTTCCGATGAAGCTCTAATAGTCTGGTAAAAAGACTCCTCTGTTCTACTTATAATCCATTACTTTGTATTTTCCTTATAAAATTATTTGGGCTACATTGAATTAACAATATTTGCAGTAAGAACAATCAGGAAATACATGGAGGGAGTGCTCAGCAGTAAAAAGCATCCCTGCTAGTAAGTACTTGTAGCACTTCAAAAGTTCTCAGTGTCAGATCAACTTTGATCCCATTATTGCTACTAAACTCTTAAAAATCTCCAAGAAAAAAGGAATTGATAGCAGGATTTTTCACACTTTTTAAAATTAATTTTATTTTGGTTTTTTTTCTGTTCATGGAGTGGGAGGAAGCGTTTTTCTCTTTCTTCAAGCTGACTTTAGGTCTTCATAAACAAAAAAACCAGCCAGTTAAATTGGTTTTGACTAAATAACAAAACACCCCAAACTTTCTGTAGAGTATCTTCATTCCTTCAGTATTATTTTAATAATAAATAAGCGTATGTGGCCTTTTGTCTATGAGCAGCATTACCTTGTGTGCTGGTTTTGGCTGAGATAGAGTTAATTTTCTCCACAGTAGCTGGTATGGGGCTATGTTTTGGATTTGTGATGAAAACAGTGTTGATAACACAGGGATGTTTTCTCTATTGCTGAGCAGTGCTCACACAGAGCTAAGACCTTTTCTGCTCCTCACCACACCCCACCAGCAAGGAGGCTGGGGGTGAACAAGAAGCTGGGAGGCGGCAGAGCCAGGACAGCTGACCCAAACTGACCCAAGGAATATTCCATGCCATATGACGTCATGCTCAGCATGTAAAGCTGGGGGAAGAAGAAGGCAAGGAGGGGTGTTCGGAGTGATGGCATTTGTCTTCCCCAGTCACCGTTATGCGTGATGGAGCCCTGCTTTCCTGGAGATGGCTGAATGCCTGCCTGCCGTGGGAAGCAGGGAATCAACTCCTTGTTTTGCTTTGCTTGCATGCACGGCTTTTGCTCTCTCTAATGAACTGTCTTTACCTCAGCCCATGAGTTTTCTCACTTTTACCCTTCTGATTCTCTCCCCCATCCTCCTGGGGTGAGTGAACAAGCAGCTGCATGGTGCTTTGTTGCTGGCTGGAGTTAAACCACGACACCTTGTCATCTCTTTGACATTAATATTTGGATTTACAAGTACCATAATGGTTTCTACCTAAAGCTTTTATTAAAAAAAAAATCATAAAGTTAGACAGCATGGCAGTCTACAGCTTATTTTTTCCTGTTGACTCTCCTCTTACTCAACTTCATTTACCCTTATGTCTTAAAAGATTTTCTTAGCTACTTCCAGCACCATTGCAATTTTAAATGCACCTTTATTACCTTTTTCATGACAATAAGTCCTCTGGCCTATTCAAGGAATTAACAAGTCACCACTGACTTACATGTGATCCATTTTATTAATCAGCTGTTTGTCCTGGTTTTGCTATAATTCCATTGTTGATAATGTTGATAACTCCTCTATGTCTTCTCCAAAAGGTGTATTTTCTACCTACTTGCTATTAGTAAAATTGCTGGATTTGACAGAGCACTATCAAACTACACTCCCAAAAATCTAAAATCAAAACAAAGTTTGGGGAAAAAAAATAAAGAAATGAATGCTAATTCAGTGAACAATCCTAGTAAGTGTGGCAGTAATGAAATAACTCATTAGTAAGTACTACAGCTGTGGGTCTTTAAATGGAAAGTTCTCTTAACTCTTCCTGGTTTTCTTTGTGGAAGCCATGGAAGAGACAAAGCAGCAGTGAGAGAAATATCTAAAGTATAGATATTTCCAACCTGACATAGTAACCATGAAAGATTTCTTTCCTCCTGCAACTCTCAGGAGAACATGAGCTCCACGATGGCTGGCTGCATAGACTGTACAGGTACTGTACAGGTAGTAAATGATGGGTCAAGGCAAGAGCTTCGTGTAGCAATGATCATGAATTTGCTGTGGGAGCAAAACTTATCTACTTGGCTGTGCATCGTCTTGATGCAGTGTGAGTAGCTGTGGCTGCCTGCAAGTACTGTGTGGCAGGAGAGATAATACTATACTACCCAGAGCAAAATAAAAGTTACTATAGCAAAGCAGATGTCTGTGACACCTGGAAATTATAAATGTACCCAGAAGGATGCAATTATCCTTGAATCCTTTGACCAGTCGGGTCAGCTGTCCTGGCTGTGCCCGCTCCCAGCTTCTTGTGCTCCTGGCAGAGCAGGGGAAGCTGAAAAGTCCTTGACTGGTGTAAGCCCCGCTCAGCAACAACTAAAACATCCATGTGTTATTAACATTTTTCTGGTACTAAATCCAAAACATAGCACTGTGCCAGCTTCTAGGAGGAAAATTAACTCTATCACAACCAAAACCAGAACAACACCCTAAAGGTATATAAACCCCATAACTGCCCCATTTGGGCACAGTTCACATCAGCAGAGGCTGTCGTGCTTCTGTTCTGTGGTCTTTCCTGTAGCAATAAACTGCTCCTGCTCTGACCTCATCTAAATTGAATTCCTATTATTTCAGGGTGAAAGACAGTGCTGTGACTTGGGCTTGCACGTCCTGCCTCACCAGGGAGGACAGCAGGCTGCTCCCTGCTGAAAGCTCCTGTTGCCCCTCGGAGAGGAATGGCATCTCCTGGGGACAGCTGCACCCCAGCTTTTAATACAGGTTGGTCAGGAACCCAGCTGCTGGTTTCCAGTAGAATCACTGAATTCTTTAGATTGGAAAAGACCTTTAAGATCATCAAGTCCAACCGTTAACCTAACACTGCCAAGTATGAGCCCCCTTGGATGCTAATGCTTTCGGCCCAACCTCGACTGGCATGGTGGGCTTGGGCCAGACCTTGTGACCAGGAGTATCCTCCCACTGGTCTTGAATCTTTTCCTTTAAGTCTCTGGTGTCTGTCGTGCTGGAGAGACACCTTGGCAGCAGAGATCAAGAGCATGGGTTGCCTCATTGAAACGTATGAAAATGGGGACCAGACAACCAGGGGAATTCCTAGCACCCCAAAAGGGACTCCAAGTTGGTTTATGTCTATGTATTGCTCTATTAAAAACTGGTTAGGTACATTTCCTATAGAAGGTACCCTAACTTAGATAAAATATTGCACTTAGGGAGTGCCTCGGACTCCAGAGGACCGAAGTTATGCCAGTTTCAGTGGGATATATTTATTTGTATGAGGAGGCCTCAAAAAAGACCCCAGGTTCCCAAAACAGAAGTTAGAGAGACTCTCAAGAAAAAATTAAAGATCAGGTAAAGCATTTTAAGGGAGAGCTAAAAACAAAGCCCCCCCCCAAAAAAAAAAAACCACCAAAACCAAACACCACCACTACCACCCTCAAACTCCAGCCCCGCACCTACCAGCCACGGAAACAATGTCTTTCCTTTTGCCTCCTTTTGCGGCTAAAGCTGGCGGCCATGCTCCTAACATCCCTTATCATCTGGTTTGACAGGACAAGTAACACAAAAAAATTGTGTAGCCCTATAAAAAGAACCAAACCATCATTGTGCCCATCACCCCCAATCCAGTGGGTCTGCAGAGAGAAAAAACTCCAATTTGAAATACCAAATTAGCAAAGGTTTGTGTATAGACTGGCCTGAAATGCCTGGATGTGTAACCTCTTCCATTAATGTGCATAAGAAGTACTGTGAATAGAAAACACAGGCTGTCACTTCATGAGATATTTTGATGGGTAGACCCATGCCACTGCCTTACAAAGTGCCCTTAACTTCCACACAGGCCAGCTTACAACTGACAAATTATGCTCTTTTAAAATACGGTAAGGCATTAATGAAATGTGTGAGGACTTTCCATAAACAGCTGAAAGAAGCCTCACCTGAACCCACCACTGAAGCCTGACACTCCTTGAAATGAGGAGACTACATTAAGGTACAACAGCAAAACCACGCCCTTCAGGTGCACTGGAAGAGACCTCATCAGGTACTGGTTATTATCAACACTTCAGTGACATGCAAGGGGGCCGCCCAAGTGGACTGGTGCTTCCCAGTGTGAAAGGGTCAACACCACTGCCCGACGCAAGGCAGAGTGTCCCACCTCTCACAGCACGGGTGGATGATCCAGATGAACTTCCTTTGATCCAATGCCAACAGAAGAGCAAACTGCAAATAGGTTTTGATGACTACTGTTATCATCTGAACCTGTAAATTGTTTCTGGAAATTGTAGGTTTGTTTGCTCTGGGATTTTTTTGCATTTGGGTTTATATTAGTGGTCATACACTGGCCTGTAAGAACTGTTATATGATAAGACCTTAAAGAATGAATTATTATGCTGGGTATGAGGCTCTAGTTCCTGTAAGATATTGCCTGTTAATTGGACTGGCACTTCTCCATTAGGATGTTTTTTTTCCTGGCATCTCAATATATCCAGACCTGTTTAGGAATGATGGGCACAACTTACCTCAAGGTAGCAAATGAAATGCAAAATCCACTTCTTACTTGACAAAGTGGCTTCCACCCGTTCGCACAAACATTCCTCTCCTGGCTAGAATGGGACTCAGAAAGAGCTATAGTAAAAATTACACTGCAATAGAAGAGATGGGTGATGCTGTTTCATCCCTACAGTTAGAGGTAAAGCAAGCATCACAGGTGGCCCTGCAAAACAGAATGGTGTTAGATTATGTGCTCATTGATTGAGGAGGTATATGTGTCTTAGTTAGCACCACTTCTTGTACATATGCAGACAAAAAACAGAGAATAGGAATGAATGTACGTATAATTCAAGATAAACTTCAGATGCTACATGAAATATCTGGAGAAAAACTTTTTTGACTGGTGAGGATGGCTCCCAGACATTCAAGGACGGTTAGGAAAAACTGTCTAAAACAGCACTGAAGTGTAATTTGTTGGGATTATTAGCTTTGGTGGTTGTCTGTGTATTGATTGAGTTGATCTTACATTGTGGCAAATTGGTATGTGAGAGGATGGAAGGAGGCATGGCTCAAGCAGAGGCCAGAATAATTATGCTGAATATTTTGGGGGATGTGGAAGAAGAGAAGGGAAGAAGTGCTTGGACTAATGACCATACAGGATTATAAAATCTAGAGGCAAGAATAGAAGACGGGACAGCACAGCCCAGTGATTCATCCTGGGCTCCCAGGAGTCATGAGCAGGGCATCTGCGGCCCTTCTACTGAACTCTAGATATTCAAGAGAAAAATGGTGTTAGATTGTAAGTCTCAAAGGGGGAAATATGGAAACAAAATAGTTAATGTCTCATAGGCCTTTGTAGTCCTCATTAGTTAAGAAACATTTGCATTTAATTAACAAAGGAGTGGATTATTTGTAAAAGGAATATTTTTAAAAGGATGTACTGTCTGGAGCTTCCTTATCTGGAGGATTTCAGTCCTGCTTACCTGACAGGTTTGGTGAAGAACAGGCTGTTTACCCTACGGGTATATAAACCCGTAACTGCCCCATTTGGCCAGAACTCACATCAGCAGAGGCTGATGCGCTGTTGCTCTGTGATCTCTCCTAGAGCTATAGGAATAAACTGCTCCTGCTCTGACCTCATCTAAATTATACTGCCATTATTTTTGTGACAAAAACATAAATGTGATGCAACCAGAGCTACTAGGACCAGCCTACTTAATGGTTTCACAGCTCTCTACTTTTAACATCAACTGAATATATTGAAATACCCTTAGTATATGTTTTCTGTACCTTTTTCCTTTCTTACCTTTTCTTTCCTCTCCTAGTACCTGTTTTTCTATGCCTTTGCACAGCAATTTTAAACCAATCTAACCTAAGGCATTAGTATATAACGTGAACAGGTCCTGAGTCATGCACCCAGCAAAGCATGACCTCACTAAAAAAATGGTATGTGGTTCTAAGCATGAGTAAAATACAAAGGGAGATTTTCAATCACACTTTCAAAAAACTATGCCCACCCTAATTCCACCACATGACTTTTTGCATACGTGGCAGTTGTCATATTTCAGAGTATTCTAAACACCATATAAACGCAAGCTTCACAGAACATGACAGGTCAGCATTTCTTACAGTACTCATCAGTAATCAGCAGGCTAATACGGATGAGCTAGACATTTGTTTCAGCCTGCTAAATTACAAGCCACAGATCCTCATAACCTCTACCACAGTGCTTGTTTCATGTGCAAGTACCTTGTGCTCCAGTGCTGCAGGAACATAGCTAAGTAGCAACAACTTTTTCGGAAAGCATATATTTTGATAGAGAAATGAAGGCGCACATACTGGTATGCAGAAAGAAACAAGCTGACCATGTCTTCCAACATCAGTAAATGAAACTCAAAACATGACAACTATATTCCATATATTTAAAAGCTATTTTCATGCAATGTTCAGATGCTTATAAAGACTCGTTCAATCTTAAGATCTTTATGAATGGGATTTTCAGTGGGGCAAACTGCAAAATTTCTTACTTCCCCTTATCCATTCTTGGAAATGATGAGTTACAAAAAGCAGGATATAATCTATGTCAAGTGTTGCTGTGTTAGTCCACATAACAGCAAATGAGAATTCATGCCACAAATCTCCATTGCATTTATCATATTCACTGGTATTCTCAACAGGGTAATACACACTGCTTCTCTCACTCTACCTGAAGAGGAAATCCTTTGAATCAAGTACAGAAAGGAATGAAAAACATTTACGTGGTGGTTGCCCGTCTATGTTTACTGAGTGCTGTAGCTTTCAAAAGAATCTGTTGGTGGTATTATGAATTATGTTACTAATTAATGCCTTTAAAATACTTAATTAAACAAAAAATTTGGTTTTGGTGTAGTAACAGTGTAAATACTGGTTGTTAACTGTGAGTTGTACTATTTGCTTTTCTTCCCCTTTACTGTGACAGCCTAACTACTGGATACTGGCAGTAATTAGCCATGTTCAGTGACATTGCTTGTTTCAAAAATTGAGTGTGTTATCAAAATAAAACACACTCTCCAAGTCATCACGATGTTGATATTTCAACTTAGTGAACTTTTAACCATAAATAGGATGACAGTATTGAAAATTAAGCTTTTTAAAATTAAATGGTGTTAGGCTTTAATTTTTTCCACATGAAAAAAAGTTCATTCAAACTGGGTTATAGACTAAGTGCTCAAAAATCAACCCATTATCATTAAATTCAATATTCTGAGCAACACGCATTCAGGAAGACAAGAAAGCTTAGTGCAAATGCTTAATGGTGGTGATGGCTCAGTAGTATACAAGCCATTAAAATCTTACAGAAGTTTAATATATCTATGGAAAATATTCTCAATCATGTAGTCAAGGATTTTAATCTGGTAGGTATTTGGCTCTTCTAGATGCAATTAGGACTAGGGGAAATGGTCTGAAGTTGCGCCAGGGCAGGTTTAGGTTAGACATTAGTAAAAATTTCTTCACTGAAAGGGTTGTCAGGCTCTGGAATGGGCTGCCCAGGGAGGTGGTCAAGTCCCCATCCCTGGAGGTATTTAAAAGAGTAGATGAGGTACTTAGGGACATGGTTTAGTGGTGGAATGGCAATGCTAGGTTAACAGATGGACTTGATGATCTTAAAGGTCTTTTCCAACCTAGACGATTCCATGATTCTATTTGTGTCACGGAAGTCTTGCCAAAAATACTATAAAACATTTTTAGAATTAAATACTAGAGCTAAAGACAACATAAAGGCTTCTACAGAACTCCACAATATTTTGGACTGACTGTTAAATTTTCACACTTAGATCTTGCAAATGTTTACAGCTTTCAACAGAACATTTCATCCCAGGACTCCTTGTTAGCAATGATACATTAATCTCTACTGAACACAAACCCTGATATAGTCCATTGACTCTACATAGCTAGCCTAGCATAGAACTAGTCATACACAACTATGACTAAGAATAAAGTAACCAGTTAGTTGCCACTTATGGATTAGAAAAAGCATTTAAAAAAAATCATGTTTATGCTTATAATTTGGTTCTACATTATAGCTGATTCTGTATTTTGTTCTCTGGCTTTTTAGCAGTACTTTTCCCTTGTCTTTTCCCATTTATCTTCAGAAGACATGAATGCAAGTAGCAGAATCTCTGAGTGAGATTTTCAAAAAAAAGAAAGACTTCTTATCCTGTTGGCAGTGAGAGTGAAAGGCATTTTGACACTTTGGAGGATCATACTCTTATTTTTTCATTGACTGCTTTCACCTCCATAAATACAGTCTGCCAAATGTTTATGCAGCACTTAAGATCTCAATTTGAAACAAAAGTGAGTTTTAAATAGAGTGTGGGTCTTGGAAAGCCCTGCACACAACAGGAAGTTTTAGCCTTTGAGCATCTGCTTTGGGCAGAAGGTAAATGTAATGCATTCACACTACACATGTTAATACAATAAACCAGAGCCACTACTACACTTATTCGTTGTCTTCCTCACAGGTTTTTCTTAAGATCATTAACAACACTGCTTTTTTTTTTTGTTTTTTTTTTAACACTAGATCTTCCATAATCTAAGACATAATTCTTCCTCCTTGAAATAACATTTATTTCAAAATTTCCTCTGCCTCATCTCCAACTTCTGTTAAATACCTTCCCTTGATCCCTTCTATGCCTGCTATTAGTACATCATCAATATCCACAGTTCAGAAGCAACAAATGAGAGCATCAAGACTTCTTAAAACCCTTTTGTTTTTCACATGTTCAGTGTTTCACAAAATCAGGCCATGACATAGGCAATGCACATAAAGTGCTTCCTTCACCTTTGTGAGACAGTGAGACAGTCTCGTCCAGTGAGACAGTATCAAGTATGGTGTTTGTGGGTTGGAATATAACCCATTTCCATTTTCATTCAGATACTTGCTATTCGTGTGTCCTGAAGTTCCTTGATTAGTCCCTCAGTTGAGAGTATATTAGTTTTTAAATAAAGTCTTGCTATTAATTTAAAATGAAAATGACTGAAAGTGATATTCCCTAAATGTTTTGGAAGTGCTCCAACCTACGTTAATACTTAATTGGAATGTGCCTGAGGCACTTAACATACATTAACTTCATATTCACTATTGCTTAATTTTACACAGGATGAAGGAAAACTGTAAATATCAGCATGCCTGTCGGCAATAAGACAGGGTGGTGCAAATCTAGGGTTAATGAAAATCACCTTTCACAGAAATAATATCATCAAACTGGACAAAATAAAACACTCATAACAGAAACAAAGAATATCTAGCAGAGTTCTTTCCCCAATGCTGCTAATTAGTAGGCTTTATGTTGACCATCCTGAATCACTATTGTTTCCTCTTCCTAGCTGGTTTGGTTTAAAGCACGTATTTTAAGCAAAGCTTCATCATGCAGGGTCACATCTTTACTAAAAGAAAGCTCAGACCAAAAACACTGAGTATTTTGTTGGAACAAGGACTTCACAATCTGTTTTTATCTTCTCTGAAGCCATACTCTTGCATTTGATTCCTTACTAAAACCTGGATGATTTTTTTTTAAGACCTCCTGAAGGCAGAGCTGTTTAAATCACATACAATACAACTAGATGACCATGAAAGTACACCTACAGTCTGCCTCTAGAGTCCCTACTACCTGGATTTAATGAGATGAAGTGTAACATTTTTCTCTACTCATACTTTTGTTTGTTTAGTCAGAGGACTGTTCACCCCAGATGTTTGTCTTAACTTTAGTATTCATTAGGCACCTTCTCAATCAAAAGTTTCAGACAATGTCTTGCAAATGTAATGAAAAAAATTTTTTTCCTGACACTATGAAGCTGTTGCAAACACCTGAGGGAGAAAAAAATCTGGATTACATAAGTACTTACGATAAAAAAAATATTTTAGTAATTGATCCCGTGAAGCCCACCTGCATCAAGTCACTGCTTTCACTGGGTTTGTTTCATGTGAACAGTATTTCCTGAAAAGTACAGATTGCTTTCACTATTAACAGTTTATTACAAAGAGCTTATTCCAATCTGCAGGCTCATCACCAGTACTGCTGGTGATCAAACCAGCCTCCCACCACAGTTTTCAGATGAAGCAGCTACGACAGTAAAACATAACACACGAAGTTTCCTCTGTGTGAGTGCCGAGGCACAGAGCGTTCTCCCTCTACAAACACAAAGCTTCTTGGTAACCCAGCTAAGCTCCTGAGACTTAAAAAAGTCCTTTACAGATAATTTTCAGCACGTCCACATATTCCAGCAGATTTATGTATTTTTCAGTAGATACCTCTCTCAAAGTAGAGCTGCCCCTCAAAACCAGCTACCATGTAAAATGTTGTGCGAGAAAAAAAAGGCTAGTCAGGAGGAGAAAGACTTTCTAAGAACAAATGAAAATGAACACAGTGTACAGTTGAAAGACTTATCCTCTGCATTTCTCAGTAGAAACTGACTTAAAGAAGATACATGGTAAAGTGATATATCCTACACCCAAGAGTATTTTGACATCCAGTTTTCTAACAATACTATTTTTTAATTTTATGGGAACAGAGATCCATTAACATTTAAAACTGGGCTTAGTATACAGTGAAATACAAAACAGAGTAACATTTTTTCTCACACAGCTTCATACTCAGATGATTTTCACTGTATACTTCATATCTAAGTTTATATGAATGAAGTAAAACACAGGCTGTTAATCTGAAGCCAGATTTTGATCTAAACAGTACTTCCAAGATTTATATAAAGCATAAGAGAACCATACACTTAGATCTGCATGTCATAGAGCTCAGCTGTAAACTGTCAGTTCATGAGAAAACTTGCAAAGCAAAACAAAATCAAACATTTTTGTTCTGATTCAGAGCAACATTTTTTTTAAGAAAAAATAATCAAAGAATTCTGTCTGGAGATCTTGTCATGTTTCTGAGATGCCAGAATGTTTTGTTTCAGTTTCAAAAATACAATATTAAACACATTGCCACACCCTCAAATGAAATATTGCCCTCCTGCTCTCCCAGCAATTGAACACGTCCCTGTAATTCTGAAGTAACCATGTTGTTCTGTCTGACTGAGCAAAGGAATCGGAGTTAAAGAGCTAAAACCTGCCTTCCTTGGTGCACGTATAGGCCAAGGAGAAGCTAATAAATCCATTCTTAATCAGGAAATGCAATGTTGCTCCTTTGCTCAGTGCTATGCAGAAGAGACACCCAGGGCATTAAAGCAATTACACTTTTACTTGGTTGAGAAGACCAGTAGCTGGCATATGAGGGCTTGGGGGAACAGAATCATCTTCCAGCTGCACTCTCAAGTCAAGGAAAGACTCCTTTAATTGCACATTTAGTGTAAAGTATTCTAAGGGAGTGGCCTTTTTCATGATGACTTAATATGAGTTACTGCATTCTGGTCAAGGTACAGGTCTCTCAATCACGAAAACACAAGGAGAAGGGAAAAAAAATGCTTTTACTCCTTTTACCAAGAAGAAATTAAAGAAGCATTTTTGGCTGCAAGCATCTAGACTGGGAATATTATTGCATAGTTTCAAGTTGAACTAAGGGATCACAGAAGCATCTAGTAAATATTTTCAGACTGAATCTTCCGGCTGTTGCACACACAATTAGAAGTTAAGGAAAAAATCCCTAACGTCAGCTGCCATGAAAGATTTTTCCCTCCCTTTCTGCCTTCTCAACCACTTTCTAAAGGCTCAGTGGGACTATCAGACACAGTAGATTTCTACAGTTTAAAGGAAGTAGACGAGTTTGCTTCTGGATATTTGCTCAACAATTACATTTTTATAGATATACAAATCCTTACATACATACATATATATGTAACTCAGTCCAGTCCAGTGGGTGAATATATATGACTGTGCAGTCATATACACCAGCAGAGCCATATGCACCTGCACAGCCATATAATTCACCCACTGGACTGGACTGATCTATCATCCTTACTGAACCTATTGCTGATGTACTCGGCTCAGATAGATTCCCAATGACAATACATTTTTCCCTGTCAACAGTGCCACGTTAAAAGGTTTCTGTCCCTTTACCTGTCCCTGGTCAATTTGCTCCAACCTCAGTGCTGTAGCTCACTTCCAAAGAAGCTTTTTGAAAGGTTGCTTTTGAAAGCTGGGTGACTGAAATTGCCCTAGGTTAAAAAAGGCAGAATAACCTGTCTGAAAGTGGGTAAAATCAGGAAGAATATAGGAGGATATGGGCACACACTCAGACCTAAGTGATCACTTGCACCCTGCCTTTTTAGGACACCAAGCTAGAAACAATGCCTTCTTTCCAGCATTGCAATTGCTCCCAACTTCACTTTATACTATGAAGAAGAAGAAAAAAAAGGATCTTTCTTCAGTTATTATCTTCTGTTCTACCTTTGAAATTTTGGGACTTGTCAAGTACTTCTTTCAAACTAATGAGTTAGCAAAAATATATGCCAAATTGTGGAGGATAAACAACGTGATGGTACTCAAAAGACCTCCTGTGAAATAGCTCTACAATCTACTTCACCTCAACATCAATGAAAATGGTAATTTTCCATCACTACAAGTATCTAATTTTAATTGTTCTGTGCTGCTCATTTAAAAATCCCAGCTTTATCATGTCAGTACCTTTTGCATTTGAAGGAAAAGAAAAAGGGAAGGGAAAATGGCCACTGACACAAAAATAATAATCAATGCCACCTCTATTTATCAAAATAGTCTTTTTTTTTTTAAATGTTGTCTCATGCGTGTACTGAAATGCTTTCCTTTCCATCTTATAAAAACGTCAGATCAGATTCAGATGCTGAGGCCTCTATCAGATCTTCAGTAGGTGTGTTTGTTCCCATGTAACTTTACCTTTGACGGTCTCAAGTTCATAAGCACATAAAAATGTATTAGAATTGAATTTATTAAAATGTATCAGAATTTATTTGTCTACATTTTCCAAACACTAACATACCAACACATCTATGTCCCTACACAAACAGAGCCCCTGAACAGATGCCCATAACAGCCTGGGTGGTACCTGCCCCACGAGGGTGGCAAAGCAGGGAGACGTGTCTTTGCAGATCGCTTGACATTAAATGCACTCACTCGGTGCACAGGAGAACCAGCAGCAGCCTTCCTGCTCCCTGATGTGAGGATCTCTCACTATGGAAATACCCAGCATATTAGACTTGGCCTGGGGATGGACCTCCTCCGTGAATGCCCTTCCTGGCAAAATTCCTCACCATTTGACATTTCTCAGCAAGAATGCACCACCCTTCCTAGTTGCTGGCCCATTTCCTCTGAAAGCAATCATGGTTATCTGGAAATATCCATTGCCCAAAAGGAAATGGGCCAACACAGAGCTGGCTGAATGCCCAAAACCACAGTCAGTCCTTGGCGTCTGCTCTCATTCCCACCGTCTCCTCCTGGCCATGTGTACGGTGTCCATGACAGCATGGCATGCCCCTTTGCTCCTCTCACTCGGTAGCAAAGTGTCCGCTCCATGACCAGCATCTTGTTCCCTTGCTAGTGGTCCCCTGGGAGATGAGGTCCAGGCTCTGGCCAGGTGATGTCTGTACTATGGTGTAGCCATCCTCAGCCTGCTGAGGCAAGCAAATAGTCATTACTACATTTTATTAGGTGCAGTGCTCAGTCCTCTTTTCACACATATACCCTTATTCAGGTGAAAGAAAAAATCTGCAGGGTTTATAGTGAGGAGATTTCTATCTTTGTAAAACATAATTCCTCAGTATAAACAACAGTTCAGTGAATATTCAATCATTTCTTTCCACAGTTGTCATGTTCACTGTAACAATCTAGATTAGCTACTTCATCACCAACGATAACTGAATTTGTTGGGGAATAATCTTCCCTTCCATATTGATTTGGCTGTTCTCTTCCTGTCACCAGAAGTTTTTCAGATTAATAAATCAGATTGCATTACCCTTACTCACACAGAATAGAGCCTCGCTCCACAATTACCTCTGCTGACTTCCCCAGGACTGTTCCTGGTGGAAGTTATTTAATAAGGTTATCAGCCTACACATTCAGATTTTAGCATAGTCTGTCTTCAGGTCTTATCACAAAGAGTACCCTTAACAGCTTTGCAGAACCTATAAGATGGTAACACCACATTGTCGCAATCAAATGGGTCATTGTACACACTTACTGATTTTATCTATACCATCTTCCAGCACTTTAATTTCCTTAATATGCTGAAGAAGAAAGCAATTCATAGATCTTGCAGCTTTCACACTGACTTGTTTTCAGGATGTTACCCTGCTCCACAGGGTTTTCACCCTTTTAAAATTTCACATTGTCATATTGCTTGAATTATAAAACCAGCACTTGTGAATTTAACTGCTCCTTTGTGTTCATTCTCCCTTTTCTTTCCTCACCCATGAATGTCCTCCCCAAATCCTAGTCTACCATTTCACTAGCCCTTTTCCAGTTTATCCTGTAAATGATTCTACAAGTTATGACTTACTTTTACCTTCTGTTTCCTCCATGCCTTCATTTCTTTCTGCATTATTCTCTCTTCCCCCTTTCAAATAATTTTCCTCTTACCCTACAACCACTTCAAAAATCTCTGAAACACTGATCACTAGAAGTTGAACAAGTATCACGGGGGAACTACCATGTTAGGGTTGACCATCCCTTCCAATTTTTCCCCAGATCACTTGCTACTAAGCTCTAGTTAGTACTATGTACTACTTCAGACTGACTATTCTCATGTTCTTGCAAGGTAGGTCTCAGCTCACTGAAACAATAGCATGAGAAAGACACAATTACTGCTTCTCTGCAGATACAGTTTTCACCACTAGAGCATCCAACCTTGTACACTTGTGGATCTTCCCACCCTGTCCTCCCTCCTTGATAAGCAATGCATTTGCAGCTGGGAACTGAAGTGCAGAGGCTAGATCTGGTACTAAGTACATCCCACTGAAAGTAAGTAAGCACCCTAACAGGGCTATAAATCCAGGCACAGAAAAGCAAGCACTTGAATCCCTGCCTTGTGAAACAGGACCCTAGAAAGGCTTCTGCTTACTCATCTCACATTGTACACTGCACCAAGGCTTGGGAGAGAACAGCCATGAGCATTTCAGGCTACATTTGCTCTTTAGCAACAAATCCTTCCTTAGATAGTCCAAGGACAAAGGTGTGCTTAGTCACATATGGCACATTTACTTAGTTCCAGACTTCAAAATCTTTGTGAGAGAATTTCAGTCTTTCATGAGATCATGTTTCCTGGCATACAAAACATAGTTAAGAAGTTAGTGTCCCAGATTTCTATCACCTAGTAGTAATATAAAACAAAATATATAGCTCTGGACTATGGTAACCACAGTCAACGTGCCACACACCCAAAAAGTGAAGTTTAAATTTCCAAGTTGTTTTAATGTATCACTTGAAAGAAAGACCTAAAAGCTCTGGGATTCTTAACTGAAAAAATGCAGAATTGTTACCTTGCTTTTAATTTGCCTTAGTTGAAACTGTACAGATCTTCTCAGAGAAATACAAATAAAACATATTTCTTGTCACCAGACTCAGGGATGCGGACTATCTCTTCCATTCCTCAGTGCCCATCATCAGCATTTTACTCAAATAAAAACAGGATTCAATCATCAGTGCCACACTTCTCTTAACCAGTAAAGCCAGTCACTACTTTAGCAGAACAAATTTAAAAAGAAACCCTACACTGGTAGGTGGGGTAGATTCATTAAGCTGGTGGTGCACAGACGTTATGCGGAGCTATTCTCCACACACAGGATTAGTCTAAGGCCCTTAGCAAGCAGGAAAACTACAGACAATTTAACATTAAGGATGCATAGGTTTCAATTTCTAAAATAAGACAGGACTACCAGACCTGAGAAAAGAATACCTTGTTCCTATGATGGCAATACACCTTCACTTTAGGAATATTTACGGGCTATTTTTCAGCAACCAATGGAATCAGTTACAGACTCAGGAATGCCCATCTGGAATGGATTGGTAGCCATGCACATCAATTTTATATCTGATTACAGATTACAAGTGCAGGAAACAGAAAAATTTCCTTCTGCAGTATTTGTAAAGTACCTTGCATATCTTATTTCATTATTTTTAATGGTTAATTGAAAGTTGAAACCTAGCACAAAAATGGGTTACCTACATTCTGTTATCTGGGTGCCCTGCTCTTCATTTTTCTGCTGTAGCACAGAAAGACTTACCCAGACACTAAGAAACTGCATTCTTTATAGTTCTCAGCTTTATGAGACCTTTAAGACAAGTGCAACACATACAGCTTTCTTATGTTGCATCCCCAGCTTTAGGGCAGGCAGAATTAATGTTAGTGATCATCCTTTTGCAACAAACATAAAATACCAGTATAATGCCATCACTTCAGAAGAGTCAAATTTTGTTGGCTTTTCTCATATGATTACTTCTACTGGCTTCCAAAAGACTACTGTACGAGTGAGTATTTTTTCCCTATGTCTACCAAAACATTAGCAGTGTCTAAAAGAACCAATGTCCAACAACAGGTGCATAGCAAGAGAGGAAAAAAGTAAAACAAAAGCAAAATAATTCCAAGCTGCAGACGAGTTGCAGCTTAAGTTGAGCACAACTTAATCACTAGAAAATTAATCAAATCACACTGAAATGAGAATGTGTCATAACCACCATCCTTGGAGGCAAAAAAGATTAAGGATTCAGTGAATCTCCATGTGTGAAGCACAGAGGAAAGAACATAGTTATCTATGAAATCTTTTGTCTGGCCCCCACCATTGCCTGTGGATGTCTTTGGATCTTTGCTTCAAGTACTGAGGATAACCAGTGGGGATGAGAACAAGGATAGACCCACACAACCCATTCTGCCATCACAACCTCCACAGAAACCTGTATACAGGTAAACTTGCCTGCTCCTGCTGTTCCTCTCTAGCTGGACAGGTCCAGAAGAAAGCAGCAGCTGTGCAGCCTCAGACAGACCTGTTCCTGCAAGCTGTAGCATGCCAGAGCAGAAGTGGAATCAGCACAGCCTAGAGGACAGATATGCAGAGAGAATATTTTGATCCTGTACTTTGGTGTCTATTTGGTATGTATTCAGAAGTCTCATATAGAATTCTGTAAAAACTACAGTATGTATGTGTATACATTTACATACATACACACACATGTAGTCCTACCACCACTGCAAAGAAATGAAACTACAGTGTCCTTACCCACCATCTATTTCCCTCCAGCCTTATTCCTTGATTATTTTAACTGATAGGTACTCCTACTCAGTTATCTGGTAAAAGTTACCAAGCTGTGAACTTGCAGGAGAAAAGCTGCCTCCTACAGACCCTATGAAAATGGCACAGTGTGCAACTCTGCAGTGGTGCATAGCCCCACTACATGGCATTTAATCTTTTTGCCTTCAAATAATCAAGGGTTACTGAGAAAAAAGAATGAGGAAGCTAAGGAGAAATGTCCACTGCTGTGCAACATCTTAGTTAACTGTGTTTAACTGATGTGCTGAACCCAGCTCACACTTGGTTTTAATTGTCATGGCTCAGCTAAATCAATGAAGTTATACCGAACAACACTATTTTACTATCTTGCATATCAGTATGAGACACTATTTTTCAGAAAAATCAAATGTACAAATAACATCCTCTAATACTTTCTGTATTCTAGAGAGACCATGAGCTTTTTTGACCAAAAAGGCACTGTATAATGTACTTATCATTCCATAGGAAATTACTGTAAATACAGAATAAAGTACAACAAATTTTCTAGTGAGCCAGCAGCACTGTAGCTTGCAGTTAACATAACTTTGCAACTATACAATCTAGGAACAGCATCACAGATTCTGCTAAACCAGATTCCTAATGAGCTGCATCATCACCTGAATTTCATTTAATAAAATCTATGCTACTAGCTGAAAAGAAATTTCTTAGTTGGACATCTGCTATCTAAATTATTAAAATACCTGCTTTGAAAAGAAAGGAATTGGTGTAAAAACTCTGACACTGCACAAATGTGCTGAACAATCATGTCACTGAAAAGACAGCATGAAAAAGATAAAGTAAGTTTTCATACCTGTGTTTAAAGAGAAAAAAATGAATTAAATCCAACAACTAATTGTAGAGACTCAAGACCATACTTTTATGTTGTGTTAAAGCTATGCATACATATAAAACCACAAGCTTTTACACAGCAAAACTGGAAGCTTTCCTGGTCTATGTTATACCTCATTTAGTTGCAAAGAGTGGTCAATGACAAGTATTTTGGCTAGTTGTCCCCGTATGGACAGAATCACATACTTCCAATTTCTGCAGGAAAGGCTCACAAAAACACCTTTCTCCTTTTCTTTCTGAGGCAGCAGTAGTGATAGCAAGGACTTTAGTTATTAATAATGTTAAGAAAACGAGTGTATTGGCTTTATCAGATAACACCCTCAGGGTCACAACACTGTTGTCATAAAAATAATCTTTATTTTTTCAGGATACCCACATAATATGTGGAAATTTCTCAAAGAAAGAGGAGATTCCCTACTGAAACTATCCCTGTTGTGAACCTCTTGTGTTAGGAGTTCTAAAGAGAGAAACAAATTAAAAATTCCCTAAGATTTCAAAGGATGGATGAACTTCAGGATATTTTAAAATAGGGTTATTGAAAGGGAATTAAAGGTAAGAACTATGAAGGGGGAAGAAAAGAAAATAAAGAAATGAATGTATCAATTAACAGATACCACTATTAGAAATCATAGAATCATAGAATCATAGAATGTTTTGGGTTGGAAGGGACCACTAGAGGTCATCGAGTCCAACCCCCCTGCAGTCAGCAGGGACACTACTAACTAGATCAGGCTGCTCAGAGCCCCATCCAACCTGGCCTTGAATGTTTCCAGGGATGGGGCCTCCACTACCTCTCTGGGCAACCTGTTCCAGTGGTTTACCACCCTCATTGTAAAGAATTTTTTCCTTATATCTAGCCTAAACCTACCCTGATTTAGTTTAAAACCATTACCCCTTGTCCTAACGCAGCTGGCCCTACTAAAAAGATTTTCCCCCTCTTTCCTATAGGCCCCCTTTAGGTATTGAAAGGCCGCAATCAGGTCTCCCCGCAGCCTTCTTTTCTCTAGGCTGAACAACCCCAACTCTCTCAGCCTGTCCTCGTAGGAGAGGTGCTCCAGCCCTCGGATCATTTTAGTAGCCCTCTTCTGGACCCGCTCCAACAGTTCCATGTCCTTCTTGTGCTGAGGGCTCCAGAGCTGGACGCAGTACTCCAGGTGAGGTCTCACCAGAGCTGAGTAGAGGGGCAGAATTACCTCCCTCGACCTGCTGGCCACGCTCCTCCTGATGCAGCCCAGAGTACGGTTGGCCTTCTGGGCTGCCAGGGCACATTGCTGGCTCATGTCCAGCTTTGTGTCCACCAGCACCCCGAAGTCCTTCTCGGCAGGGCTGCTCTCAATCCTTTCTTCCCCCAGCCTGTATTGATACTGGGGGTTACCCCATCCCAGGTGCAGGACCTTGCACTTGGCCTTGTTGAACCTCATGAGGTTTACACAGGCCCACCTCTCCAGCCTGTCCAGGTCCCTCTGGATGACATCCCTTCCTTCTGGTGTGTCAACTGCACCACTCAGCTTGGTATCATCTGCAAACTTGCTGAGGGTACACTCGATCTCACTGTCCAAGTCATTGATGAAGATGTTGAACAGCACCGGTCCCAGTACGGACCCCTGAGGGACACCACTCGTCACCGGTCTCCATCCGGACATTTCCTTCTCTGAAGGAAAGTCTGAGAACCCAGCACCGTTATTCCCACTGAACTGAGGCTTCAGATATACAGCAAGCTAATCACTTAAATAGATCAGCGAAATGCCTCCTTACTGTCCCATATGCATTGCATTCAATTTTTCTGCCATGTAGAAGTGTCTCAGTTTACTGACAACACAGTTCCCCACTGGCAAAGCCAAGCTAGCTCTTAGAAAGTGAGAGAATGAGTCTGAATTTCTTTATGCCGAAGACAGCAGCCACATCTTGAACAAGCTTCCTGAGCTTTGTGTGAGAGTCCTACCTTCAGCTGTGTTTTCTTAAGTAGACATCAGCATTCCTATAGTTTGTATTGTGTCTAACGCCTGAGGACTGCTCTGTGAAACTGGCACTATATGAGCTGCTCAGAATAGCTTAACACGTAGGGGAACATAAAGACTTCAGATCCTATTTGGCAGTAGACGTGGGTTAACACAATGATATCCTCAGCTTTTCTGAGATTACAGTGCTGCTTGGCTTATTGGAAGGGAAAACTAAGCTCCTGGTGAAGTTTAATGTGCAAAGTACAGAAATCAAACTCAGGTGATTGCAGTTTGAGAGTTAGGTGCACGCATCCTTTCCCTGCATTTGAGAGCAGGCATTAATTTAGCTCTAAATGCAGTTCTGAACACAGTTGAAAAGCACTTATGGTGCCAGTCCACTCCAAAGCAAAGTGTTCCCAGGACACGCCAGAATCTGCTCTGGAGATCAGTAACAGAAAAATCAAGATTGCTGTGTGTGGTGGAGGGGGGAAAGGTCTGGGTGTGGAATAAGTAAAAAGAGCAAATTGCAGAAAACCAGTAAGAACAGCACCTACATTACCAGGTCACAAAGACCCCACCATACAGCTGTGTGCAACTTCTCAGGAGACAAAAGGGAGAGTGTGCAAATGATGATAATTTACTGGGGTGGGAGGGAGAGACTGCTCACAGCCAGCTCATAAACAGCACAGAAAACTATATACAAAGGCAGAATAAGGTAACCAACCTAAAAACTCAGGAGCGGAAGACTCGTAAGATGGCATCCTTTGTCCTACATCTCACCCAACATGTGGTGGAAGGACTGCCTGGAGACTACCAGAGTACGCATGTTTTGGGACTGGACTGCCAGACACATATATCTCAGTGCTTATGAGTTTTTCCTTATGAAAACATGAATCTGAATGAGTAAAGTTAGTTTTCCTTTAATTTTTGGAAATAAACACATCTTCCTCTCATATAAGAGCTTGCATTCAACTTTGCTGCACCGTTGCAACGCCAGTTTGCCAGAGTGTAGCATTTTCCTTAGCATCTTTTACATAGAAATCTTCAAAGCAACAAGGGCTTCTTACCCATATGGTCAGGATTCCCCCCATCTGTTCTTAACCAGATATAGTCAGCCTTTTTCTAGCCGCTTTTTTGGCCTATTATTTGGCCAAAGGGAGATCTTGCTAGCTTCTGAGTTTTGCCCTGCTCAGCAGCCACCGAGGCGTGGTGGTACAGGCCTCCACCCTGCCTGAACGGTATACCTGAATAATTCAGCATCAGCTGTGGCCAGAATGGTAAATAATGACTGAAGCCAGTCATCCTGAGTTCCTATACATAGCAATCCAAAAAGGAGACCTTTTGAGCTCTCCAGGCCTGTAGGGGGCTGCGCGACCCAGTATCTCCCCCCAAGCTGGGACAGCTCGCAGGGGAGATTTCGGGAAGATTAAAAAATCATCAGTCGATGACTTTGCAAGGACTCAAAGGCCTAATTTCGTGAGGTTCACCAATCATCTGTTGATGAATGCCAGCACATAAAAGGGAGTAATTCATGACACTTAGGAAAAGGGAAATTTTAATCACAGGTTAACCTCTGTGTGTGCATATGTGCAATTTGATTCAAACTGTCAGATGGTCTGTCTGTCTGTGTGAGTGTGATTTGACTGAAACCCCACCTGTGTGTGTGACCCTGCTATAAGTTCTGGGTGACCCTCGCCATTCTCAAATCTTTGCTAAGTCACTATTTTGATTGTAAAAAATTCCATTGAGTCACTCCATTAAATTGGCTGATGCTTAAATGCTGTTAAGAACTATAGAGCCTAATTTTGCACTATATCTCAAAAATATTAATAAATCTAAAATTGCTGCTAAACCAAAGCTGTATAAAAAAAAACATATTCCTGACATGAGGAGTCAGAAAAATGCCCAGTGAGGGCACAAAAGCTTCTTTAGCTAAAAGCTGCAATGAAACACTTTCTGGCAGGACACAAACAAAAGCTCCTTGGGTACCAAAAGAAGGCCAGCAACCTTGTTGACTGACATCTAAAGCCCTTATCCAGATGTCTCCAAGCCAGAGACTATTCAAATTTAGCCAAAAGCATCTACTCAGATCCAGGAGATGAGCAGCTTTTCACACACACTCCCTTTTTTCAGCATGGCCATACAAGTCAACAGAGGTTTCAAAAGTATAATAGGCACAACCTTCCTCTGTCAAATTAAGAGAGACTTCTGGGACTGCTTTTGGTACTAAAGACCTTATATTTAGATTTCTGAGTGTCTCTGGTACTTTTAATGGCTTATTTTAGACTTTATGTGCCTGATTCTTTCAGTAGAGCCAGTCACATATTTACAGTGCAGAATAATGAAATATTTAACTGCCGTTAAATCTACAGTTCTTACATCACTAAAAAAATTAAAACCAGAAGAAAACCAAAATCTTCTGTAGAATTTCTTTGAAAACTTCTGCTTTTTTGCATCTTCCTTTTGTACTATTAAAGTCCTTGGGAAAACGTGTCAAGTATACTGCTCTGATTCTAAATTATTTTAGAGCATCCACCCTGAAGCTTTTCTTCCTCCCCAGTGCAGCACAGCAAAACTCCCTCAAACTGTAAAAGCAAGGTAAGATTTTGATAAACTTAAAACTCAAAAAAATCCATCACTTCTGAATGAAAAGCAGTAACAAAATTAAAAATTGTAAGTCACAAAAGCTTTTTAATAGCCAGGTGGGACAATTTGACCATCTTCACCATGAAGAAGGAACTACTGAACGCCCACAGAGTCATGGTTGTGACCAAGGAACAGACACCACTATTTTGTACTTAATAAGGAGAAGAAACACCGGCGTGGCTAATTATTGGCAATTCATACCAGCTGTTATTTAAGTAGCCCATATAATTTTTGTAGGCAGTCATAACAGAAGTCATGACCACTAACATTAGACCTACTGCGTTTACAGGCTTTGGAACCCCCCCACCTGCAGGTATGCCCTGAGCTCTCACAGGCTAATCAGCACCGGGCTGGGCCATGGACTTGGAAGCAAGTTTGTCAAAGCACAGCACCTGGATGCTGCTGGCTGATTGCAGCGCATTCCTCTATTATTGAACCAGTACTCCACCAGGGGGTTAAGAGTTGTACTAGTCTAGGTGCTAAATTGCAGACAACTGTGTAAAGCACTTGAGGTCATTGAAAATCCTGCAGCATTTATAAAACGGTGATGCTCAATCTTCTGGCCCTCACCAATTTCCACATGAAATAAATTAATCTTAATGAGCACCACTGCTAATAATCTCAGCAGAGGCTAAGGATTGCTTGTAGGGCAGCTCTCCAAAGATTGTTCTCACTTCAAAGACATGCCAGTGTATGACATGGTTGCATTTTTCCTCAGCGCTAATATTTTACTTTATGCAAACTTTGCAATGTTTTTCTTCATTAAAAATACACCAATATACGTGAATATAATAATTCCATTAGCTTTTGTTTGATGGTCACATCTTGCCTCAGAAATTCTCTTTCACTAATTGTTCCTTCTCTGGATTATCCAACCAATTTGCTGTTTTCCCAGCCTTATACCACGTTTCCTCCTAAAAAGCTAGATATAAAGCAGCCTCTTTATGCCCTCTAAATGTAAAGTCTTTTATCTTCTCTGCTGCTACAACTACATTCTGACTGCACAAAGACCCTTGATAGCACAAAGAGCAAGCAAATGGCCTTGAAAGTCATGAAATAATACTGGTAACAAGCTTTTTTAAAAAGAGCTTTATAATCACGTGCCGCTATTATTCTCTGAATTATACTGGGTTTTATTTTAGAAGGGATGTGGCAGTAAATTCAATACGGATATTGTACAGAATGATGGCTGTTCCCAGGCAGTTACACCTAAACTTCCCAGTATGATAATGCAGATACCAGGTATCAATTAAAAATATATAAGAAAGACCTTGTTAATTTGGAAACACTAAAAATCCAGCCTTAACCCACTATTTTAGAACATTTGCAAGTTTGGAAAAGAGGCTTTTACACATTTTGCAAATGTCTTTGCTGAATTGAACAAAACCAAAAGGGGATACTGAACACAGTGCGATAGACGGAAAGGGAAGAGTAACAGATGACTGCTTTGGTAGGAAAGTAGCTGAACTAAACTAATCTGAATGGCATTAGTTTATCATACAAAGACATTTAATTTATTTCATTATTCTCTGTGGGCAGCTAAAGCACCCCAAGGCCCTAACATATTCAAGGAGATGAGCATAGCGGACAAAGACTCCTTCAGAGTGCAATATATAATGAAACTTAAATTAGGTCTCAAAAGAGCAATAGAGTGTATATTAAATATGGCACCAACACTGAGCCATTCTGTTCATACGCATGTGTTTTAAAGTAATTGCCATCAAATTCACACAGGGCCCCAGAAGATTTTAATACAGTTTTAATATAGCCATGCATACAGCTTCCATTTTAACCTACACTTCCTAATATTTTGTTAACATGAGGCACAGGACAGAAGGGTAGGGAAAAGTGTGCCGCTAAGACTGAACACTTCCTTCAGAAACAAAAGAAAATAATTTTGTTGTCTTTGCAATGAAGTGAAAGGCTACAGGATTTTTGGTTCTGTTTGCCTCTATAAATTTACATATATGTATGTCAAAGAAAGTTAAGAGAATATGTATTCATATTTTAAACACTGCAATTTAACAAGGTGATTAGGAAGGTATTATTGCCAAATGTTTCATATATTGCTGTGTTTCTATGTATTTATGTGGGGTAAAAAAACAAAACTAAACTAAACAAAGCACCAAATCCAAACTTGGATTCAAACCATTCTCTAACAAAAAACTTACCTGCAGACAAACTCACTTTCATATAGCACTTTAATGCACTGCAGTACAAAACTATGCAATAAAAGTTAATTATAAGCTAAACCATTTTTAAACAGGAACATTATCCACCAGTCTTCAAAAACTTGGCCTTAGCAAAAACAGTTTTGTTCTGCAAGGCACTGTCTTCCAAATCCAGGGAAGTAGCATTCAGTCAGGCCACCGGAATAAAAGCTGAACACAGCAAGATACTGAAACTCAAGAGACAATACCACACCACCTGGAACAAAAGAAGGACAAATACTTGTCATAGTCCAGACTGTGATCAACAGAATTAAAGATTTGGGAATAAGAGGTGAGGACTGGAACTTCAAGATTAGACTGCTTATCTGACAGAAAGCAGAACAATAGGAAATGAAATAGACCTTAATCAAAAGTAGAAGAAGGTTTAAGCACTTCACACAGCTTTAGCAACACTTCTCCCATCACTTTGGATGCGTAGATGCTGTAATGTATCAGGCAATTCCAAAGACACTCTGTGCATCTGCCAATCATCAACACGAGGGGTTTTGGCTGAACTGCAGTTTTAGGGCCAGATGTGAGTTTCTGCCTATGGTATCAACCTGCTGTTAGAACTAATTGTATAGACAAACCCAGACTACAGGCATGAGGGCCTGAACAGAGACATCCTTCAGGGTATACCTGTATATTCGCTCTTCCTGTGAATCTCAGTATTTGTAGTTTTCTGTAGACAAAGATCATGCAAGTGTGTCCTAAAATAAAGCATTAATTGGGGGACACTACAGTGAAGTATTACATTTGCACCATCTTAACAAAGACTTTTCCTAAATCTTGTATTTTCTTACCTTTCGCCCTCAAAAACAAACTCACAACCACCAGATCTGATGATCAGTTAAATGAAACTTTTGCAACTTGATGGAATTAAGTGATAATTTACTGCAGTTCATCTGGAAGCATCAATTTCAGGAAATACTTAAAATCTCTTCCTTGGCACTCTTCACATTAACTTGAGTCTTACCAAAATAATCATCTTTTTTTTTTCCCCTCTGTATTTTGTAACCTGCACTTTGTTTCACAATTTCTCTATCAAGATATAGAAAAAAAATTAAAAAGTAAAGAATCCTTTATATAAAATTGGATAGAACTTTGTACTCTTGCATAAAAACTCTGCTTATTGGGAGTGCCCCAGATGTTTAATTAAAAAAAAAAATTGCATATTATAGCAGGAAAGTCCAGAATCTCTTTTCTTTTGTACATGCCGATACTTGTAACTTTTAAAAAGGATGCCTGGCACAACTACGCATTTCTAGCATTGTATTTTAACACAGTCCTATGTTGTACTATTTTGACAGATTCTTCGTGTTTCTTGGGTGTTCAAACTTCACTGGAAACTACTACTAAAATAAGACAATCCTGTTGGTGCGCTTATTGTAGGTACTGTAATTCTTGAGCATTTACCAATTTAAGCATTTCTGAGAATACTTCATTTATAAAACAATCAACCACCACATTCAGACATGAACACCCACACTTTCTCATTAGGGACAACCAACACACACAGCTTCTCATGAAGGAGAGATAAACTGCACTGTGCCAAATTCTTTTTCCATTTTGAGATGCACTCGAGGCTGCAGAGCCGAAGAGACTTAAGTTTAACAAGCACTACAGGCATTTTATGATTAAATTAGTTTGGGAAATCCTGTACTTCAGGTAAGGGAACATCCCATAGAATCACAGAATCATGTAGGTTGGAAAAGACCTGATCCTAGCTTGGGCCTATTTTGGTTTACCAGATTCCTTCTAAAAACGTCCTTCTACGCTAAAGTGTTATGGCACTAGAGCCAAGGAAACCTTTCATGGTGTTGTATTTATTATCTACTTATACTGACATATGAAAGAGTAACAACTACTCTTTTCAGAAGTTACATTCTCAAAGACACTTAAAAGGATGGGTTTTTTACTTTGTCACATTACTTTAACCATGAGCTGGAACAGACTTTGGCTATTAAAGCTCTAAGGAACCAACCCCAAACCTGAAGCCATCAGCCAGCCTTTAAATGACAAAAAAAAAAAAAAAAAAAAAAGAAAGAGAACATTATAAGCCCAACTGATGTCTCAGTTCTTTACAAGGCTTGCTTTCAAATAACATTTTCTAAACGAAGACAGGTCTGAAAAACAACCAAGTGATTCACTTTCAAGTCATAGATTTCCTTAAGGAAGAAAGGTCCAACAAATAGCCAATTCCTTCGGCTTTGAGGAAGTGCAAGACAAAGGTCTGAAGGGTATTTAATCTAGAATTACAATGTAACTCCCTGTCAAAAATCACACTTAAAACAGTCATTTGGTGTGTCATGGTTTTATTTTTTTATCGGCTGCATTTTTTATGTGAAAGTGTGAAATTCAAACCAATATTCATGTGACGGCAAACAAAGTCCATCATTCAAGATACAAATACTGTTTGTATGTTTGCAGTAAATGTCCAGACAATTCAGGGGCGGTGCAAACCATCACCAGCTTTTACTTGGAGTGCTGACAAAGCAGCCTGCAAGCGTCCTCCACTCCCTTGCCTAACAAACATACCAAGACTACTCAGAACTAGTCAGAGCCATCTTTTCATAGTCTCCACGGCTAGTGAGGTTTACATGAGCGTCGCGAACCCGAAGAGAAAAAGCGTGATGCACAGCTGGTCCCCGAAGGAAGCACAGTTCAATGCTGTGACACGAGACCTGCTGTTCTTTCCACGGTACCAGCTGCCTTGAGGCATTCCTCGACTGAAACACCGGCCTCTTCCCAGAGTCAGTTTTCCAGCTGAACCTGCTTCACCTTGATCACGCTCAATGCTTCCTGGTCATACATCTGGGAAGGGGATTGAAAAACAAAACAAAAAACCAAAACAAAACAAAACCCGACCAACTCCTCCCCAGCCCGTTCTTTGGGAAGAGCCTGTTTCGACCGAGAGGGGGGAGGTCAGCCCCGCGCTGTAGCGGGGGCGACGACGGGCGGAGGGGGGGGGGGGACAGCCGCGCCCCCGCCGCCCCGAGGTCCGGTCCCGCCCTGCCCGCGGAAGCGAGGAGGGGCAGGCGGCGGGGCGGGCAGGCAGGGAGGCCCCCAGCGCCCCGCCCCCTCACGGCCACCCGGCCGGCCGCGCCTGGGGGCGGGGGCGGCTACACGGGCGGCACCAGACTCCTCTTCTCCAGCGGCTGCTCGGGCTCGGGGGGAGACGGCGGCTGCTCGTCCTCCTGCAGCAGCTCGTCCAGCTCCCCGTCGTCCAGCTCCGAGGCCTCCGGCCCGCCGGCGGCCCGGCAGCGCCGCAGCTGCTGCAAGGCCCGGCGGTGCTTCTCTTGCAGCCGCCCCAGCTGGGCGCGCAGGGCCTCCGCCTCCTCGCCCGGGCCCACGGCGGCGGGCTTGTCGGGGCCGCCGGGGCCGGGACCCAGCAGGGCCTGGCGGAAGAGGCAGCGGTTCTCACGGCGCAGACGGCGGTTCTCCAGCCGCAGCCGCGCGTTCTCTTGGCGCAGCCGCGCGTTGTGCCACTCCCGCTCCTCCCGCTGCCGCAGCGCCTCGCTGTGGCTGGCCGCCAGGTCCGCGTACCGCTCCGCCAGCTGCTGAAGCGAGCCCCGCGACTGGCCCCGCCAGCCCCCCTGGCCGCCGCCCGGCTCGGCGAACTCCTCCGCCCCGCCGCGGCGGCCGCTACCGGCGGCGGCGAGCCCCGCCCGGCCCCTCCGCGCCGAGCCGTTACAGCCCCAGCGCCCGTCCACAACGCGCATGCGCCTCATCCGTGCCGTGCCCGCAGCCCGCCTGCGCGCTCCGCCACCGCCGGCACCTCCTTATGCAAATAGAGGGGCGGGGCTTCGGCCACCGTGTCGGGGGTCGGGGTGGAACAGCCGGCGCGGCCCGACGGCGCCATTTTGGGGGCGGGGACATTTGGGGGGCGGTGCCATTTGGGGGCGGCGCCATTTTGGGCGTGGGACTGCGCTGCCCGGCCCCCTGCAGCATGCCTCCTGCTGTCAGCGCGCCTGGCGGGCAGGGATCTGGGGGCCGAAGGGCAGAAACCCGTCAGCTCCATTTAGGTCAGAACTTGTTCTCCTCCATTCCAACCGCGTGAGGTGATGGATGGGCTGGGGCCGCTGGGCGGTCCCCTCTCAGAATACCCCAGTCCGCCCTGTTGCTCCCCAAGGTGGGGGTTTCACTGGCTGGTATGGTTGTGCAGTCCTCCAGTGTTCACATGGGCCCCGTTTCTATCGTTGCATAAAAGTGGTGGCAACAGCACAGAGGAAGGTGAATGTCAGCTCAGAAGGGCTTGCTCAATGAAGCAAGCTCAGTGAAGGTCCTGTAAATGTTTCTCGGTCCATTCCAGCATTGCTAGGTTGTGGGGATTTAAGGAGTAAGAAATACAAACTATAAGGATGCATATGTGTGTATGTGAATAGTTCTGACAGCTTGTAGAGGATTTGGCTTCAAGTAACAAGAGCACATAGTATAAACTTGCCCATAAACAATTTCCAAACGAAGAAGAGGAATAGGATGTGAGGAATTTATATTTCACAGTGGGTGGTGAAGTCCATTAATCTTCCGAAATTCTCGTCAGTTCTCTTTGGATATCCCTTTACGCAACCATGCATGTAGGTATCTGCACAGTTAAGCAGCCCTGTTGGGATTACCATGACTCTGCAGTACATATCGCAGTGGACCTCTGAGTATTTCTTGCACTTCAGGTTGTAAGCTCTTTGTGATGGGGACCATGCTTTGCTTTGTGATTTAGTGTTCCATTAATTACTAGCTGCAACATTGAGTATGTATTTGAAGTTCAACAAACAATGCATAGCAGTAATTGTAGTAATTGTTTTCAGAATCTTTTCAGCACTGAATGATGACTGTTCACGTAAAAAGTTTAGAAAAGAAACAGCAAATCGCTGCAAAACAGAAGTAATCTTAGTATTGCTGTACTTTTGCTGTGACTGCTGATCAGCAAAAATGAACTTGCAGCAAATATTTCCATACTAAGCCGCCTTCCAAGGAGAGATTGACTAGGGTATTACAGTAATTCCATCTAATATGTGACTAAACTGGTTTTGCATTGAAAGAAACATGTTAATGCCTGTTTATTAGTCACTTCTTAACATTGCTGCTTTAGAAATCTGTAAGTATATCCACTGCCAAGATGCCCATAGAACTTTACATTGAGCTACAGGCCGAATCCAGCAGAGCACTGAGACTCTTCAGTTTGTGTGGAAGCGGACAAACAGAGTTTGAGCTTTTGATGGCCAGTAAGTTAGATTACAGTCATCATTAACAGCACCTTCAACTTTGATTTGAGGCTGAATGTTTGAGTCTTATGGTGAATGTTGTATTATGGCTCTCGGTTTTGTTTATTCATCTATTTTAGTTTTTCATGTGCCTATATTGTAGTCTGGAAATTACATGCATGTATACAAGCATAAGGATTGATGGGCAGTGTTCCTATAAAAGTCATAGATATCAGAATGGAATTTACTGAATTTTAGATTCCTCAGACAATTTTTAAACATTGATTTGATATTTTTGTTTTAAAGGTAACGACAGCAAGTAGCGATTGGGGAAAGACGATAAATCAGCATAGACAAACTGGTGGTGAGGTAGGATCACACTAGACAGTGTGAAGAGGGGAAGTGAAAGGGTGAAGTAACCAGAGAAGCTGTGACTAGTCATCCAGTCTGCAATGATTTTCTGCTCACAGAACGACTGTGAAGGACACAATATTTTAAACAGTAACAATCTAGTAGGGATAAATGTTATATCCGTTCCTATTGATTAAAACCCTGGTTTTATTTCATGGTATCAAGTCCCTGTAGATGAGAAGGGAAAGTGTCAATGCTTGTGGATCATCAGCTGCCACTGATTTTGCACCTTATCCAGCCTGCCCAGGAAAAAGACTAGAAAACCACCTCACAAGGAAAATAAAAACTGTTGGTGCTCACCATTACCTTTACACCTTGGAACACTGAATTCATATTTTTGAAGTGAAAGGTATTCAAGCAGCTCTGCACTTTTTGTGGATATGAAGGGGTTTTATTCTCTGTGGTTCTTAAAAGAGGCCGTACAAAATGTTATGCCTAAACTGAGTTTTGTTCAAGTTTTGAATTGCTCTTCTGCTCTTAGAATCATAGAGTCATTGAATGATTTTAGTTGGAAGAGACCTTTAGAGGTCATCTAGTCCAACCCCCCTGCAATAAGCAGGGACATCTTCAACTAGATCAGGGTGCTCAGAAGCCTGTCCAACCCGGGTGTCTATAACCCCTCTGGGCAACCTGTTCCAGTGTTTCACCACTCTCATCGTAAAATATTTCTTCCTTATATCTAGTCTGAATCTACCCTCTTTTAGCTTAAAACCATTACTCCTTGTCCTATCGCTACAGGCCCTACTAAAAAGTCTGTTCCCATCTTTCTTATAAGCCCCCTTTAAGTACTGAAAAGCCACAATAAGGTCTCCCCACAGCTGTCTTGAATCACGTCCCTTAGCATAGCTTCTAGGAGGATCTGTTCCATGATCTTCACAGGCACAGAGGGGAGGCTGACAGGTTTGTAGTTCTCAGGGTCCTCCTTTTGTACCCTTTTTAAAAATCACGGCCCATTGGTACCATCCCAACCTTTGAGAATTATCACAAAGGTAGAGGAAAGTCCCATCAAGTCTCTCTTCCACTGTGTGCCTTGCCCTGAAGTGCATGTAATTACACTTCGTTTGGGTTTTCCTGAAATTAATTTTGCTGCAGTGCAACTAGTGCAACATGGCTTTCAGACTTGAACTTGATTCAAAGTTGAAACTTTGAAAAGCTCTCGGAATTTTGAGATAAATGTGTTGTGTAGTCCTGAAGATAAGAGCATTGCTGTGTACGTGTGAGGCAGTGTCATCCAAGACGCAGCAAGTAACAAATTTAAAAATACAATATAGCATGTGTTATCTTTTAAACTGAGGCAGTAAGTGCCTTCAAAGTAGCACAGTTCAGTGATGTCATCTTTCCAGTTGCAAGGCCTGACTGAGCTGTTTTAATGTGATTATGCGGTCCTCATGTTTTTCAGAATCTAAATGTACATTAACAAGCAGAAAGTTTCTAGCTGTCAGATTCTGAATCTCCAAGGGGAAGTAAAGGTTAACTAATAAATACATTTTCTTTGTGACTAAGCCTGAAAGAAAGTCTGGAAGAGCCTTCCCAGGAAAGAATGTCCAGTCTCATTAGGTTGGATCTTGCTTCCAGACTTCTCTTAGGGCATGTAAAATGCTAGCATTAATTCTATCACTGATAACGTTTCAGTGGTGAGAATAGGGCAAAATCTTAGTGGTGGGACCTGCTGGAAATGAAGGTAATGGAAGAGGTACAGAGGAACAAAAAGAAAAAAAAAATAAAATTGAGGAAAGGAAAGCGGTGCAAATAAGAAATTAACACAAACAAAGAAGAAAGAGAAATTGTGGTAACTTGTAACGGGAACATGTTTCCTAGCTGAACAAGAGTGAAGGAGGCAATATGATAGTTAATAAATGATAACCAGAAAGCATACTTACAATACAAAGGCTTTACTCTGCTTTGATCTTTATGCTGACATAACAGGGAGTTTCAGTGTAGGATGAGAAATGTATGCTCTACATTTATACTCTATCCCATGGATCACAATTAAAAATAAAACTAGCTTCTATCAAGAATTAGATTTGACATCAGTAAAAGGAGAGCAACGTGGACTGCATCAGTAGTTTGCTAACAGTTTTGCAAATAATGTAGGAAAATGCAGGTCAATCTGTGGGTCTTTTCTGAGGTTTAGGGGAAGGAGTATCTTTGGAGAGAGTATCTGTAGTCCAGTGTATCCAGAGGAGTTGAAAATTTTGTTTCAAACTGGAGAATATTTGGAAAAATATTCCCTTCCACCTGATTTCACCTGCCAGCTTTAGTTTTCAGTGCAACAGAACTAAGTAAACCTTAGTTTAAAGAAAAAAAATCTCCTTGGAGACAAGGAGGGACACTGCTGTCATACTGAGGGAAAATCTGTAATAACATGATAGATACAGTTCTGATAGCCTTGCTGCTGATGCTTTTAAACAGTCTTCATAAATGTTTTATGCAATTGGGAGGAAATTTAGTCAGCATTCTGAGCTAATGATTGCTTAAAAGAAAGGTATGTGTTGATAAAGCTTATAATGTCACCTGTAACGTCTTTGTAAACTAGCCTGAGTAGAAGACACAGCATATCTATTCTCAGCAGTCTGCATGCTGAATTCAAGAATGAATTGGGAGGCTTTATCCTTATCCCTTTTCACTAATGTAAAGCAGGAATGCTGCTGTCAAAGGCAATGGGATTGTACTTATACTACTGGCAGCCTGGAGTAAATGAGATCAGAAGCAGTCTCTGTAACTAGAGATTTGCAGTGCAGTGCTGGGAAGAGGAAGAGGGTTTGGAAACTAATTTACTTGCATTTTTGCCAACCTGCCTTAGGCATGGTGTTTAAGTTGTCATCGTTCCTTAGCTGTCGATAGTGTTGAGAAACAGGGCATATTAGAAGTTGCCTTGTCATCCTTGGAAGAAGTGATGTTTTGGGAATTATGTAAACCCACCTTTTTGGAAGCATTCTGAGGATGGGGTGGATGGCTTGGAAGGGTATTTGCTGCTTAGCTGCATTGCCGATCTTTGCCTAGTAAATGCAGACCTGTGGTCTCAGTTGCTGCTTCCTTGTACTTTTCTTTAATCTTAGAGTTTATTCATTTCATACATTTAAAAGTTTTATAAAGTACATACTGAGTTGCTGTTGCTATTACTGCTAATATTCCTTTCCAAACCATCCTTGGGCATAGTTTAACACCACCAAATGGACAGTTCTTGCTGATACTTGACAGCATAAATATTACTTTAATGAAATAATTACTAAAGAAGTAAGAATAGGTAATATTGGTGACATTTATTTATTGTCTTGGTATGGGCAGCAATATTAAAAGCCATCAAATACCAGCATCTCTGTTTGACAGCACCATTTAGTCCCATCCATGTGTTGTCATAAGAAGAACGGAGTATAAATAAGGGAAGCTTGACTTACCAGTTTTAATTAAAATTTATATTGCTGTGGGAAAAGTCCAGTCCCTCAAAATACTGTAGACTAGAGTAGGGAAGCTTGAGTTCAGAGGTGCACATGCATTAGTAGAGAGGAAAGAGAATGGTGCATTAAGGATTACAGGTTGGCTAAAACTGTAACAACTTCAGCATGCAACAAACTTTCCTTCAGCCTGGCTTTCTGAACAAAGCCTTATAACTAAAATAATAGCAGTGGTTAGACTCAGAAATACAGGCAGGGGGTTGCCTCTACTTTCTAAGAAGGTCTTTGTGCATGTGTGTTGTGTGCACATGTGGGCTTTTGTTTGTGTAAGAAGATGAAAATGGAATTCCATATTCTGCAAGTGAAAAGCACCACATTAAAAGACAAAGCTTATTGATACATAGGTCAGCCCTGAATCTTTGTTTAGAGTGAAACTTAACAGTTTTGCCTTTGAACCGGTAATAGGGTCTGTGAATTGCATAGGAATAATAAACCATAACTCAGACAGTTGGGTTGATTCATCAGATTTGATGAGATATCTAAGGATTGTGAGTCAAAAATAAACCACCTAATTACAGGTAGTAGTTGAGGTCCAATTAAAAGGATGGGAAAATTGAGTTTGAAATTGCACTTTTATAATTAGAGCAAGACGTTTGGACAGCTGAAATAGTGAATAAGCTAAATAAGTGTCTTACATTTATGTATGGCTAATTATCTGTAAGCCATGCTAGAAAAAGCCTTATAGATTCAGAGCATGGAAATTATTTTTATAGATAGAAAAAATAGGTGAGGGAAAAAAGTGATTGTCACAGATGTTTTCAGTGAAGAATTTGTTCTCTAAGGTCAACTATTGGTCATCCCCGCTTTCTAGCAGAAACTTAGAAAATATATTTTGAAATCTGGTGTCATGGGCTAAATCTTATTTACAAAAGGTATTAAAGGCATGAACAAACATCAGATCCTGTTTATTTCCTGAATCATCTGGTGAAATTCATCTTGCATTTGCAGCATATATGCTTACATCTAATTGCATATGCTCCATTTAGACATGCAGATGTCTAAAAGAGGTCAGGTGGATCATGTTCCAGACAACTTTTTCCTTTCTATTGGCTGTTAAGGCAGTCTGAAAATGCCTCCATCATAGATGTCCAACATCAGACCACCTGCATCCTCAAACCAGAAATATGCAACAGCTGCAAAATAAAAACCTATAGATTTAGTAGTAGCTTGAGTAGAGAAAAACAATGAGGGAGTATGATCATGATGCTCTAGTCTTTGTTTTACACCAGTACTTCACATTTCTGCGCGGTCCAGCAGGTACAGCCTAAAAGGCTTTCTGGTTAAGAATTTGGTGTTTCTGTAGGTTGAGCTGGCAAGTCCAATACAGACGTGATACCCAAAGTGATTGAGCAAAATAGGAAGACAAAATGGGAAATATCTCAGGAGGTTGCGCCTAATTAGGCCTTCAACCAGCCCTTTGTCATTTTGAAGGAAAAAAGTGAAGCTGGTAGCAGCAGATTCTAGAATTGCAAGAAAATTAAGTTCTTTCCAAGGCTTACTGTCAATAGTGATAATCAGATGATACCTTGAAATCTGTAACAGATTAGCTACCTCCTTTAGCCATTCTGTTAAACATAGATTATACAACAATGCATATTAAAATGGGAAGAAAAATAATTACTCCAGAAATGGCTTATGGTGAAATGAAATCTTCCAATATACATACAATTGACGCGAAGTAATGTGAGGTGGTTTTTGCCTTGACCACATGTTCAAGGAAGGAGTATGTACCAACTGAAAGGAAACTGAATTCATACATAAATGTCAGTACTAAAGACTGCCGCTGACAGTTAAAGAGTTTCTTCAGAAAACAGAAGTTTATGTATACTGTGACAATATGTAAAGAATACCTGTATTCCATCATTATTTTTCTCCCAGCTGGAAAAATTTTCTAGACCCTGGTATTTTTCCTCCTTGTTTGCTCCAAAACGGTAGATACAAGATAGAAAAGTTACAAACTGAAAAACTGGAAGGCCCAAAGGGGAACACAGGTAGTGTCTCCGTCAAGGTTCTGCTGTTGCACTGCTAGCAAATTACTTGTGTAATAGCAGTGGGGCACGGTGGCAAATAGGGGATAATGCAGCAGCTTTTTCCTTTTCATTCAGAAATGGCCAGAATCTGAATTTTAAAATCAATACCTCCAATCCAGGAAGTCCATTTCAATTTGCACTGAGCTGACAGAAATGATACCTGAAACATACATTCTATCAGATTATTTGTTCAGGGCATACATTAATTTAGAAACAATACTTTTGCCTAGCACAGAGGTTAAAGGGTGGAAAATAGTTTTATAACAACAGGAGTCGAAATAGTGTCTCTTTTAAATGGCTGCTGCATGCTAGGTATGCAAAACTTCATCTGTAATACTGCACTTCCTCCTCTATTTTACAGACCAGCATAGGAATATGGTAGAACAAAGACTTTCTTAAAGGGAAAAAAAAAGCATGCATAATGCAGATAATTATTATTTGGCTTATCTTCTAGTTCTCTGACTTGCAGCTTTGATATTCTTCATGATATTGCTAAAGTTGTGATTGCTAAGGAGACACAATCCAAAGGCCTATGTAACTGATTCCCAGATGATGATATTATTTGCTCTGCCCCTGGGCCTCACACCTGCAGACTCATAAAACACCGTGGGATTAAGACCTAATTATCTTTCACAACTGATTGTCAAGAGGTAATCTATTGATATTGGCAGGCAACTGCCATTAAGAAGAGACTGACTGGCTATTGTAGTCTCTTCTCTTTAAGCTGAAAATAATAGGTTTTCTGTTTTCCACATAACAGGCAGAAATTTCAACCCTATCTAGCTTCAAGTGGTTTCAGAAATAATCAAGCGTATCAATATCATAGCAAGCATCACTATACTGTCTGCCAGCTCTCAAGGTGTCTCTTCTGTTTCTGCATAGTCAGGTCATTCACCTATTGAAATTAATGAAGGAAAAATAAAATACTCTGAGCTAGATTTAAAAGAAAAAGGATACCATGGAACCAAAAGAAGTGATTGTTAAAAGAGAAAATCCAAAGATACAAGCAAAGGTTGAACACCCAGTCTCCACTGAATTCCAGTGGGCGTGGTTTGTTTGACTTCTGTGCCTCTTTGAACATCACAGTTGTCTGTGGGTCACATGAAAATAACAGGGTTGGATAGGTCCCTCTTCTGTGAGATTTTACATAAGGCATTTGTCCTTCAAAATAGCTTTCTGTTTATAAAGGCTAATCCATCTGTTTTAAAATTCTAAAAATACTGCCTTTAGATTGCCAAGGTTGCTAGACTTTCAGTAATATTCAGAAATCTCACTGTGAGGACACCATCATGCTTGCTTTTTTATTAACATCAGTATTCAATACAACAAACACAAAGCTAGGAAGCAAACTCTATTGAAGGCTACTTTGTGGGAGAATAGTTACACCTAAAGTATGTAGCTTTTATTTCCAACAAGAATTAGGAAGAAATGTCAAGAATTTTAATATTCACCGTAAACTGTGTAACCTTCATGTTATAAAATTCAGACTTAATAGCTGCTATCATGTAATTTCATTTTATGGAAAACCTGCCATTGCATTGCCATCTTGCCTAACATTTCAGGTTCCTGTATACAGCAGGAATCAGTCTCAGCATTTACCTGATTTTACACTTTTTAACAGAGAAGTAGTTTCCTCCTGAATTTCCACTTCATTCAAAATTGCTAAGATCATTGCTTTTTCCATTCATCTTGACAAAGACTAACACCTTCCTTCCATTTATGATTATACAATATAAAAATGGCAATGAGAGTGATAGCTTATATTTATATTAGTAAAAATATTTACATTATTTACTTCTTTTAATGTGATTGGGTAGTTGGAAGTGCAAAGTGTGTGTGTCAAGACGTCTTTGTAGATCCCCGGTTGTTTTCTTATGAACAGTGTCTATCTATAGACTATATTTTGCAGAACAAAATTATCCTTTGTACAGAATGATCTTTCAAAATGAGCTGGTAGTCTGTGTCCCCTTGCCTTCTGTCTCCCTTCATTCTCTTCATCCCTTGTCCTCAACACCACCACAAGTGGACACATTATTCAGACTAGAAATAATGACAAAGGTGTAGTTGGTTTCTCATCTATCAGATGTCTGGCACTTCAAATTCTTGTGGGTTTACAATTGCAAACAGCTATTAGTCCCCTTTTTACTTTCCAAGTAACCTAAGTAGACCAATTCATACATGTATCATGATAGCATAATAGAATTTAAGTCCATATATCTGTTGTTCACAAAAGTTAGCAGTGTGTACTGAAGCCTAGGACATTATACTCTTGCATAGATATAGGCATATATATATATATGTAAAATGTTTTAAAATTATAGTAGTCATTTCATCTATTTGTAGAAAACACTGGTTTTAAACATTCAGAACTTCTGAATTCTAGGACACATTTAGAACTAGATAATTTTAAAGTGTAGGGTTTTAATTCTATAATGGTGGTGTAATTATCAAATTCCTACATAGCTGTTTCATGGTGAAATCTGTTATATCACTGGTATAATAGAATGTACATGTATGTACATCTAATTTTTTGTGAGTGTGTGTCTATGTATTTACACATAAAAATCAGTCCTGAACCTATGAAATAAAGTAATTATTAAACTTAAGTTTTAGAACAGCTTAAGACTATCCAATTAAAATATAAAATTCAGATACAGGTCCACTTCAACTTTTACAATTAGTACTATGGCATGTAAATTTATCACCAATGATTTTCTTTATTTTTAATCTTCTTGTAGTAGACCAGATTGTTCCTATATCTCTTAACTATACTTGTTCACTACTCATGATATATGTAATAATGCAGAAGATCAAGGAGCAATGTAATTGGAAACTCTGAGAAGTCATAGGATAGCTTCAAACATGAAAATACAAAAATTGTTACTACAAAACTCCTGTCACTCCAAATGACTGGATGCTTTGCCTGAGCATGGGTTGCACAAAGTACGACTGGTCTGCAATATTTTTTATTTGCCGAGTCTAACTTCAGATGTACTTGATTTCTGCACTTGGAATTTCCAAAACCAGGACACTACTTTTTCCTTGTGGCAATCTAAATCAATGTGTCATAAATCATCAAGTATCAATGAAGATAATATACAATGAAGTACTAGCTTTCAAATTAATTTTGTAAACCTGAACCTCTTCCTTTCATTGGGATTTACTTCATCAGATCTTATGTCAAGTTCTGTACTTTTGTATTATGCATAATAAAGCTCTTCTGACCAGTCCATCATTATTTTAGTACCTGTTCCACCTATGTTGCTAGTATATATTTTTGTGTTATTCAACTCTGAAGATAAGTCTGTATCAGTGATAAATCTTCTGAATACAAATGACAGCCTACTATGCAGAAAATATTGTTTTGTCTCTATTGGCTGAATAGGAAAAAAACTAATTGTGAGACCTGACACAGAAAAAATGGAAAAGCCATAAAATCTAACACTATGACGTTCTTCACTTCACAAATGTTTGATGATGTAGAAAAACAATGTCATAGCACTTTAAGAAACTCTTACAGGAGCTGACCAAAAAGGGAGGCTGATCTCAAGTTAGTCTTGAGCAAGACAGCGGGATTAATTCAGATGATACTCGTAGAATCACAGAATAGAATCATGTTATGCCAAAAAATATGAATAGTAATTAAAAAATAATAATTTTTAAAAACAGCCATTGTTCTGAAGACCTGGAAGTAAGTAAAAATTTCAAATATTTTATGCATATTTAAATGATAAAATGCTTAGTTGCTAGAACAAAGAATTATAACTCAGTAAAACATAGGTACACTAAGCAGTCAGATGAAAAGATATTCAAAATTACTGCAATAGAAAATGAGGAAATTACAAGAATTAAGCAGCATGACTTCTTAAATAGAAAATTGTGTTTTATTGATCTCTTTGAAACTATTTACTTTGGCAGTATCTAGTTGATGAGGTACGATCGTATAAAACTTTAAAAATTTCCTCTCCATGAAATGAATCACAGGCTGTTAGGTTTCTGTGATGTGAGAAAGGAAAAATATCCTGCATCACAAACTAAAATACAGAAAACAGAGAGCTGTATTAAAAGGTCAATTTTCATCATGTCTAAAGGTTAACAACAAAGTGCTTCAGAATTCCTTACTAGGTCTTGTGTTTGATACATTTATTGATCTACAAAGGTCAGCAAGGAATGAGATAGCAAATTTTGTGATGACACAAAGTGATGAAGGTGATTCTGTCATTACGTGGTATTAACCACTGAGACTGGTCCAAATTACCTTCATGGTTATCCAATCCTGATTATCAATTGCTGTGTTTTGTAGGCATAAATACTTGTGTCTATATAATTAAAACGCTGATAGTGAAAACATTTGCAAAAAACCCTATACAAAACCATCTAAATAATTCAGTGAGAAAGTTGCATAATTGTCGTATTGCCTATGTGCATGAGGAAGGTGGAGAATGTTTGTTTCTTTTCTGCGTTGCTGAGTTTAGTGATTTGATTGCTACTTTTGCTTAATCATAAATTTAGAAAAATTAGCAAATGAGGCCAAAATTAGATAGGAGGAGGTATTACCACATGTACATACAGAAAGGTTATAATGAAAAAGCACAGGACAGGATTTTTATGTTCCATATATGAAAGAGGACAGTGTGCAAGAAAGAACCCCCTTGATCCTGATCACTTATGGACAGAAACACCATCAGACCTATAAAACTGCTAATCAATTAGGTAGTTGGTTCAGTAATTCAAGTATTGATTGCCCAGATGTCACAGGTATTCTTTTAAAGCTCTGCTTTACAGGTAAGTTGTACTTTCATCTCTCTTGGAGCTAATGTGTCATGGATCACCAAAAAATTCACTTGGCACCTGTTTCAGTTTCTAATTGTGCTCTCCTGCACTCCTCAAGTCTTCCAGTCTGCCACCTGATTCTCTGATTAAAGCCTTATTGAGGAATTTATCTTAGTAGCTTTAAGGACTGGAAGTTCCACCTTAAATTCCTATAATGTGTCAGGCAGTGGAAAAGAGATACCTAACTCACTGCTTTCATCAGTAGGACCAGGGTGCAGAAGTGTAGGGCAGGTACCATAAAACTTTAAGGAAATGCTTCTACTGCCAGGACAAAATGTGCATGTATTGAATTATATGCTTGTTTTGACAGAATCAAGGCTCACAATTGAAAAGCGGATTGCAAATTCATTAAAATTCTTTCAAAATTTCCCACAATATTGCATGTTTTCCATGAATTCTTAGCTCAACTACCTCATGTACTGATATGAACTCTAATTTGTAAATCTGACATATTTTTGTGTTGACCCAGGGATTGATGGCATAAAATACCTCTTCAGACTCTCCTTAAAAGGAAGCACTTTAGACCCCTGCAGAAAAGAGTGTTATTCTTTTCTGTATTTCTTCTAATTTTAAGAGTAATAAAGTGGCAGTGTTGAATCTGTATTATTTTTGGCCAGTAAATCATTCCCAGTTTGGTGCCTTACTTATGAGTGACCAGAAATTTTGATTTGTTCTCTTGGATGTATTAAGCAAGCAGAGACATAGTATGGGTATAAGCAAAGACCAGAGAAATGGACTATTGTGACTAGAAGACCGGGCCAGGAAAACCCAGAAGAAAGGCAGCTGCACTCAGAGAAGCACTGACTTGCAGAAAAGATGTGTAGATGACATCTTTTATGTTGGAATCAAAGGAACTTTACAAGCAACTAAAAAAGCCTCAAAGCACCTTTGCGAGTAAAATCTGTCTAACTATACCAATTATTTATGCTGAAAATCCAAGTGTCTTCTCCAAAATGGCAGAATGGGTGTCCTGCTTTTGGCTGGGATAGAGTTAATTTTCTTCACCGTAGCTAGGATAGTGCTGTGTTTTGGATTTAGTACTAGAAGAATGTTGATAACACACTGATGTTTTTAGTTGTTGCCAAGTAGTGCTCAGACTGCTCAAGGACTTTTTGAGCTTCTCCTGCTCAGCCAGGTGCATAACAAGCTGGGAGGGAGCACAGCCAGGACAGCTGACCCAAACTGACCAAAGAGCTATTCCATACCATAGAACGGCATGCTCGGGGGGGGGGTTAGTTGGTCGGAGAGGGGGAAGAGGGATCGCAGCTCGGGACGGGCTGGGCATCAGTTGGCGGGTGGTGAGCAATTGCATTGCGCATCCCTTGTTTTGTATAATCTCTAGATGTTCTCTTACCATTATCATTATTATTATTGTTATTCTTTTATCCTCTTAAACTGTCTCTATCTCAACCCATGGGTACGTTTTTTTTTTTCTGATTCTATTCCCCACCCCACTAAGGGATGCTAAGGGAGCAGCTGCGTGGTGCTTAGTTGCCAGCCGGGTTAAACCACGACAATGGGCAATGGCCACACAAGGACCGGCACCCCAAAGCCCTGTCTGCCTGACTTTCTAACCACCAGAAAAATCTTGACATACATGTTAGGCTAATTGCAAGTATGCTGTTTTTAAATACTACGTATTCTGACTTACTGATTTTTTTTCTGCCTTGTTCATGTTTGAGGAAACAAAAAGTGAATAAATGGGTTACTTCGTGTGTATAAGTGTAGGGAGGACAGGGAGAGGACTGAATCCCAAAATGCTGGTCTTAGTTTGATTAATGCATTTCCTGTGGTTTCTATTACTAGTCTCTTTTGGAAATTACCCAGTGTGAGAACAAACGTTCATTAGTACGAATGTCAAAGAGCATTCTAATATCCTGTACAAACCCCCCCTACTCCACTCGTATGATTACGTGTGTTGAAATCTGGATCATGTTTCAGTTTTAGAATTGTAATGAATTTGCAAATACACAAAACATTGCAAATAATGTTGGAATTTTGTTTCAAAGCCCTGATCTAAAATAAAAGTACCAAAAAAGGTCTACATCTTAAGCAGCTTTGTTGCTGTGATAGTCTAAAGATATTAGGAAGGCAAGGTTTATGGGGGAAGGAAATACATGTTTTATTGGACTGATTTATGTGCAAAAGTATGAGATTTGGGGCAAATAAGGGGTTTTTTAGTCATATGCAATAGAAGAATAGCAGTAAAGACACAAACCAAATGCAGCGGGAATAATTCACAATTCACTCCTGGTCTTTAATGTAAGGACTACTAAGAAAGACATAAGATGGGCAAGAGAAGAAAGGTCTGCTAAGTTAAACAATAAGAAACCCTGTTTCATGAAATGCTCATGTCCAACCTAATTCAGAAAATTGTGCAAATATGTGGTTAGCTTTAAGGGCATATTTGATTTTCAGTAGTGGAACACATAGTTAAGTACTTGTTTGCCTAAAAATGCCTTTTTTCATCCTAAAAGATATATGGAGGCTGAAGCAGAAATGAGAGCTACTTTAAAGATCTTTGTTTGCTTTCTGCATACAAGAGGTCATGGGATGGGAAAAAAAAGTTAATTTCTGGACCTTCATGAATCCTAATACTTAAAACATGACATTTGGGACAACCTGAAAACAACAACAAAAAAAACATTGAAATGAGCAACCTGCAGAAGATGGTTTCCCATACAGTGTCCTGATGCTTGTGCTTCTGTTATGAAAGGTAGGAGAGGAACGAAAGGAAACAGTGACTCATACAAATTGGTAGGATTCAAGGTTAGGTAATCAAATAAAATCCCTGGTAGCCTCACTTTCTGTTGTACTTACAATGAATCACCAGTTTATTTTTAAAATTGGGTGCACCATTTCTGATATTCTGAAGAGAATGTGGCAACAAAAAATAAGTCTTAAGAAACTTATAGAAAATAGTTTTCTTTCCAGAATTATCTGCCACAGGTAAAAGAGTATTTCAATTTGGACCTTGTAGTTCATACCTGAGAACAAATACGACAACAGTTAGCAGTATCTGATTCAGGAATGGAAGAAATTGAAGGGCCATCTTTGGTAAGTTCTTTGCTACAAATGTAGACGTTCAGTATCACTGTCATAAGGTTATGATTAAATTAAAAGAAGAAGAAGTAAAACTGTATAAAAATCTAGTGTTCCTCATCCTTAATTAAACTCTTGGAAAGAGACAAATCTTATGAAATGTGTGGGAATTTCTGTCAAGAAACAACCTCTGACTTCAGAAAGCAAACTCTGGAAATGATGTCAAAGTGGGTTATTTAACATAGGCAACAGGGCATCAAGAGATGCATCTCTCTCATTTGACTGTAGAGAAAGCCTTTAGATGACTTTATCCTGCAGTATATTTTCAGATGACTGAAGTTGGGAGAGATTAATATGTTCTTTTCTCATCATATATGGGAAGGATGTCTGATGTCTATGGTGAGCTCAGAGGGAAGGTTGGCTGGGTGGAGGCTGTTGAAGGGGTTGTATAAAACTGTGCTGAAGTAATACTAACACAAACTTCCACTGGTTGTGGTACCTTTTCTTGAAATTGAAAACTAGGGGAAATTATTGTTATAAAAATTTGTACTGACATTTTGTTGCTGCATCAGTCTTGGCAAAAGAGACCAAGCTGTGGGTTGTCCTTATTTTTTATTAAACAATATCAAATTACAATGGCTTCAGCCATGCAGGCTGATCCACTGCTACTAGTTTCACGAGCAAGACCAGAGGCATTTGCTGTTATATTGAGACTAAAAACTCTCTGAAGAAGGAAAATGTAACTTAATTTATCTATAAAGTGCAGTTCATTTGTGTGGAACTATATGAATGAAAGTAATACAAGCACAAGGAGTGTATTATTTTATTTCTCAGTGGATAATGCATTAACTTATGTAGGAAAAAATGTCGTTTGAAAGAAAAAATGAAAAAGACAAAGCAAATTAATATGAAAACACTGAAAGTACTTTCTATTCATTCTTCTAGGGACCAAATACTTTTACTAATAGTTTTTAAATATACTATCATAAAATTAATATGCCTTTTAAAAATAAAATGTCTAGAGGTTGAAGATGATTCCACATATAAAACTGTAATATTTAAATGTTTTAGAGGTCTAATTTTTGATTTTTTATTAAATCTTTCTGCAATCTCCATATGCCGAGAGCGATTTTTTGCTTCCTCATGGGAAGTTTTCACCATCAAAAGTAGACATTAAAAAGATCTGCAGGTGAATAATGGTAATACATATACAGGATGAAATTATTTATGGAGAGAAGACACACACCATGCTAGAGCATGATCAGACAGACTGTGATGCAGTCCTAGCTCAACAGGAGGCTCGAACCTCAGTGGGAATTACTAACAAAACCAGCCCTTAATTCTCAGGCTCGTTCTTCCCAAAATTGGTCAGTTGTGAGCTGTTGTGCCACTGTCATTGTCTGCTTATAGTGAGGCTCTGTTCATCTTCCATTCCCTCACTGTGCAGGAAAGACACTCTGAACAGGACACTTATTTTTGCTGCATTTCTTCCCTGTCCCCAAAAGTGTCTTTGTCATTCCTGCCCCAGGGACCAGAGAAAGGAGATTTGCTATTACACGTCTCCAGTTAAAAGAGAGAGGGGGGGGGAGGGAGGGAAAGAGGCAGAAAGAAAGAAAGAAGGAAGTGGGAGTGGGAGAGGGAGAGAAAGAAAGAAAGAAAGAAAGAAAGAAAGAAAGAAAGAAAGAAA
>JADKXX010006641.1:0-64297 GCA_017310255.1 Butorides virescens | reverse complement strand
AAAGAAAGAAAGAAAGAAAGAAAGAAAGAAAGAAAGAAAGAAAGAAAAAGAAAGAAAGAAAGAAAGAAAGAAAGGGAGAAAGGGAGAAAGAAAGAGAGAAAGGGAGAAAGAAAGGAAGAAAAGAGAGGAAGGGAGGAAGGAAGGAAGGAAAGAGAGGAAGGAAGGAAGGAAGGAAAGAGAGGAAGGAAGGAAGGAAAGGAAGGAAGGAAGGAGGGAGGGAGGGAGGGAGGGAGGGAGGAAGAAAGGAAGGAAGGAGGGGGAGAGAGAGAGGAAAGAAAGAGAGAGAGAGAAATATAAGGAAGAGAAAAAGAAAAGAAAGACATCCCTTACTGGGTGAAAATAAGTTTTGTGAGATTGTCTTGCCCATGGTAGCAAAACAGGTAACAGAAGGTGGGGGATAGCAGAGACCAATTTGGCAACATGTCCTGGTTTCAACTGGGACAGAGTTAATTTTCCTCCTAGTAGCTGGCATAGTGCTGTTTGGATTTAGGATAAGAAGAATGTTGATAACACCCTGATGTTTTAGTTGTTGCTCACCAGTGCTTACACCAGTCAAGGACTTTTTGGCGTCCCCTGCTCTGCCAGGGGCACAAGAAGCTGGGAGGGGGCACAGCCAGGACAGCTGACCCCAGCTGGCCACAGGGCTATTCCAGACCATATGATGTCGTGCTCAGTAAAAGACTGAGCATAAGTATAAGCTGGGGGGAGTTGTCTGGGGGACAGTGGCCACTGCTCAGGGATGGGCTGGGCATTGGTCAGTGAGTGGTGAGCAATTGCATTGTGCATCTCTTGCTTTGTATATTATTATTATTGTTATTATTATCATTATTGTTGTTGTTGTTATTACTACTACTACTACCACTACCACTACTACTACTACTGCTGCTGCTACTACTACTTTATTTTATTTCAGTTATTAAGCTTTTATGTCATCCCATGAGTTTTCTCACTTTTACTCTTCCGATTCTCTTCCTCATCTCACCGGGAGGACGTAGCGAGCATATGTGCGGTGCTTAGTTGCTGGCTGGGGTAAAATCATTACACAACACCCCATGGGAAACCAAGCGTGCAATTACTCTCCTTTTCTGAAGATTAACTTGCTATTTTGTGGATGAAGGAGCACCCTGTTGTTGTGACCCACAGTTGGTTCAGCAATACTAAACTTCATTCGAGCTGTCATGAGCTCAGAGTAGTGACACTCATGGCTCTGGGGAATGCAATACAATGTGTGGGGTTTATTTGTTTTTGGAAAGAGGGACAGATACAAGAATTTAACCTGTTAATATTTTTTTAAGCATCCTTATTTTCATCCTCATTTTTTCATACTCTTTTTATGATTCTGCCCAGCAATTTGTCCTCTATGTACAGCTGCTTGTTACATGTTCTTTTGAGTGTGTGGGTGGTTTCAGGCTGTAGGCAATACTACAGCTGTAGACTATACAGGCAGGCATTACTAACTATTTCAGAATTCCTTTCTGCAGAGTGCTGTTTCCTTGATTGATTACATGCCAGTTTTTAGTTGGGGAGGGGTGCTTTTAGAAGCTTACAAATTTAAAATAATCAAAGTAGGCTGAAAGTAATCTGATGGGAGGGAAGGAAAGAAGTAAAGTAACGAGATGTAGATGAGGAATGCATATGTCTCAGTAATTTGTGTAGTGTACATTTCACTTCAGTGCATAAGTAGAATTCATCCTATCATTATGGTGTTCATATGAACAAATGCTTTCTCAACATGTAATTGCCTTGTTGCACAGCCTTGCCCATGCCTCTCTCTCAAGGTGCTAGGCAAGTTACTGCTTTGGACTCTAAAGACATGTATCAGCAGCTACTTAAATAATGTGCAAATTTTTAGTCAAACTTTATCCAAACCTCAGAAATAAGTAATGCAGTGCAAGGCTCTTCCAAGTTTGTAACATATATTCCACCTATTCCTATGCAATGCAGACTTTGAGAAAGATGAGTGTACTGACCGCCTAGGTGCAAGCAATGGAAAAATTACAGCTTTAAGCTTCCTTCAGTGTTATGTGTTCATCAAGCATCCTGTAGTATCACACATGCAGCAGTCTTTTTCCTGCAAGACAGAGAAAACCTTATGCAAGAGTGAGCTGATTGATACAGTACATACCTAAATTTTTGTTTCCTTTATTTTTCTTGTAATTTAATACAAGAAATTGTGAGGCCTTATCCAGCTGACCTGAAAACCTCCCTTTAAAGCATTTCAGTGGAAAACAGCTTGGGTGTCCAGTACAGTGTTACTAATATATAGCTGTCATTTAGAAATGAGACTAGACTGCTGTTAATGTAATTCTGGCAGAATACACAAAGCTTCTAAATGGGGACATAAATTAAATCTAGTGTTCGTACTGTGTCATGCTGCTATTACAGAAGCCAATATAAATTCTGTACACAGAAATTGTTAGCAACCATCCTCAATAAAGATCAAGCTATGTGTGCTGATTTCTTTACAGAATACTGTGGTACAGACTACAGACGGATTCCTCCACAGGCTATAGTGCATTGAGCATTACTCCAGTAACAACTCAAGTCTAGTGGATTTCCTCCGACTTGCAGCAGAGATGGGATTTATTTGGTCCTTTGCAATATGTTTGTCAAAACAAAAAGGAAAAAATATAATTTGTTCTATTTGGGAGAAAGCTTTTATAACGGAAAACTGTCATTATCATTCATGTTCATGATGAGCATTGCCATGGTACCCATACCACAGACCTTTGACTAGTTCTAGAACTGTGGATAGTGACAAATACTAGCCCCTTGGACCATAACAACATATATTTAAATGTCTTGTTCCCAAATAATTTGACATATGCAAAAAATAAACTAAAAACCCCGTACAGAACAGCTGCAGCCATTTGGCTGAGCTGTGGGGTTTTCTGCAGTACCCTAATTCCGCCATTTCAATGGCACCACCTGTCAGGAAAACAACACCAAGGCACTTTATAACCTCTGCTGATTTTACTCTCATTTAAGCTAATGGCCTTCTCTGAATAGGTGCTCTAGCCCTGCAGCTCCCAGAAATGTCATTATGAACTGTGGGTGCTCAAAACCTTTTCAGACTGGGCCATGAATCCTTATTTGTGGTGTATGCTTTAGCATGAAGTTGTCAAGCTTGTTGGCACAGAAGGTTTTGACACAGGCTCTTTTCCTTTCATTGAAAATAAGTGCCTAATTGTGCTTCATAGCTTTAGCTCCTAAGTTCTTCACTGCAGAGGTCTTGCTTTTTGTGCCTTGCACAATGCCAATAATATTGTTGTTTTTTAGATAGTAAAGTAGAACGATAACCCTTTCACAGCTTCCTACAGGCACTGCAGAACTTCTTAATCATGCGTCAGCAATAGAGAACAGCAGTAATGCTTTAAAAAGAGGCAGAAATAGTCAACAGACAAACTGCTTTCCAAAACAGCTCTAAACTGGGGAGGAGGTGATGTTCAGCCAGACTGAATACAGTCGCTATATGCCTGTAGCACGATGATGAGAGAAGCAACAGTCTGGGACAAATGAAAATACCTGCATGGTGTTTTCTGATTATAGTTTGAAGAGATCTGAAATCTTGTTAGAACAAGCTAGACAGTGCTCTGGGATATGGAAATTTAATGAGATTAGGACAACATTTAGGACTTTTCTAGGGTATCATCTAATGATGTTCTGCTGGTATATCTGGTTTAGGACCTAGAAGCTAGCAGTGGCTCGGCTTTAAATCTGAACTCACACTTGATCTAGTCCCCATGATTCTCATCTTGTCCCTTTTTTGATAATCTACAAAAGCCTTTATCTAGCTGAACAGATTCTTTTGCTGGATTTCTCTGTCTTTAAAGTGCACAGATGGCTTTCAGTTTTAAACAGAATCTGGGGCTAGAGCGTCTCAGAGATTCAGGTGGCTGAAGGCAGGAGTGATGTTTCTCCCAAATGCTAAAACAAAGAAGACAAAACAAATATAATGGAACAACACAGACCCAGACCACAATCTTTTAGGTGAACTGAACATAATCATAAGGAGCCAAAAGAAAGAAGCTGAATTTGAAAGGTTTAATGTTAAGTACAGCCACAGAGGTGCACATATTGCATCGGGACAGTGAGGTTTGTTCTCACCAGAAATTTATAAACCTCAGTAAAATCTTTCTGAGTCAGTTCCCTCCTATGTTAAGTGCAGATGGTGCACATGCCAGAACCAATTCCAGCATCACAGAGGAACAGAAAGTATACTGTCTGCACTGTAACAGTTGAAAATCACTACTGCTGGCTGTAAAACCAGGGTGTTCCTTAAAAATAAAGGAATAAAATAATTAAAATCATATCTTTCCACAAAATTGCAGTGAGACTACCCATTTTGAGATAATCCTGGGTCTGTACAAGGGATTGTGAACATTGTACAGTGATGAATAAACATCGGTGAAGCTTGTAGGTACTATGAAAGATGGGAAAAAATACCTTACTTTAATTCAAGGTGGAAAGAAACTGCTTCCTAAATTGCAGCAAGGCTGCATGTTAGAAACAATAGTGGTAGGAAGAATAACTAGAATCTTAGAACATCTCAAGTTGGAAGGAACCCATAAGGATCATCGAGTCCAACTCCCTGTTCCTTGCAGGACGACCTAGAATTAAACCATATGACTAAGAGCATTGTCCAGATGCTCCTTGAACTCTGACAGGCTTGGTGCTGTGACCACTTCCCTGGGGAACCTGGTCCAGTAACCAACCACCTTTCCTTAATGTCCAGTCTGCACATCCCCCAACACAGCTTCATTCCATTTCCTCATGTCCTATCCTGGTCACCAGAGAGAGGAGATCAGCGGCTTCCCCTCCGCTGCCCACCCTGAGGAAGCTGCAGACTGTGATGGCATCACCCCTCAGCCTTCTCTTCTCCAAGATGAACAAACCAAGTGACCTCAGCTGCTCCTTGTACGTCTTGCCCTTGAGGCCTTTCACCATCTTGGTCATCCTCCTCTGGACACAGTCTCATAGTTTGATGTCCTTCTTATATTGAGGCACCCAAAACAGCACAGAGGACTCAAGGCGGGACTGCCCCAGTGCAGTGTAGATTGGGACAATCACCTCCCTCGACTGGCTAGCAGTGCTGTGCTTGATGCACCCCAGGGCATGCTTGGCCCTTTTGCCTGCCAGGGCACACTGTTGACTCATGTTCAACTTGCCATCAACACAAACCCCCAGATCACTTCCCACGGGACTGCTCTTCAGCCTCTTCTCCCCCAGCTGGTATGTGTAACCAGGATTACCCCATCCCAGTTGAAGAACCCGGCACTTGGTCTTGTTAGATTTCATACGGTTGGTGATTTCCCAGCTCTCTAGCCTATCCAGATCTCTCTGTAAGGCCTCTCTACCCTAGAGGGAGGCCACAGCTCCTCCTGATTTGGTATTATTGACAAACTCATTTAATGTACATTCAAAACCTGCATCCAGAACATTAAAGAGCACTGGCCCTAAAACTGAGCCCTGGGGAATCCCACTGGTAGTTGGCCACCAGCCTGATCTAACCCCATTTACTACAGCTCTTGAGCACAACTCATCAGCCAGTTGCTCACCCAACATATTACAGACTTGCCTAGCTGTGTGCTGGAAATTTTACCCATAATGTTACTGTGAGAGACAGTATTAAAAGCTTTGCTAAAATCCAAAAATTATGTGTTAAATGTGTTATCTGGATTGCTGGAGGTCTTCATGAACACACTATTCAGAGTCCTGACAGGAAGGTTGTATGTAGATGCTTTGATCCAATGAACTATTCAGCCTAATGAACTAAAGTTTTCCTATGGTTCCATTTTCTGTAATTCCATACAACTTCACAATTAAAATTAACCGTGTAAAGCTCCAAATCAAACTTCTATATCATATTAGGTTTTCTTTGAAACTTTCTATTTTGAAAATTGTGGGCCATATATATACAAAAAAAGTGTGTGTGGTGGAAGTTCCCTTCAATGGCTAAACAGCTTACGTGCATACAGACCTAAATATACCTGTATATGATAAGTAACATTATATGTGCCTTACATTACCGTACTTACTATTTTGAACAAAGAATTTTTCTCCGGTACATAAAACTGTTCTAAAGTGTCTTGGTTAATTTCAGTTTGGACAGACATACTTTACATTCTAACTGATTTTGGTATTCTGGCTCTGCTTCTATCAGCAACATGCTTCTCCAAGGAGTATGACAGTAGGAAGTTCATCCCCATGCAGGTAACAATTGATCAGGCTATGCTGTATGCACCACTTAAGACCACAGGGCTTCAGGGGTTCATAGGAATGTACTGACTCTGCTACGTAGTGATTTTTCTTTTGAAAAAGAATAGAAAATTCTCCACCCATCTTTCATGGAAAGATAATTTATTTTTTCCAGCTCTGTGTCAGTCACAGAAGCTTTGGTACAGGTAGATTAATCAAAGAGGCTTTATCATCAATCACAGCAAAGCATTTTTAAGTGCATCTTTCCCCCATGTCCCCAAACAAAAGACATTGCATCGTTGTAAAACAAGGAGAAAACAGCAGCTTCACAAGCAAAACAAAATACAGCTTCAGCTGTGCATGTTTCTGTAAAAAGAGAGAAAAAACCTTTGTTACCAAATTATTGTAGTTGGATTCACCTTGCTTGGCTTTTGGTGCTAGACTACCTTTAGGTATCAGAGATCATCGTGGAGTTTTAATTGAATGTACTGTGAAATCTGCAGTATACTTTCATTTTGCTCTGCTAAAGGAAGAACAGGATGGACAGCCTTTTGGACAGTGGGACATAAGTGGAAACAGACCTGTATTTTGGATGAACTTCCTCAGGAAGTTAGGCATTCTGCCAATGGGTAACACATTTCTTATATTGCCCCAACAGTGACCCCAACAAGCATACATGCAAAATGCTTGAAGTTAAAAAAAAAGAAAAAGTATTTATTCCTGAAACAATGTCACAGAATCACAGAATTGCAAGGGTTGGAAGGGACCTCGGGAGATCATCTAGTCCAACCCTCCTGCTAAAGCAGGTTCTCCTAGAGCATGCTACACAGGACTTTGTCTAGGCGGGCTTTGAATATCTCCAGAGAAGGAGACTCTACAACCCCCCTGGGCAGCCTGTTCCAGTGCTCTGTCACCCTTAGAGTAAAGAATTTTTTCCTCCTATTCAACTGTCCTAACCCAGTTCAGTGGCATGCATATTCATATCAATATATTGATTCTATATCTGCACTATTACTGTTTTGGTTATTCCTGAATTTATGTGGTTTGATAGTCAAAGTAACAAGAAATCTGAGCTGCAAGAGTGATCTGTTCCACAATAATCTAAATGTAGTGACCTTCCAGGTATGCTGTGCAGGGCACTTAATCCATACCTGTTTTTTTATAAAGGCTGGAAGGTCTGTTCTTTTAACAACAGAACAATAAAGGTGTATAATCTGTTTTTCTAGTTAACAACACAACTTTGTGTCTAATGCTGAGGTGGTATCTAAAATATAGTTGGGAATTAATAGGCCAGCATCTGTATTCCCCATTTAACAAAAATAAATGGATAAAGCAAGAAAAACTAATAAATAAAGTAGTACTGTATTTGCCAGGAAACACTGCAAGTAATCGTTTTCCGAACTGGAGCAGATTTTATGATGTAAATTTATACCTTTCCACACTCAACTCTCTGCTTAGGGTTGCAGTTTTGTATCATCCTACTCAGCTGTAGGACAGGGGTTTTCTCTTGTTACTAAGTTGTAAAATCTTTGAGGCAGATGCTGGCTTTTTTTTCTCATGTGTCGAGGTAGCTCTTGGGACAGTGGAGTCATGGCCAAAGCTTGGGGCTGCCAGTGCCACTGCAGTGTGCAACATCCTTTTGGCTCTCACCTTGAGAGCAAATTATTTGCAAATTGTACTTTTTAAAATGGTAAGCTCAGGGTTAAATTCTGCTTATGGTGGAGCACCTTTATTTCAGTTGCATACCATTAACCACATTTCTACCTATTGGTAAAAGCCGAAGAAAGGGCCAGGTGCACCTAATCATAAGGGGGTTTGACACTTCTGAGTTATGTAAGCCTGCATTGTTTAAGGCAATTCTGAGATATTTCCAGATAAACTATTCGTCTGTACATGGGCCGCAAATTGCAGGAAAGCTTTGTGAAGCTTTTTCTACTACTTGGCCTTCCTGTATTTCTGTTCTAATTATATTGTTAAAAGGACAATAGATGAACTTGATCCTGAACTCACATACACTTCCAGGCTCTGTGGAAAGAGCTCCTGCTCCTGAATTTGATGGACTAGGCTCTTGACTGCCAGCACTTGGTAGAGCGCTGTGTGGAGATACCACACAGCATATGGTTAAAAGGAGCAAACTTTGGTTGTTTACATCTGGTTATCTGGTTTTTGTGCTTTGTTGATAAACACTGTGGAAGATGTCTTTGCATCATCCTTTTTATCTGTGGCCAGAGGAGAACAGGGACTGTGTTCATGGCTTGTCAGGTTGCTTTTTCTGCTTTATCATTCCTCACCACAGGATCTTTTCAGAGAGAGGCATGAGCACCAACCAGACATCTCTGTCTTATGGCCTGCCTCTTGGATGTGATGCTTTCCAGTATGCTTTGCTTAGTACATCCTCACTTGTGCAGTACAACCACAGGGATGAGGGACGTCATAGCAATGTCTTCAACATCCCTGATTCTCACAAGCTGCTACCTCAAGATTTATGGAGATGCAATTCCCACAAGCAGGGAAGGCATCTGCTTGAATGTTTTCCTGACAGTTTTTGGAAGTCTATCTAAAAAAATGTGGTCTTGTTTTTAACAGGCATACTTGAGGGTGAAGTTTCCAGTAGTTTCCATGGTTTCAGCTTAAAAGGGCTAGTGCACGGAGTATGTATTTAGGAATCCTTTAATTTTGGTTTCAGGTTTTCATGTGATCTGAAGATGGCATAGGCTGGCAGGTGGGAGGTTAGTATTTCCGTGCTGGTCTACATACTGTGCTAGCCAAGGGAGGCACAGTTTATGACAGAAAGAGCTTCTAGAAAAATAACAAAAAAGAATTGGCATTTCTCAGTGATAAGGTAGCTTCTTTGCTTGCACTGTAAATGGCCATCAGACACAAAATTTGTTACAAGCTATTGCATGCTGACAAGCAAAGGAAAAGCATGGAGATTTGACAGTCCCAAGTCAATCCTCAGGAAACTGGACAGCGCTGATAAATTTTGCTAATGATTATGTCACACAGAGTATACACTGGGACTGAAATAAAAGAGAGTTTGCTCATCAGAAGTCTCGTTTCCTACCCTGGTCAGGCTGTCTGTGTGACAATGAGTCACTGTCCTGGTTTCAGCTGGGATGGAGTTAATTTTCTTCCTAGTAGCTGGCATAGTGCTGTGTTTTGGATTTAGTACTAGAAGAATATTGATAACACACAGGTGTTTCAGTTGTTGCTGAGCAGTGCTGACACCAGTCAAGGACTTCTCAGCTTCTCCTGCTCTGCCAGGTGCACAAGAAGCTGGGAGTTGGACAGCGGGACAGCGATCGCTGCTCAGGGACTGGTTGGGCATTGGTTGGTGGGTGATGGGCAATTGCATTGTGCATCACTTGTTTTGGTTATTGTTGTTATTATTATTATTATTATTATTCCTTTCATTTTCTGTCCTACTAAACTGTCTTTATCTCTACTCATGGGTTTTACTTTCTGCTGGTTCTCTCCCCCATCCCACTGGGGAAGGGGGGGGAATAAGCGAACAGCTGAGTGGTGCCTTGTTGCTAGCTGGGGTTAAACTGCAACAGTCACCTAGCATTTAAATAACTGATGGCAATATATTCGCTAACAGAAAACATAGATTATGGAACAGACATTTATAAACTACATTTTCTAATAATTACTAAAGATAACACTTAGAAATCCAATAATTTTTAACATGTAATTACATGTCTAATAGTTATGTTTAATAGGATCTACCTTGGAGGAGTATTAAGGGAATGAATTAGTTAATGTTTCTGCATCACAATGTGAAGTGCTATATGAACATAAACTATTGTTATTAGCTGGTTTATTAAATTCGCTGTTTGCACATGCCTGATACTATGAACTTTTCCAGCTCAACATTTCAACATTTTAGGAGAAAAATTTCATTTAGATTTGGATAGATTTCAGTTGTGGACTCTGATTCAGAACCAGTATGGCCACACTTTGTTTTCACAGAAATACCAAAAATTTCTTTTTTTGTTGTTGTTTTAGGAGGGGCTTGTGTGTGAGTGTGTGTGTGTGTGTGGTTTTTTGCCCCCAGCAATGGTTTTGATTTAGCTATGAAACTGGAGTTTTGAGTATTCAATTCATTACTATTCAGAAATTAGAATTTTTTTTAAATGCAAAAAATCTGCAATGTGAGGAAGAATGGATTAATCCTCAGCATAGGCATAAGGAAATAAAAATGTAAGTTCTCTTTCAGTATTTCAGGCAAACACTTTACATAAACTTCTGGGCTTCCATCCAAAATGTGAAATTCAAACATTATATTCAACAGATACTATGGAAGAGTAACAGGAGCCAGAGATATCCAATTACCTTTATGATGAAGGTGTTATATTCAGCATCTCCTCAGTACCTCTATCTATGTCTGTGGGAGAAAGCAATTGGAGGGAGTTATAGATCAAAACCAGAACACAATACAAAAGCACTGTTATCCCTTTCCCCCCGTACTCAATGTAACTTTGCAAACGTTAGCTATTGGTTAAAGGTAACTACACAAAGCTTCTACTTCAAGAGAAAGAAATCAGGGAGCACCTGTTCTCATAACAATTTTTACTATCGTGTTCCTTGAGACTGCAGCTCCCACAGCTAAATTCAGTAGAACATATTTTCTTGCTTCTGTAAAAAATGATAAATCAGTAAACATGAGAGGCAGGAGTACTTTTTCCTCCATTTTGGGCATTTGAACTGTCTCTGTGGCTTGCCTTGCTCTAGTTTTCTGCTCCCTGATACAAGGCAGTCAGTGTGAAGCTCTAATGCATTTGGCAATCAAATACCATCTTTCATCCAAATCTGTCAGAGATTAACCAATTAGTAAGGCCCCACAATTCTCTGTGAACTCTGTGTTAACAGCCATATGTACCTGAGATATATAAAGGTTACATGACCTGTTCAACAACATAAATATTCTCCCTGAGGAAGCTGAAGTAGATTTTAAAACTTCTTCCACCTCCCCCTTCCCACCCCCCATCTTTTTAATGCTAACTACTCCCTTGCCCACATGCAAACACAAATGAAAAAAAACCATCAAAACAAAAAAACCCCAACCCCAACTAAAAGAATCAAATGAGAAAAAGCAATATTTGGGCCATCTGAAAAGACACAGGGTGTAGCTTACTCAGTATTTTGTATCAGTGAGAACATGCTTTTTTAGCAAAACTGTTTTTAAGAGCTAGGCATTTCCCCTGTTTTCTATTTTTCTTATTAACTCTCCTTTCTCTGAGCTAAGAATCCTAATATTTTATGCTAAATGATGAAAAGGAGTTGTCCTGCTGTTGTGAGATTTGCTTCTAACTTTGCACTGTCATTGTATCTTGGTAAGTCAATATGGAACATCATCTTGAAGTCACTGTGGCCATTGTGCTTAGCGTTTAGTCATTACTGAAGAAAGTAAAAATTTAGGTTGGTTGCTTCATCTGTAAAACATATTTGCATTTATACTTTCTGTGTCAATTTGTTTCCTGCATCAGCTGAAGTGATTTCTACAGGTGTTTGCAGAAATTACATCTTCATCTCAACATGTGTAAGCAAAGTTGTCTCATTACTAAACTTTATGCAGCTGATAAAAATAAACTGGATTCATACTCAACACAAATGTAATGAAGATGATAACAATAAATTTGACCAGTAAAATCTTGAACGAGTCTTTCCTTCTCCTGAATGATTTGACTATATGCTCCAGAAATTTTCTTGGGTCTTTCAGCCTGTTTTACTGGATTTGAGCAGAATCATTAGATCCCTGTTTGGGGTTTTTTGGTTTTGTTTTGGTTTTGGGGTTTTTTTGGAGGGGGTATATTACTTTTTTTTAATCAAATTATCAAATTTTCTATTGTTGTTTTCACTGTAGATACTGACCGCTTGTAATGATAATGACAAGCAGAGGATACTAAACTTTAAATCCTTGTTGGTCAACCTTGTTCAGAGTTAACTTACGTGGTATCAGTGGTTTTTTAAGTACTTATTTATTTGTCTGTTAGCTTTTATCAGTATACCTTGTCAGTGGTTAAAATTAAGAGGTAAAATTAGATATAAAAGTAAACAAAGTTGTTCTAAGTCTATCATCAGACATAAGAAAAATGGGGCACGAGTCAATGTCATTGAAAAGTTCCATTTTGGGAATGTCAGGGTAGAATTAATTTCCTGAAATTTCCAGGTTTTGTTTTCTGGTAATTCTGATGTGTGTCAAATATTCAGGAAGACAAAGGTTCCTTACTTAACATGTCAGCCATGGAGGACTGAATGCAGACAGAAATGATTCTGGCCAGATTAAATCACTGATTCATAGTGTTTAAACCACCCAGTCTTTTGTTGTGTTTAAAAATTTTCGAACCATAAAAATGACATGCTGATTATAAAAATAAAATTCAGTGGATTCCAGGGAAAGAACTTCAAGAAAGAAGAGGGGAAAAAAGATATCTTAGTCATGAACAATTTTTTACAGACACTAGAAAGCACTATAAAGACAATATAGCACACCATCCCTCAAACATTGGCTGTGGATGTTGCCTACCTGGACTTCAGCAAAGCCTTTGACACCATTTCCCACAGCATTCTTGTGGAGACACTGGCTGCTTATGGCTTGGACAGGTGTATTCTTCACTGGGTAGAAAACTGGCCCGAAGAACTGTGGTGAACGGAGTAAAATCCAGCTGGCGGCTGGTCACAAGCAGTGTTCCCCAGGGCTCAGTTCTGGGGCCAGTCATGTTCAATATGTTTACCAATGATCTGGAAGAGGGGATAGAGTGCACCCTCCGTTTGTAGATGACACCAAATTGGGTGGAGTGTTGATCTGCTTGAGGATAGAAAGGCTCTGCAGAGGGACCTGGACAGGCTGGATTGATGGGCTGCAGCCCATCATATGAGGTTCAACAAGGGACATGCTTTAGTGGTGGGATGGCGGGGTTAGGTTAATGGTTGGACTTGATGATCTTAAGGTCTTTTCCAACCTAAACAGTTTTACGATTCTGTGATTCTAAGGCCTAGTGCTGGGTTGTGCACTTGGGTCACAACAACCCCATGCAATGAGGCTTGGGGAAGAGTGGCTGGAAAGCTGCCTGGCAGAGGGGGATCTGGGGGTACTGGTTGACAGCCGGCTGAATATGAGCCAGCAGTGTGCCCAGGTGGCCAAGAAGGCCAATGGCATCCTGGCTTGTATCAGGAATAGTGTGGCCGCACCTCGAATCCTGTGTTCAGTTTTGGGCCCTCACTACGAAAAAAGACATTAAGTTGCTGGAGCACATCCAAAGAAGGGCAACAAAGGTGGTGAAGGGTCTAGAACCCAAGTCTTATGAAGATAGCAGCTGAGGGAACTGGGGTTGTTTAGCCTGGAGAAAAGGAGGCTGAGGGAAGACGTTATTGCGCTCTACAACTATTTGAAAGGATGTTGTAGTGAGGTGGGTGTTGGTCTCTTCTCCCAAGTAACAAGTGTTAGGACACGAGGCCTCAAGTTGCTCCAGGGAGCATTTAGATTGCTATTAGGAAAAATTTCTTCACTGAAAGGGTTGTCAAGCACTAGGACAGTCTGCCCAGGGAAGTAATTGAGTCACCATCCCTAGAGGTATTTAAAAGGCGTATAGACATGGTGCTTAGGGACATCATTTAGTAGTGGACTTGGTAGTGTTAACTTAACGGTTGGATTCAATGATGTTAAGGGTCTTTTCCAACCTAAATGATTCTGTGAGTCTATGATTTTATGATTTTTGTTAACTAGCATTAAGTACTGTGCAGTAGTGAATAGATTTTCTATTAGCAGCAGATAAGAAAATGAACATTTAGTTTGTTACCTTCAGCATTTCTGGATTTTAAAGCAGATGTCCCAAAATGGGCCAAACCTTAGGCTTTTGAAACTGAGTCTTCTAAAAGCACCTCCAGCTTCTGTCTGTCTCCGCATTTTATTTGATGTTTTTGCCTTTGTAGAAATGGATATGCAGCCATCCTTGGCGTATTAGAGTTTGTTTGGATGAGTGGGTATTTTAGAAAGAATTATGATTAAAGAGTGTCTAGGGAAACAATGTGCATTAGATAGAGCTCTGGTTGAAACGAGCAAAAATATTAATAATTAATCAGTTACTGAATTCCATCTGGTTTGTTGCTCCTTACTGAAGCAAAACTGAAACAGGGGTTACATCTAATTGTGATGGCCCTTTGTAATGACATAGCAATGTCATTTGTTGCTCAAATGGCCTACTTTTTGTCATGACTAATTAGCAAGGTAATCAATGTTAATGCTGACTTTATCATTTACAGTAACTCACTGCTGATTTTAGGGCTAATTAGTGCTAACCTTATTAGAGAAAATGCTAATAATTGGCAGTCAGTAAATTTCAGACTTTTCAATAGATCTAAACAGCACAGTAACCTAGCAGAAGTTGATCGTGTAAGGGCAATAGGGTCAAAAAAATTTAAAGAGAAACAGTAACTGTTTGATAAGCTCAGAGGGGTGTAAAATAATAGGTCCATTACAATGCATTGGTAAAGTACAGAAAGAAATTAACTTTTAATTAAATTCTGATTTGAGTTAAATGTACTTCAACCAAATCCTTGAATTTGTGGGAATTGTGGATAAAGTATTAAAGTTAATATTTTAAGGTCTCCAACACATTATTTGGATGAGATAGAATAACTTTATTTCCATCAAAATATACTGGTAGTGAATGTGTATGGGTAGACAAAATCTAGAGTCGCATGAATCAGATCCCAAGCCATTTAACGTCACCAAAAGTTTCCCTTGGCTGTGGTATGTTTGGAGGTGCCGCTGTGTAATACATGAGTTTTCTGGGTTGCTAAGAAGGCCACAGTAATCAAATGGCAATCTCCTGCAGACTATTTATCTGTGATTAATACAGACTGCAGGATTCCAGAGAGGCTGAACTGTGAAGTGGGGGGAGTGGGCAGCGTAAGGACGTGTGGAAGATGTTATGGAGAACTGAACACTGGAACGAGCGCTGAGACACTTTCCTACATGTTGCTGAATTCCTGATTCACTGTTCCCTCAGTACTTGTGCATGGTATGGCACAGACTCAGGGCTGTAGCTTTTAAGATGTAATGCCCAGGAAGTTAATGGACTGTTTCCAAGGAGGAAGGCAGTTCTTCCATCAGTTTGGTATTCCCCTCCAGTAATTCTGATATTTGACCCTGTCATGCAAGGTAGTGAAGAGACTCTAATGTGGATGATGTCATGGGAGTACACACTGAGGAATTCAGAGGACAGGAGACCAGGCCAGGGCCCTGCTTTTTTAATGTTTTCTTTCACAACCAAGATTCCACAATCAGGAGCATATTTTTGAAGGTAGTGTGGGAAACACTGCAACCATGCTGCCCCAGTATTTTCTGAGGAAATCAGAATGATGTTATCAAACTGCTTCTGGTGGCTGTCACCAACATACAGCTTAAACTCTCAATTATGTTTGAATGGTCATGGCAGTTGGGAGAGTTGCCTGAGGACTGGAGGAAAGCAAATGTCACTCCTATCTGGAAAAAGGCAAGAAGGGTGCAGGGAACTGCAGATTGGTCTGCCTCACCTCAGTCCCTAGGAAGGTGATAGAGTAAATAATCTGGAAACAATTTCCAGGCACGTGACAGACAAGAAGGTAGCCATGAGTATTTAGCATAGATTCACGAAAGGAAGGTCTTGCTTGACCAAACCTATAATCTTCTATTATGAAATGACTGGTCTGGTAGATGAGGGAAGAGCAGTGGATGTTGTCTACCTGGACTTCAAGAAAGCCTTTGACACTGTCACCCATAAGATCCTCATAGAGAAGCTGATGAAGTATAGGACAGATGAACTGAAGCTAGTCTCTTTTCAGTGGTGTCCAGTGACAGGGGAAGAGGCAATGGGCACAAACAGAAATGTGCTCCAGCTGAACATCAGGAAACACTTTTTCACTGTAAGGGTGACTGAGCAGTGTCACAGGTTGCTCAGTGAGGTTGTGGAGTCTCCACCTTGGAGATATTCCAAAGCTGTCTTGGACATGGTCCTGGGCAACTGCCTTTAGGTAGCCCTGATTGAGCATGGGTGTTTGGCCAGATGGCCTGCAGAGGTCCATTCCAACCTCAAACATTCTGTGATCCTGCATGTCCTGGTGTGTGCCAATGCAGGGTCTGAGTTAGTGAACAAAGGTGGGCCGTAACACACATCCTCTTTGGTGAAGTGTAGTCAGGTTTCTGTGCAAAACCAAGGAATCTAAAATTAATTAGATCCTATTTATTTTTTCAAATACAAAGATGTAAACAGCTAAACAAACCCAAGAGACTTGTCAGGAATGAAAAAATACATCTATCAGCTGCAGACATTTTCCTGTGTTTTGCATCACAAAACAATGTCAAAAAAACCCAAACCAAAACTTATCTCATTTTAAGCTCCTATAGTTGCTATTGATCCCTGGAGCAAATCTTTGGTATTAATTATGTCTACAAACACAGGGTACTCTATTATCTGCTGCTATTCATCAGAAGTGCTTCACTACAAACAGTGGGACTCCAAGAGCAGAAGCTTTTGAGTAACTGGTTTTTGCCAAGTTGCTGCTTAATACAAACGATCTGTGTTTTAAAGAGATTCCACCATTCATCTTGTTCCCATTCATAGACATTTTGCAAGGGAGCAAAACCCTATCCACAGCATGTATTGCATCAAATCCATTACATTTTAATTTTTTTAACAGTGTGTGTGGACTCTTACTTCTATAGAAGAAAGTTGCAAATGGTTAGATCCAAAGTAAAAATCCTACAATGGTCAAGAAGATTTGTGCAGACTCTTAATTTTATTAAGATGATTCACATTTCATCTTGTTTCAAGAGATGAAGAAAAAAAATTACTCTGTCCTGCACGTGTGCAGCTTTCCAGTGCAGTTTGTGCTCAGGCAAACTTCATTTGTTTTGGATCTACCTCGAAGCCCTCACAGATGCAAATCCATAGTCGGTGTAAATTGTATTCCCTCTCTCACTGGAACTAGGCTGGTTTACAACAGCTGAGTCCCTGGCCTACTGCCTTTGAATCCTTTTGCATTTAGTTCAGGAGAGGCTAAAAAACTGTACAGGTCCCTGAGTAAGTCCACTAGTTCTCATGAGTGAAATATTCAGCACTAAGCTGAGAATGCTAATGTGTGATCACCAAACACAAAACACTTTGACGTAAATTCCTGTGCTGTCCTGAAGATACCCAGGCAGACTTGCTGTTCATAATTCCGTCAAAGATAAGCTTTCCTGTTTCTGCCAGCACTGGCTTTTATCTACATAATATACTGAGGTGAGTTTAAATTTTAACATATATTTTGTGCAAATAGAAGGTGTGGTTTGGCCATTGTCTTCCTCAGCAAATCTGAGTAGATTATATAGGGCTTCCCAGCTAAGCATAAATAGTCATTCTGAATTCATAGTACATTTTTTATGCTCAGCATTTCCTGTCAGTGTTCTCTGAATGTATTTCAGGAATCATATTTAACTGCAGAAGCAAATTACCCCAGTGATAGTTAGCTGGCCAAAGTTTGTCACCTTTTTTCTGGAGGCTGATGAGGATAGTGCGGGTTTTCCTGCAGAAAGCAGAAAAATGGCTTTCCTGCTACTTAGTTATTAGAATGGCTAATAAGTGTAACTCCGTAAAGGGGTAGGATTCAGACCATATAAAGAAATTGAGAGCTATATTTACAAATAAGGCATACTAGAAGAGCAATGGAAGAGAAATGCAGGATGAAATTAATTTTTTTCATTGGTATTTATTATCTTTTGAGCAGCATAATATACATATGTCATGTAAGAGCAGAAAGGAAGTAAAATTAATCACTTTTCCTCTAACATAGAGGATAAGTGGTGGCCCGCACCACTTGTGATGGCGTACACGAATTCAGGCCTTCAGTGGCTTACAGGAAATTTAGTGTATCTTTGACTGAAATAAAAGATGAGAAGTTTCCAAGTGCAGACTAAACTTCACGAGAGTGATTTAGCAATAATTGACATCCCAATTGTTTAGAGTGGATTGAAGAACCTTGATATGCCAACCTTGATATTCCTCTTGCCTGAGGAAAGATTGAGTTTGGTAATATTCTTGTCAACACAGGAAGGGTGAATATTATCATTTGCATTCAGAAATATCTTTGTGTGTGAGACATTCCATAGATGACAGGTACTGGTAGACATACTGCTGATAGATATCCTTACATGCATTTTTCTGTAATTGTCTGTACACAGCATTTGATCAGTGGAGTATCTGAAGAAAAATAAATCAATGTTCAAAACAAGAAAATATCTCTGATCAAAATGGTTTGTAGAAGGCAGCACTGCAGCACACAATCATACATGTTCAAATATTAACCAGTCAGCTGCTAGAGGTCTAACACTGTAACCGACACTTTGCTTATGTCACTTGGTTATAAATGGCCACAAAAAACATACTGAGTATGAATCATCCTTAAAAGATAATATCATCAGATTTCACAGAGGTGGATGAACTCACCACAGTAAATCAAAATACTCTGGACAGTTAATTCAGAGAAATTTAGACATACATGATCCCCTAAATTTTAGTTTATTCAAACCCTTGAAATTCAAGAACTCATCTGAAATAGAGGTATTCCTCTGCATCTTTGGGGCTGACGTGTGGTAGGAAGAAGGCAGAAAGTGCATTGGAGAGGGGAGTGAAAGACATAACTTAAAATCAAGGTGGAGAATGAAAAAGGAAAAAAGAAAAGTTCTTCAGGCAGAAAGCAGACCTCCCTGATATAATTCTGAATATTTTGTTTACTTACCAATTGATTAGAGTGGTCCTCTGTCCATCTGTACTCTGCCTGGCAGTTTATGATTTACTATGGTTTTGAACATTTTACCCATTACCCTTCACAAACTATTTCAGCTGTTATTCAAATAAACATAAATTTATGTTAAAAATAAAGGCAATTGCAGAATTTTTTTTTTCCTCTTGAGAGTCATTGTAGAGAGCTGGAGACCAGGGTACCGCTTTGGCAGTGTTTCAGCAATGACATCTGACACTGAGGAGTCACTCTTTGCCCATCCATGCTTTCTGAATTAACACACATCCAACTTTTTATCATCAGAAATATCTAGGGTGATTTTTGCTCCAAAGAGAGCTTGTCTCTGTGCTGAGGACAGTTTATAACTTAAATTCTCAGAATAATATGCAAATGGCACCCATTCGTTCTATGATTCTATGATTCTATGATGGAATTCTGTAAAGCTGGCCTGATGATTAAAAGTGGGGTTTACTCTTTACAAGCAGAAAATATCCTAGTTGTTATTTTCTCAGGAATAGAGAATGGAGCTCTGCTTCTTTCTAGAATTTCCAATTTATACTCAAAAATATTCACAGCAGTACATTGTGTTCTTCTAAGAAGTTTTGAGGATGATGCACAGGCAAGATATTTGGACTATATTGTTGGTAAGTATATACCTTAAGAACATCTGTTGTTTGCTGTAACAGGAAAATCAAGAAAAAGAAGACTTAGTACACACCGAATATGTATTAGGTTTGTTTATGATGAAAAAAGACCACCCTCAAACACCTTGATAAGGCAATGGCTTGTTTGTGATTTCTCCAGCATGGCTGAGTCCCTGGAAAGGGAATGGAGAGCTTCCAGCTTTGCTTAAGTCATGTGGCCCTTGCTATAGTTCACTGAGCAACCCTGGATAATGTACAATTTATTGACTGTTTGGAGGCTCCTGAGGTCTTGAAACCTGTTTAATAGGCAACTCAAAGCAGCAGCTCTCCCATAATAATATTGCTGTTATACAGCTACAATACTGCAGAGTGCTATTGCTGTAATGATGTATTATGGAAAATGCAGTGCTGGCCAGAAAATCACCAAGGGAACTCATAAAATGTTATTTAACCTTTTGTTAATTTAAAGGCTCCAATATTATCTAATTTATTTATTATGTGAGGAAAGGGGCTGAAGTCAATTGCACAGTGGACTGTGAGATCTGTATATGAGCTTCAGCTCTGCAATAAATTATGCATATTGAAAGGCAGAGATTTAAGCTTTAAACGTGCACCTAAAAGCTGACAAGGTATAGCATAATTTGTATTAGTGACAGGTATTGCTGTTCAAATGAAAAAAAAAAATGATGCTGTGGTCACGCCTACTGCAAAATATATTTAGGAATCATGTGTCTGAGTCTGTGGTTTTTTATTAGCAAATCCCAGAGGAGTCCACTGGAATTTTTGCATAAATAATGCTTTTTTTTTTTTTTAAAAGCATTTTAAAACATCTCACTTCAACAAGCGCAGTGTTTTGCACATTATAATGGGATATTACAATAAGCACAAGCTGCATTAGCAAGCATGAACTATTTAAATCTATCAAAGTCAGTTGCACTGTGAACTCTACAGAAGCTGACAAATTTAGAATGGCTGAAGAGAAAAGGTGGTTCCTTGGGCAAGAGCTTTCGAAGGTGCAGAGAAACTGCAGCAAATTGTCTTTTGCATGAGTAATCAGTTGCAGCATTAAATATATCAGGAAGTGTTTGAGTGACAGGGAATTTCAGTACTTGGCCCGTGACTACCAGGAATTATTAGCTGTTGTGGAGCACTGAAATGTCAAGCCCACTTATTTTGCTGTCATATGAGCTGTGTGTGGTCTTGTAGTCCAATGGGCAAAGTTTCCTGCTGGTTTACTTCAGTAAAATGAGTGAATTCAACAGAGGTTTTTTGTTTGTTTGTTTGTTTATTTGTTTTTATTTTTTGTGGAGTAGAGGTGTTTGCTTTGTGTGTAAGTGCAAGTGCAAGTAAGTGTTTGAATTGCACAAATCAGTTACCTGACTGAATGATTGAAACTTTTTATGCAAAAGAAAAATTCATACATATTTCTATCCTTGCTGTGAAAGACATCCCTTTTGCACTAGCAGTCAAAACCAGTGAGCTGCAGGCACACAGAAGGGCAGTACTGTATGTGATGTCTCAGTAGCCTTCAATCACCTCCACTTCAAATGTGTTAATTAAATACACCCATTTTTATGTGTCTTAGTTGTAATTACAATTTCAGATGAATGGCTGTTACACGAGTAAAACAACTCAGAATGTTTCCTAAACCCCATCTGTTCATCTAATGTTAAAAAGACTTGGTGTCTGAAATTGGGCTGTTCAGAAGATTTCAAATTCATGAGATCTCCTTCATATGCACCCATATCAGTCCACTGAGATGATAGGAGTTGTTTCTAACTACAGAGACTTAGGTGAGGAAAAGATCAGTCCTGTCCGTTGTGACAGAAAGTGTGCCTATATCTCTGTGATCAGGATATTGCTAAAAAAACCACCCCACCCTACGTTGGCCCAGTTCTTCCATTTTTAATATTCAATGTCAGTATCTTCATGAGCAATTCCAATTATATTGCTAGGTGACACTCAGCTGAAGGTTGTGCCAATGAGGCTGAAGTTACAATATGTGGGAACTTGGGCTACTTCAGGGTGAGAGGTTCCCTGCTCAGGTAGCTGGAGGATGTTCCAAAATCAGGCATTGAATGACCAAGGGAAAACTGAGGCAGGAGATAACGCTGAGTCACGTGAATGCTGATAACTGATGGGTTATATATGCATGGTATGCATATGTATGCATTTTTGTAAGCCCAGATACAATGCAAGTACATTGTAGAGTGGCAGACAAAATCCTCCAGGAGAGTTTTTCAGAGTTTTGAAATCCAAGGGCTGTATATTTGTCACTGGAAGGACTTGAAGCCTCATTTCTTCCTCCCTATCAATATACCAAAGTAAATCTAACCTTTTTTGCCTGTGTCTAAGTGTATGCTCTGTGGTGCACCCTCACCTCCATCCTTTTTCCCCCAGTCACCTGGAGGGGGAGGCGTGATGGCATGCACTACAGCTCCCTCCCTTCTCACCCTCCTGAATTTCCTTCCAGGAGAATCTGTGATGAAGACCAGGAATACCCAATGTGCAGGACTCATTCTAGCGTGTGGTTTTCACATCTAGCCTTGGAGCTGGGAATTGCAAAGTGCCCCCAGCTTCCACAGCTTACCTGAAGCCTTTGTTTATCAACCTAAAGTGTGCTGCGCACATAGCACTGGTACACAGGCGGCTGTGTTTCACTAAACGTGGTAGTACTTATACGCATTTGCCTTGGGACCATGGCCCTTGGCCAACAGTGTAATTAACTGGGAATTAATTAATACATTATATTTGACCGCGTAGGTTGGCAGTTAATGAGGGACAGATTCTGACACCTCCAGCATGCCTAGTTAGAGGGTGTGGAGTTAAAAACAGGACTGCTCCCTTTACGTGTGCTGCTCTGAGAGCAGTAGCTAGAATCTCAATAAGGATGCTGCCTGCAGGCCCCTGGGATTTGTCACATGGCCGATATCCCTTGTACAAAAGGAGCATGGCTAGTTGGGGCACGGCTTTATCCCACATCCACTTCCATTTCAGAGCTAGTACTAAGGCTAGAATAACGATAGCCTTTATTCCTTCAGTTCCTCGGAAAGCACTCTGCCTGCCTGTGTTGTCTGTAGGCAGAATTCTGCTGGGAACTCCCTGGGGTACACTGCCACTCTGAACATCTCTGCAGTTACCGTACAGCCCTGTAAGTTAGTGATGATTAGAGCCCTGTGTCTAGAAAGTATATTAAATTATACAGTTTTATACCTTGCAGACTTCTTAGTGGCTGCACAGATGCTTCTCTGCTTCTCTTTCTTTTCATACCCTAAAAATATCTATCTCTGTATATTGGAAATGGTAGATACCAATTTTTCTTGGCTCAGCTGTTTCATCTTTCCAGAGCAAAAGCAACCACCCAATTATACACACTCATAAATTAACTTGACAGCCCGCATACTGGAACTGCCATGCCTTCCTGTGCTGTTTAAATTGTTCATGAGTTTTGAGTCCCTGCAAGTAGAGGCCAGAAAGGAACATTACAAGCCCCTGTGGAAACTGTGTTTCTTCTTTATTTTTCAGGCTTACTGGCAGCACACTCCGTGAGGTGATAGTTACGAGCATCTCTTTCTCAGTGGAGTCATTATGCTAAAGAAGCCTCCTGTGCTCTCTCATATAAACATCTTCTTAGTAAGACAGTTGAGATCACTGCTGGATCATTCATCATGTTCACAGAAAAAATGCTGGGTATACAGGTTTGAAGACTGTTGAAGTTTACAGCTGAAAATAGGGAGGATATTTCTCCCTCAACCTTCTTGCTCCCTGGCAACTAAAGTATGAAAAGAGAAAGATGTAGGTAAATCAGGACCCACAAATATGAAATGTAATCTTCAGGGTCTTCTGAGAGAGCACAAGGAAATTCAGGACAATTAGCATCTTCTCCAGCTTGGGTTGCCTACAGCCTGATTCTACCCTGCTCTAAACACGTGTCTCTTTTTCACAATCATTATCCCCTGAAAACAGAAAATAGTCTCAGAAATATCAAAGTAACAGTATGTGTTCTCAGGTCACGCTCTCATTGATATGCACTGTCAGTTCCCACTTTCCTGTGCTTCATCATGTGTATCTTGATATTCTTCCTTTTAGAAGCATGTAACTTGGACCTTATTTGGACAATTAATTTCTGAAAGGCTGAATAGATGCAGAGTGCAGTGTGTCATTCCTAGTTCTGATTCCAGAGGGCATGTGGGTGGACTGAGTTATATTTTGCTGACTTCAGATATTGTGGTTCTCTCAGTCACGCTATTACAGTTGCCTTACTGAAGAGCCTTTGGGAGAGACATGCATTGAAGAACTCAGATGTTTATATGTAGAAAATCCCCTTAGTGTTTTTGTGAATAGACTATTTACCCTGAATTAATCCAGCTGTAGATAGTCCCCTGTGCATTTGTCCTACTACAGTTCCCCAGTTTTGGTAGGCTGTGCAACTATTTGCATTGATGGTGCTTAACGCAGCATGGTGCCAGGGGAAAGATGCACCAGCACAGGTTTACTGACGGCTGAAAGCAGGGCAAGCCCTCAGTGGCTGAAAACACCTTGGTGGTTGCACTAGGAAACTCCACGTCGAATGCACTCAGAGCACAGTTTTAGACTATGGAGCCACACTGACCTGTGCTCTGCAGGACACCAGTTCAGTGTCTTAAAGAATTGTCTTGCAGGCTGATGTCAGGGTTTGTTCATCCATACCTGCTTGTATACAGGGAAAACACCTATTGCTTTCCCTTGTATAATACACAAACAATAATTACCCCTTATTCACACTGCAGAGTGATCAGTTCTGTTTTCTTCCCAGCGCCATATATACACTTTGAAATCTGGGGTTTTTTTTTCTGAATGCCTAAAAAAAAATTGTTCAAAACCTATAAACCTCTGCAGTTTATACCACAGAGTTTTTCTACTTTTTATATGGGTCTGATTTTTCACGAGCCTGACTTTTTACAAAGTCACTGAGAGAGAGCCCTTGCTTGGTGTGAAGCTGCTGAGTCAACAGACACAATAAACAAAAGGGGGAGGGAAGTTAATTTATTCTAATTTTACAGTTGAAGAAAGTTGTGATTGGCTAACATTTTTAGATAGCCTCTTGACAGAAAATCCTTTCATTTAGCTGAGATGTGAATTGTAGTGTTAAAAAATAGTGCAATGTCAGTTAATTTTTCCTTGAAAAACTGCCCCATAAGAAATTTCTGCTACTTTTTTTTTAGTCTGCCTTTGTTCATGTGTTAACTTCTTAGGAAAATTAATGGGAATGGCACAATTTACTGCTTTTTCAGTTCTACTTTGAAAATTTCCTGCTCCAGCTTAATTCTGAGGAATGGCAAAAATTATAATTTGAAAGAATGTTGACACCATATATATGAAGATCAGACACTGATTTTTAGAATAAGACTCAGTGGTTCACAAGTTGGAAATCTGTAGTCTATATATGTTGAAATCTATAGCCAGTATTTCTTTGAGTATCAGTGCTTCCTCAAGCCCAAACCAGGCATGTTTGAGGAAAAGGGCTGCTGTTACCTCATTGTAACACATTTTGGAAATCATACAACTGGACGAGACAAGCAGAAAAAAGAAATAGATAGATAGATAAATAGATAGATAGATAGATAAATAGATAGATATGTCTACAATTAGAGCAGTTGCTAAGAAAATAACACAGCACCTTTCTTTGCTTCCTGAGCAGTGCATAAGCTGCTTCATAATTTTCACAATGTGAGCTGTAGAATTGAGAACTTGGCTTGAAATCCATTGTATTGCCATTACGACTTCATTTTAAAAGACTTGTATTGTTTGCCTCATATCATGGATAGATCTACATCATAATGACCTAAAATGAGTTTTCTGTTTCAACAACTGTGCTCTTAATTTGCCTATGAGCTGACTTTCAGACCACAGCTCCTCCATCCTCAGCTGACTCTGAGAATGGCATCAGCTCTGCTGACGGAGCCCAGCTGTTTACACATCCCGATGAACTGAAACTGAGGAAGCACATCTGCTAAGGATTTTCAGACCTACACCCTCAATACTGCAGGAAGCTGAGCCAATCAGTAGACATTTGGAAATGCTTCTCAGTAATTCTGTGGTTTTAGCAAATGTAAGTGAAGGGCATGATCCCATAAGCTCATGGGAGTAGCTATTGTGTGTGCAGCATTCACAGTCTACTGACACTCTCCCATCCTGGTATAGAGAAGAGCCAAGATGTCTTCCATGTTAGGGAATCCTGCGTCCAAAATGTAAAGAATTGTACTGACTTTATTCATTAAAAAGTTGTGACTGGGAGAACTTGGTACAATGCTTTGAAACATAGTTTGTAAAACAAAAAGCAAACAGCATTAAATTTTGAATGTGTTTCTTTTTATTTATAATGTTTAGAATGTGTAACACTGTTTATTTGCTAATATCACCAATATGGCTAAGTGTATTTAGTGTAACCCTCCCTCGATAAAGTACTGCTACTGGGAGTCAGAGCAGCATATTGGGAGGAAGGTTGCAAGCAGGATCTAAAATGTTTTTGTTTGGAACCTAAGTGATGCCCGAGGTAAAACTGCACAGCACTAAAGCAACGATAATTGGCTTCTCCTGGCTTTCTCCACTAAAAGAAATTGAAATTCAATTGACTTTCAGTGGGAATAGTTGTGGAGCAGCAATTGTCATTGCTGTGACATTGTGTATTTCTGTATCAGGCAGTTCTTGGAAGCCAAGAGAAAATGTTGTCGTAAATTAGAATATGATCTAAGAATGCATTTCATGGAGGGAGGACAGCACATGTGATGAATATCATATGCTCAGTAGTATGCTGATGCTGAATGGTGTTGTGCAGGCTGTGCGTATATACTACAAAGGACGCAGGAGTATACTGCTCTGCCAGATGCAGTGATACTTGGATGATAGCTTCCTTTCTGCAGCATAATAATAGTACCTCCAGCAGTAAATCAGAGGCTGAGGCATTTATTATGTTAGGAGATGGATATTTAAAAGGTATTTGGAGATTTTGGGGGTACTTGTTCTGGGCTGATTTTAAATGATAGAGAACTCATTAGACCAAAGCAGATTGTATAACAATCTCCTTAGTCAAAGTATTCCAGCTGTTATCCATTCTCACTGTTAGAAAGCTTTTCCTTGTCTCTGATCTAAATATCTGCAACATACTTCATTCCCAGAAGGCACAATGAAGAAGTTATTCTGTTATTCCTCGCTAAATGTTCTTCAAATTTTTTTTCACTATTTAAAGCTTTTTTTTGTCCCTTTAGTCTTCTACAAGGTAAAGATCCCAGTAAGTTAAACATTTCTCCACTTTATAGATCCATTCATTTCTCCAACTGATCGGTAGTTTTCTTGACTCAGAGTACTCCAAACTAGACAGGGCCCAGCTTTGGTATTAGCAATACAGACCAGAGTGGAAGCACTTCGGTATTCACTTTCTTTCTGATAATATTCCTGTTTATATTTCCCTCTATGGTGAAGGTATTTTTCACAGAAATTACAACTACTTCATGAACTTGTTTTCTGACGGAACTTTTCCTACAGATCTAGCTCTCCATGCCAGCAGGTCCTAGCCTCCCTCCAGACATACTGTTCCTCCCTACACCTTAGAAATTTTGCACATTACCTTGTTGAATTAAATAGTATTTTTTTCAAAGTGTTTCTCCAGTTTCTAAAAGCAGCATTGGCTTCTAGTATGTGTGAATTTACATCACGCTGACAAATTTGATGTCCATTTTTTCACAATAAATGCTGATATTGATAAAGAAACATAATGTTTAGCATGGGGTGGGTGGCAGCAGTTATCTACTTAATGAGTCCTTGCAATGTTGTGGTGGACCGCTGATAACTACTGTATGTGGTTTCCAACAAGGATGGCTTTATGGTGGTTTTGTACAGGCCGTGTTTCCCTAGCTTGCTTGGAAGCATCTTATAAATGACAAAAGCTGTGCTAAAGCTTAGATGTATGACATATTCAGACACTTATCTATCCACAAGGCATGTTGCCATGTCATGGGAAGAAATTAAGTAGTTTGATGCTACATCATAGAATAGTTTAGGTTGGAAAAGACGTTTAAAATCATCAAGTCCAACCGTTAATCTAACACTGCCATCCCACTACTAAACCATGTCCCTACGCACCTTGTCTACCCATCTTTTAAATACCTCCAGGGATGGGGACTCACCACTTCCCTGGAAAGCCCATTCCAAAGCTTAACAACCCCTTTGGTGAAAAATTTTTTGCTAATGTCCAGCCTAAACCTGCCCTGGCACAACGTGAAGCCATTTCCCCTTGTCCTATCGCCTGTTACCTGGGAGAAGAGAACAACACCCACCAGGTTACACCCTCCTGTCAGGCAGTTGTAGGGAGTGATAAAGTCTCCCCTCAGACTCCTTTTCTCTAAGCTGAACAACCCCAGTTCCCTCAGCTTCTCCTATTCAGCCTTCTGCTCCAGACCCCGCACCAGCTTTGTTGCCCTTCTCTGGACATGTTCCAGCAATGCAACGTCTTTCTTGTAGTGAGGGACCCAAAACTGAACACAGGATTTGAGGTGCGGCCTCACCACTGCCCAGTGCAGGGGGCAATCACTTCCCTACTCCTGCTGGTCACACTATTCCTGATACAAGCCAGGATGCCATTGGCTTTCTTGGCCACCTGGGCACTCTGCTGGCTCATATTCAGTCGGCTGTCAACCAGCACCCCCAGATGCCTCTCTGCCAGGCAGCTTTCCAGCCACTCTTCCCCAAGCCTGTAGCATTGCATGGGGTTGTTGTGACCCAAGTGCAGGACCCAGCACTTGGCCTTGTTGAACCTCATACAATTGGGCTTGGGCCATCGATCCAGCCTGTCCAGGTCCCTCTGCAGAGCCTTTCTAACCTCAATCAGATCAATGCTCCCACCCGGTTTGGTGTCATCTGCAAACTTACTGAGGATGCGCTCAATCCCCTCATCCAGGTCATTGATAAAGATATTAAACAAGACCGGCCCCAGAACTGAGCCCTGGGGGACACCGCTTGTGACCAGCTGCCAACTGGATTTAACTCTGTTGACCACAACTCTCTGGACTTGGCCACTCAGCCAGTTTTTTACCCAGCGAAGAGTACGCCTGTCTAAGCCATGAACCTCCAGCTTATCTACGAGAATGCTGTGGGAGACAGTGTTAAAGGCCTTGCTGAAGCCCAGGTAGACAACATCCATGGCCTTTGCCTCATCCACCAGGCGGGTCACCTGGTCATAGAAAGAGATCAGGTTGGTCAGGCAGGACCTGCCTTTCATGAACCCAGGCTGTCCGGGCCTGATGGCCTGGTTGTCCTGCACATGCCTGGTGAGTGCGTGTCATGGTTTAACCCTGGCTGGCAACTCAGCACGACACAGCCGCTCGCTCACTCCCCTCACAATGGGACGGGGGAGAGAATCAGGAGAGTAAAAGTGAGAAAACTCGTGGGCTGAGATAAAGACAGTTTAATGGGGAAAGCAAAAGCCACACATGCAAGCAAAGCAAACCAAGGAATTCATTCACCACTTCCCATGGGCAGGCAGGTGTTCAGCCATCCCCAGGAAAGCAGGGCTCCATCACGCATAACGGTGACTTGGGAAGACAGACGCCATCGCTCTGAATGTCCCCCCCTTCCTTCTTCTTCCCCCGTTTATATACTGAGCATGACGTCATCTGGTATGGAATAGCCCTTTGGTCAGTTTGGGTCAGCTGTCCTGGCCATGTCCCCTCCCACCTTCTTGTGCCCCTGGCAGAGCTGAGTGCTGAGAAGTCCTTGGCCAGTCTAAGCACTATCCAGCAACAACCAAAACATCAGGGTGTTATCAACATTCTTCCGGTACTAAATCCAAAACACAGCACTATACCAGCTACTAGGAAGAGAATTAACTCTGTCCCAGCTGAAACCAGGACAGTGCACTCAAGATGAACCGCTTCATAACCTTCCCTGGTACTGAGATCAGGCTGAGGTTAGGCTGACAGGCCTGTACATGTTCTTTATTAATTTGTTTTCTTCTACTTACCTTTTTTTCCACATTATTTTATAGATGCTTCGTTATTTCTTTCAGTGTTTTCTGTCAATGAAAGTTAAGTAGATCATCTATAGCTTCCTAACTCTTCTTCCTGTCTTTTTAAGGACAGAAAATACAACTGTGATACTCAGATCTGTTGGACTGTCTCCTGTCCATGTGAAAGGAAAGGGAACTGCCATTAACTCCTGCATCATCAGCCAATTCTCTGTAGTTTAACTCTTCCTCAGTACACAAAGACTGTTTTAGGCTGAGAGCTTGTATCTCCTTCCTAGCACAGTCTGTAAATATTTTATTGAAGATTAAAGTTAAAAAGATACCAAACACTCTAGCTTTTCAGTGTCATGTCAATCTTCAGCAAGAAGCAGGCAAAGTCTTTGGTCTTCTTAGTATTAATGGACTTGCAAAATGTTTTTTTTTGCCACTGCTTATATTCCTCTGGGAGCACTGTGCCCTGTATGCCATCCCAGCTGACGGTATATTGTAGCTTTATTTTCCTGAACTGCTGGGAAAATGGCCTTTGAGGATGGCAGCATATGTATCTTCACCCTAGGAATAGGCTCCTGCTGTGAAATACTGAATGGATGAATTAAAATACTATAATATTCTCAAAGTGTAAGATATAATGGAGTTAGTTTTGTTTCCTCCATAGTGATAAGTGAAATCCTTTGGTCATAGTATACTACCAGAGGACTTTCTGCCTCTCTTTCTATAGCAAGGGAGTGGGGATGTTTGCTTATACTTATACTTCTCCAATAAATTTTGCCTGGCTGTTGTCCTGAACTGATATTTTTTGCTGGGGTCTGGGAATATAACCTTTCCTACTCATTAGGGCTAAGAAAACTGGGATCAGCTTCGGGTGGATTTCACAGAGGACACCTGTTTCAGTAGTGTGCGTTATCCCAGTTTTCTGATGCAGCTTCCCTAACTAGACAGTTAAACTCATCATAGCAACAGAAAATATCTGTATATTTCTGTGACACTGAGCTATTTGCGAAGAGTATGAAGGTATGAAGAGCAGTAGTTGAGGCATCAGCATCAATAGTGGAGGGAGCTGCTTTTCACTGGTTACTCAACTTTTGCTGCATTCTCTCTCTCTACAGGAGGGAGGAAAATCCTGTTCCTTCTCAAATTGTAATGAACAGCACATTACATGAAAGGTAGAGTTTTCATGTGTTCGCCTCTTCTCAGGCTGGGGAATGTTTCTCTCAAACCTGATGAGATAATGGAATATCATAGAAATTACATTGTTTGATTCCATGTGGAAAAAAAAAACAAAACCAAAAACAAATGCAACATTTTCAAGTGACGTTTTTAGGAACATTTTTCAACTATTTTTCACATTCTTCCTGTTTCACATAGGGATATAAGAGTGGATCAGATAAGCTGTTCAGTTAGTCTAGCTTGCTTCTACCTTTGGGAAGAGGGGTCTACAAAACCTTTCCTAAGTATAGCTTCACTACAGGCAAAAACCTTTCTTCCCTAGGTCATGGTGCTCAAGCCTGGAAGCAGAGGATGTCTTCAGGAATATTTTTTTAATACTTTTTACTGTTACAGCTATTAAACATTAACATTACTTACATCTATGTTACAAACTGAAAAGCTCTTGATTTCATTAATGTCTTTTGGCAAACATTGGGGAAAAAAGAAGCGGAATAGGGCTCAGGCCTTGCAGTTTTGTCAGTGGTTTGTTTTCCTGTGTTCCTTATTCCTCCTGGAACACTGTAAATCAGTAAAAGGAATATTTTTGCTATTCATAAGGAGGCTAAGTATGAAATATGATATAAGCACATTTTTTGGTGATTTTTTCCCCACCATTGAACTGATGAACAGGCTCACAATGTGAGCTATTTTATTTGCAGAGTTTTCTACCTTGCATTTCAGTACAGCTCAGGGTAAACCTTCAATCAGCATGTTCTTTGGGATGAGCTTGAAGAGTTTGTTCTATATTTTATATTGAGCTTGGGCTTCTGTCTGCTGCTGACAAATGGCTTGTTAACATATTGTTTGTGAAGCACAATTTACATTTTTGTGAACCAGGGATTAAGCACTGTATGTAGATTAGGAATAATTTATGTCTAATTAATAATAGATGGTTTTTTTCTCTCCTGCTTCAGATTTTGTTTGTATGAGAATAGCAGAGTACTTCCCGGTGATGACAAAGGATAGTATTTCTCAAGTGCAAATAACATGAAAAGATTTAAATTGGAAGTAATTTGTGTTTTAACCACTTCCTTACTGACCAGTAAACCATTTCAGACCAAATAATGTGCTCTCTTTTGGAGACTTGAACATACTTGCATGTTACATTTAGTTCATCTAAATGGGTATGCTTCCAAGCCTATGCAAAGTATGTTGGTGTAGTAAACATTTAGCTATATGTAATTTGCTCCAATAGAATTTTTATTTAAATGTGTTAATAATGATCCATACTGAAGTGTAGTCTGTAATAACCATGTAATATGCATTTTAATGAAAATCTTACCCTTACAAACAATCTGGTTTACCCCTAATTTTAAAAAAACAAACAAAAAGACAAAACTGTACAATAATAGGATCATTAGTTGGTTTTAGTTTCTAAGTATTCAATTATGCCTTTCTTCATTCTTTGACAGCTTTGTAGCTGTAGGCAGAAATAAGCCTTTTTGTTGTGGATGGTTTATTTAGGTTGGTGATCCTTACTGGGTGGGCTGACAGAGTGCTTTGCTATAAATAATTTCAATCATTTTAATGGCAACTTTGCAATCAAAGAGAAGCCAAGAACAAATAATATGCATTTGATTACATAGATCTTCTTTGAAATAAATGTTCTTTCTCCCCTTCATTAGGGAAGAAATGGATTGTGAAATGAGTTAATGAAGAAAACCTTCCTGCAGTCTGGGTCTGCTTTTCTCAAAAGAACCAGTATTTGAATGAGGCGTTAAACCTAGATCACTTCTGCCCATCGGTAGCATCTATGTAGAAAATCTCTCTGTCCTTGTAAACCCATCTTTTCCCATTAAAGTGCCCTCTATTATCCAGACTGTGCAAATTGTTTATGAGCATCGTGAGCAAAATCCAATAGTTGCTCAAGTCAAGAAAGTAATCCTTTCGGCTCGAGCAGGCAAGGAACCATCACCACACAGGACTTTATCATTGTTGCACTATTCAATGGCAATGAAAGTTGCACACATAGAGCCCAAGCAGTCCCAGGTCTTTCTCAGTTGCTTCACTTATCACTACAGTAACAAACCAAGTGTGTGTTGCACAAAAGAGCATCCATGTGTGATGCTGCTGAAGGAGGGAGTGCCATGAGAAAGGCGAAGAAGTGTGTCTGCTTTTTCTGTCTCCTCTACAAATCTGAGCTGAATCAGGAAGATGGGGGCACAGAAATGAGGACAGTGTCTATCCTTAGACAAGTCAGTTGTAGCAGCTCCAAATGTAGGTTTGTACCAGCCAGGCTGTATGGCAGATATGGTTTTTTTTAGTGTCTTGGTGCGTCTGCTTGCCTCCTCCCTAGCAGAAATCAGTAACTATGTCTGGGGAGACAGTGAAGAGTTTCTTTATAGTGTGGTCTGGAAATAGCTCTTATGCAAAAGCTCTGCAGAAGTAAAGCAAGGTGGTTGTATTTAATAAAAAAGAAGAAAAAAGTAGATATTGCTGTATAGAACTTAAGAGAACATTAAAATTTTTACATGCTTTTGGGGCCATCTTATAGGATAGTAATTCTCTGCTGAGTTCTATGTGATGGCACTAAACAACTTGTAGAAAGACTAGCATGTTAATCAAGCAATTAATTCCTGCACATTTCCAGCCTCTGCTGCCTACTTCAGTCATCCTCTTTCTCCCACCTGTATTTCTGTCAACTTTACATGGATGAAGGGACATATTTTCTGACATAATTATAAAAGTCATCACCACTTTCCTGTGTTGCAGTGGCTGTTAGGTGGGCCACTGGCTTAATTCTGTGGCTCCAGTACACTGAAGTGCTGTATAGGTGTGAGAACACAGGCTGGTTTTCTGTCATCATGGGAAAGAGCTGGCTGTTGCATTATGGATGCTTTTCAGTGCATTACCTGCTCAAAGACCTACCCATGAGATACTGCATTGTTGGAATTATCAACTTTCATGTGATCTTTCCTCTCCAGCGTGAAAGGCTTTCTTTTACAGACAAGCAGTGACATTTACTCTAAGCAGCAAGTAAGTCTTTGCAGGACAAATAGAAATCCAGGAGTATACACGACACATATCTAGAAGTGAGTTTGTAGCTAAGTGAAATATTTGGCCATAAAATATTTGGCCCAAACAAATACACATTTTCTGTTCAAGGGCTTTGTTTTATTAAAATTGACCCTAGGTTCTAATTTATGGCTTTTTTTCCCTCAAAGACAAGCTGCTGAGTACTTCTACACCTATGATCTATAAGTGTGGTTGATGTGGATATAGGTTTTACTGCAGATTGCTGAACAAGAACCATAGATGCTGTTGTGCAAGGCTAAAATCCTGCTGTAGTAGGCATTCATGTTAGATGATAGCACAGGGATGCTTGATTTGTTTGAAAATCCTCTTTGTGTGACTCACCATCTTTGTTTAGTGTGGAGTAGGACTCCAGGTTGTATTATATTATAAAACGTCTGTTCTTAGGTTGAAGTGCTTTAGTCAATAGGGAAAATCATAGATTTTCCCTGCTTTCTAGCACATTCTGCATACCTTTTTTCTGTTTAAAAATGTGAAATATCTATAATACTCTACATAAAATGAACATGATTTATTAATGCTTTAAACCAGAACAAAGTGAAAATATGCATATTTTTACTGAAATAACATCTGCATAACTATAAAATGTGTCGATCGAGTATAATGCATATCTGTTTCAACACTGCTAAGCTCCAGTCGGTAGAATTATTTTTAAATGCATATAAATAGCTATCTTATCTAATTTTCAGAGCTCCCTTAGGAAGGCTGCTTTTTTAATTTTCTTTTTTTTTTTCCTTCCTCCACCAACTCCCTTTTCAATGACAGATTTGGTTCTGGGAAAAGCTGGTAGACTGGAAGTTCATAATTAAAAAAAAAAAAAAAAAAGAGCCCTCTCTTCCCTCCAGAATAGGCAACAACAGTGCCCCTGTCAGCTATTTTCCAGATTTCTCTGTGCGGAACAACTTGTGGAGGTGAAAGGTAATTCACTAACTCCATCTCATCAGTCCCACTCCTTTGCTGAAGCTCTTTCAGAAGCTGCCAGCAAGTGCTGTTGCATGGACCTTTGTGGTTTTGTCATGGGAGCATCCCTCCAGGCACAGGTTTCAGCATGTCTGCCTTCACAAGGTGCCTGAGAGGCAAGAAAGTGTTATTCCTGCTCTTCAGCTGGAGATCATGAGAAACACAAGGTGGGAAATAGTTTGTCCAAGACCGCACGAGATGGTTGTCGTCTTCAGAGTGTGCCCTGTAAAACATGAAGTCTCAGGTTGCTTTCTTCGTCTTCTGCATACAACAAATCCAGGAGCTGGATGGTGGCCAACCCTTTTCACTCTAAAATTTTAGCCATTACTTTCTTTTCCATATTCAGACTGACTTCCTGGGAATGCAGGTTCCTTGAACCTCTGAGCATGGGCAGAATTATCACAGTGGCACAGCTGCAAAGAGAGAAAGCACACCACACATTTCATAGAATAATAGCTACTTAGCAGGGGAATTAAGAAGGAAATTTCCATATGTTGATTGGATCTGCATTCCAACAGCACGAGTGCTTACTTTTTCTCTTCCCATCTAAATTTCTTTAATTTTCCCATATGTCTCTTGATTGAGATGCCAGGATGGTCTTTTTCAGTATCAGTGTATGTCTAGCTCTGCTGCTATGTAGTTGTGCTGGCTTTGGCTAGGATAGAGTTAATTTTCTTCACTGTAGGTAGTACAGGGCTATGTTTTGGATTTGTGCTGGAAGCAGTGTTGGTAACACAGGGATGTTTTCATTACTGCTCAGCAGTGCTCACACAGAGCCAAGGTCTTTTCTGCTTCTCAACCCACCCCACCACTGAGGAGGCTGAGGGTACAAAAGAAGTTGGGAAGGGGCACAACCAGGTCAGCTGATCCCACCTACCCCAAGGGATATTCCACACTGTATGACATCATGCTCAGCATGTAAATCTGGGGGAAGCAGGAGGAAAGGGGGGGACATTCAGAGTGATGGCATTTGTCTTCCCAAGTCACTGTTAACGCGTGATGCAGCCCTGCTTTCCTGGGGGTGGCTGAGCACCTGCCTGCCGGTGGGAAGCAGGGACTGAATTCCTTGCTTTGCTTTGCTTGTGTGTGTGGCTTTTGCTTTACCTGATAAACTGTTTTTATCTCAAGCCATGAGTTTTCTCACTTTTATTCTTCTGATTCTCTTCCCCATCCCACTGCAGGGGAGTGAGCGAGCAGCTGCATGGGGCTGAGTTGCTGGCTGGAGTTAAACCATGACAACTCAAAATCTAAAACCCCTTTGAGTTAGTGGTTAATAGAAATCTGGAGTGAGTTCTTATTTTATCTAGGTCACTTAATTCATGCTTCTCTTATGTATGATTCAGATGGGAATACAGCAATTGCCTGGCATTTAAAGATGTATAGAAAATATATTCATCTTGGCTAAAGAATGGGTGATTTTTAATTTCCTGGCAGGCAGTCTCCTGCTGTACTTTTCCAGCAAGAAGAACTCACAATCACAATCCTTAAATCTCCTTGTTCTCCAAAATGCCTCTTCAAAATCCCTCTCTCTCATAGTGCATGGCTGTGTGTACTGTTACTGACTAGGCAACACTTCCAACTCCCTATTAGTTACACCTTTTTTTAACTCTTTCTTCTTTTCCCTATCTATTCCTTACCCTATGATCCTCACCCTATACCATTTGTGTGTTTAACTTGCTTTTCAAAGCTGTCTCAAGCTGCCGAGCCTTGTCAGAGGAGGAATTCTCAGTCTGCTATATTGTACTGCACCTAGTGCAGTAGATGCTGACTGCCCCTTCCATGCTACTGTGATATTTATTCTAAATGACGTTATGCTAATAAGGAGACTGTTGCTTTCTGTGTGATGTTGTGTAAGTAGCAATACTGAGACTTTAACACAGATTGCAGCCTTTCTCTGTTCAGGTAGAGTCAGACATTCTATGAAACATTTCAGCATCCAAAATATTTCGGGTTTTTTTTTTTTTCCCATCAGCTTTCTGAATATGTGCTCAATACCACGCAAATATTAAGCTCAGATAGCTCAAAAAGGTAATCCAACTACCAAAAAATAAGGGAATTTTTATTTGCCATTGTAAAATAGTAGAGAGGAAATGAACAAATAAAAAACTCAGTGTACTGATGGCACTGTGAGATCTACCAAATGCTACATAAAAGTTATAAAAACACACAGATCTTATTTGAAAGTCTTTTCCAGATGAAAAGTCAGTTGTTTAATCAACATGCATGTGATATAGGTATTGTAATGCTGAAAATGGCCAGTTGTGCTTTGCACTTTGATCATTTTCCTTAATAAAACTGCAGCTGAAATTAGTTCATTCACTCATGAATCACAAGGGCTTCAGAATGAAATGAAAAAAATAAAGGCTTTTAAAGAAGTTGTGCTAGAGAAGTAAAAGAAAAAAGGTGCATAATTTTTTTACATTCTCTTTTATGAACACACAAAGATTGCCAAAATTACAATACATAGTATGGACTAGTATGTGGGCCTAAGTACTGAGAAATGACTTCTAGTTGTTAATGACGATTTTCACAGCAAATGGGCAATTTGGAGAAGAACCGAGTGTCTCTGTAATAACAAAACAGTGTTACTTTCCATTTACAGAATAGTACAGATAATCTGGAGGCTTTTCCTTCTTCAAGTATTTCTAAATAGCTGAATTTATCCTGGCCACATACTACGCAAGTTCTTCACTCTTCGCCTTGCTATCCATGTGGCTTCTTAGACAAACACACCTCAGTGAGTCTTTTTGCTTCTTTAGTCTCTACGTGGGCTAATTATCGCAAACTGTTTACATTTAGTTTTTCAACAGAATATAGAATAACAAAATATATGGCAAACGTCTTGAGACACGAGTTAAATACTTCAGTTTTGCCCCAATTAAACTTTATTTCATTGTATTGAAATCTATGGGGTTACTCTTGATTGTATTCATAGCGGTGTGAGCGAAACCTGCAACTTTACCAGCTTAAATAAAATAAAATTTACCATGTAAAAGCAATACAATTTGGTTATTAGGGATTTAATTGTGACATGACCTCATGAAAGTCACATCAGTGTGGATTGGCCTGTTGAACCAAGAACTTTTTTGGTTTTCTGTCACCAACCTTGATTTTCAGTTAGTTAGTTAGTTAGTCAGTCAGTTAGTCTTAACTAACATTGAAGCAGTAGCTTGAAGTGGTCATGTGGATCTGGCTGGAAGTTCTAAAAGCCCCTAGGGGTAACATGGTGTAATTGGAGTGTAGTGTTGGTTAACGTAGAAAAGTTTAGTTTAAATTAATTTCAGAGGTAGCAGCAAGATCTGTTATGTGTTCTCAGCTGTTTGGCTGCTGATCTCCAGCTAAGAGGCAATAACAAATTGAAAAGGTGATAGCATCAATACCTGCAGCGAGATCTATGAAATAATTTTTTTCTTATTCCTAAAGCATCAGTGCAATATGCAGTGTGTTGTCTACCTTCTTCTAATAGCCACACATTGCATCTTAAAACATTAAAAACCAGAAGTATTCTGCATCAGAAAATTGAGAAACTTTGCTGTCCTCTGTAAGCTTAAAATGGGCTCTGCTTCCATAACCACAAAAAGTTTTTAGCCAATGTAGGATGTAGTATGGAGAGAAAGGCCTTACAAGGTCTCACCTCTGTGCTGGACAGATAGCATCCTTTCCAAGTCTCTTTAAATATTCAGTGGTTTGTGAATGGAAAGCAGCCATTTTACAAGAACTAAATAAGAAAAAATAGTCAAATTTACTGTAATATTAATATATTGGTTACCATAAACACTAAACTATTCAGAAGGCTGGCATAACATATTTTCAATCAATCAAATGTAAGGTGTTTGTGGCCTTTACAATTTTTAACATTCTGCTTTAAAAGAGTCTAGACATAGTGGCTTATTTCTGTTCTTACTAGAAAAAAGAATTAACAGCGGTTAGACCTATCCTTTGAACTTTAAATGAAACAAATATTGCCCATGATTTTTTGTGGTGTCCATTGCACTGGAGCGTAAGTTTTCTATGAATTCTTTAAAGGAAGTCAGTTCAAGTTCAAATGCATTTGTTAAAAGGCAAGCCTTCATCTTGAATGCATTTTCATGGCAAGGAAATACCTGTTCTCAGGATAGTTCACCTTTCCACATGCACTACAGAATTTTTTTTAAGTGTAAGTCCACATGGACTACATGGAGATGAGAGATCAAGCCTACTACAAAGAGATCTCTGGGAGAAGTGCTGCATTGAGTGTCATGTTAAATCCTGTCTTCAAGGAGCTTATAAGAGTGGCTAGACAAGAAGGCATTTAGGTCTATATTTCTTGAAACACTAGTGCTAGTCTTATTGCACAGTGGAATTTGCTTTCATGCTGTGAATTTTTGTGGGGTCTTAGATTGTCAAAGAAAATATTTCCCTTTGAGATGTTTAGATGATCCCCTGTGACGGTGTGCTCCCCCCGCCCCTTGTCTCTCCTTTGACCTCTTTCAAGTGATAACTACCCGTGGCTGTGGTGATAGATGCATCTGATAGATGCGTCTTGTCGTGAAGGATGCACCCACTGGGTGTGGGGGGAGACAGATAACAATGCAATAGCCAAGGGCTATTGTGGAATGTGCCCACCTAAGCACAAGTGGTCAGTATGCAAATATGACTATAAGCCAATTATCTCACCCCCATAAATAGTGAGCAGTCCAAGAGCCCTTTGAGCTCTCCTGCATGGCAGCAGGCTTCACGCCAGGATCTCCCCTTGAGCAGGGACACCTCTCAAGGTTACTCCTCGAGGTTGAGAGATTCCTTATCATGACAGATTCTCGGTAAGTGACTAACAGCATGCTAACTTGGAAATCTTAGCTAAGTGACATAAAGGATTAATTGTATATATATAATCCTTTAGGCATAAACCGTTGACCAAATCTGGGACCAGGATTGGATCCAGCCGCACCCAGACTCCTCTCTGAAGGAGTTTAGAAAGCAAGGGGATCTTTTCTGAACCTCATGACTCAAAGGGAGGGTCTCCCTGACAGTATTGTCTGACCCTGTCTTCTGTGCAGTAAATAACAAAGTGTACCTTGCCATCGAATCTCAAATTATTGTTGCAGTGAACTTTGTTAACTCACTGTTTTACACCAATAAACCACATTATTTTTACCTCCCTCTCACTCCTTCCGCGACATCCCTAGAGCAGCTGGAAAAAGTAAATTTTGAAAGAGCTCATCTCCGATATTTTGGAGGTGCGTTCCACGCCTGTTGCATGTAAGTTACTTTGAGGGAGAATGGGGATATGATGAGGACATATCTACAACATTTGCAGGCCTGATGGTACGCTAATCACTAATACTTCAGCAGGGGTGCAGAAATTCTTTGCCAGCTTGAAATCATGAATATCTGGTATGGACTTCTGTGCTCTGTTTTCTTGGCTGGCTGTTTATAAATCTGCTCTTGGCAATGCACAGGATAAAAAGGATCAGCTACATCTTAAATAGTTATTATATGCCTATGATGGCAGTAAGACGGCAAGTGAGAATCTAGAGGTACATACAGAAATGACAGCATGCAGAAGATGTTGCAAATCTTTTTGCCAAATCAACCACAAAATACATTCAACTGTGTGTTTCATTGGTATGTAGAGTTGTTGAAAAGTTACAGGGTTGGAGATCTGTGTGCTCAGAAGTTTGACTGTCTGATGTGTAATTTCTTGTACGTTTACTGTGTTGAGTTTTTCATTCTCTCCTTAAATGCTGGTGTTCTGCATACACAAGCAATGAAAGACTCAGGTTCCAAAATAACATAAACATTTTTATACAAGTGAATACATTTTTCTTTTTTGCATAAACTAATTATGTCTGAATCTGAAATGCATTTTGATTGCAATGGCAGACCAATGAAATTTCTAAAATTAATATTACTATATTTTGATCTTTTTTTTGTATGAAACAGCCTGGAGTTCTGCAGTTTTGCAAATGAGGCTTAGCAGCCAGTCTCTCCATAGTTTAGACAAACATTATTGCAGGGGCTTATTTTCAATGGTGTGGACAGAATTTCATGACAGGCTCAGAGAATTGTTCACACATCACAGAGTTTTAGGTCCTGCAAAGGCAGCAGGGAAGGCGTTCACAGACCACAGGAACATGCCACAGCGGGTGGCATTGTTTGTATGAAACAGCAAGATCACAGTCAAGGATATAGTGTGCCTCCTTTGCAAACCACATGGTTTATCTAGAAGTGTTGTTAAGAAATGCGGCTGGACTCCTGAGCCTGATTGCTTCTACATGGGCTTGTTCAAAAGGACAAACAGGACAAGCTTTCATATGACACCGCAATCCAGACAAGCTGATCTTGTTTCTTGTGAAAGAAAACAGTCACTGGTACTGAGCAGACCACTGAAGATACAGGAAAAAGAAAAAGGGGAGCCATCATATCCAGATACCAAAAAGGAGGGGAGACAGTGGGATAAGAGGCTTTATATAACTGCTCCATGTTCACATACTGCTCCAACAGAAATGTCTGCTCTAGTTCTGCCTACACAAGCAATGAAAGACTCAGGTTCCAAAATAACATAACATATCCATTTCAAAGAGATACCACTTTACTGAAGTGCTGCCTTCTTCCAGTTCCCCTGATTATGGTGTCAGTTTGGAATCCAAGCTGGTGGACATCTGATCTCCACACTCATTTTGGAAGTGGGCAAAAAAAATCTTGCAGAAAAAGTTGGAGGGATTTGTGAGCAGAAAATAAGAAATCATATAATTCTTTTGCAATCCTTAGGCAAAAATAAATCTTGCTCAGTAAACATGAAGAATCGATGAACACTCTATCCAGTGCGTGTTTAAATACGAATGATAAATAATGTTACTCCCCAAATCAAAGCAGCTACTAGTTCTGAACAATTCTCCACTATACTAGCGGGCAAATGCAGCCCTTGAAGTCTATGTTTGGGAATCCTGAGAGTAGACTTCAAAGCCTGTTGGCTAGCACTTCTGGTAAAGTAAAAGTGTTAGATTCACTCTGTGACTTTTTGCTAACTGAGGTTTCATGGTGATAAAATTAATAACCTAGAGTACTTACAGGTAGCTTACAATAACTATATAATATTGAATATATAAGGATATAATGCTAATATTACTGTGTGAGAGAGTTGATAAGAATAGCAATTAACTGATGTTTGTGGATCTTTGACATCCTTGTACGAAAGATGCTATATACAGCAAGTGCCAAATATTATGATTATCATCAGCAATATCCTTCTGACTCTAATTATATGATTGAAGGGCAAGCCCTAGAACAATGCTGCCCAGGACAAGCTGTTCATCACTGAATGTTTTAAAATTTTCTTTTTATTAGCATGTTAAATGAATTAAGGGAACAGCTATGTACTGCATTTTCTTTCTTGCTTAGATTTTTTTTCTTTAATATAATTGTTGTGAAACCTGCCTGGGGATTGTGTTTGCTTTGATTTACCTCAAAATTACTTGCTTTGAAGGAGTGCAGGTTTTCTTTGTGAGCAGAAATAGTGATTGATGATCCTTGCTTATCGCCCCAGCACTCTGGAGTACAAATACAGCTAGTGTTTGCATGCTTGCTGTAGTTTTAGTTTGGGGACGGGCTTACTGGCTGCATGGTATTTCTCTAAGATTTTTTGCAGTAAATTGCAAAGACCACAGAAGCTCAAAGAAGCCCAACACACTAATGACACATATTGTCTTGAGCCTCAGCTAGGCTTTCCTGTCATCTCTCTGCACGTGTGGTACTTAAGATTTATTAATCACAGTGCTCACACAAGGGCTATATACTTAAATAAATGAGTTGTGGCTTTAGTCATATGCTCTTAAACAGACTTTCTACATTCAGGTCTTATGATAAAATTCCTTTACATGGAGAAAAAGTCTTTTCTCCTTCACTCCCTAACAGCATACTTTGAAGAACAGCTCCACCTGAGGAATAGCTCAGGGATAAATGAAAATAATTTTAAAGTCCATGTTCAGCTCTGAGGTTTCACCCTGGCAGTAAAGATGATGAGCAGTCTGTGGTATCCCAGTGCTTGAAGAAGGCATGCAACCTGTTAGAGAATTGTCCTTTCATATTCTAATGTAACATCAACATACATATGCTCACACAGGTGGGTCTGAGAAGGGGGTCATCAACAGTATTGTCTTCAAAGTGAAACCCAAACCAATATTAGACATAGTAGCAGAAAATACTTTTATAATAGCAGATAATGGTGGTCCTGTACTGAAATCAAAGCTTTTTTTCACGTCTTCAAGGTCTTCAATGACCAGAGAACTCTATTTTATATGTAGGGTCGTAGTTTCAGACCAGGGCAGTTGGTTGTTTTTGGTTTTTTTTTCCCTCAGTATGTATTTTCTACACTGTTTTGGTTTCTACTGACAAAATACTGACACAATGCTCAGCTGGCAACTTAGTCACAGTTTGTGTTCTTCATTAAGAGGGAAGAAACAGGAAAGTAAAACTATCAAAGGAAATCTTGGTTTATCTGCTTGTGTTGTATGTCACTGAAACTGTTTATCTGTGCAGATACAGCTGGGAAGATATGATGTTGCCTAGTGTCCTCTTTTCACCAGTCAGACCAACGTGAAGAAGGCCTGATGTGCCAGCACAAGTTATCTCTTCACTGTGCAGCAAACCTTCACTCCAGGCTCAGTGGAGCGAGCTCTGTGCGGTTTGCAAGAGTTGTGTGCAGGTACTGGTGAGCCACTGTTTCTGATGAACTTTGTAATAGAGTTATATAGGCGTGCTCATGTCCTCTGAATACAAAGGGCTAGAGTCCTGCCTTGGCATTACAATACAAGTGGAATGGGCCCAGCAAGAATATGTATGAACATGCTGGATAATGATATTGACCTCATGTCACCTCCTCTGTCTGCTCTTGAAATAGTGTTTTGCAACAGTGGAGCCACAGTTAGGTCATTTTGAGTGATGGCTTTCTGACACACACAGATCCATGGTGCTAGATTTCCTGTGTACATCACACTCTCTCTATAGACAAGAAAAGGCCTCCACTTCAAGAATTTTTTCTTTTTTTTGAAGTAACATATGGCCCCTCTCTCCTCCCGCTGTATGTCCTCCAGGGGGGAGCTAACTAGCTCACTAGCTATGTATATTTTGGATGTCTCATCATTTGGATAGCTCAATACTTCCTCTATTTGAGCACTGACTTTTTTTTTTTTTTTTTTTTTGCCATTTTTTGCCATCTTATTAGCCTGATGATGTCTGTATGCATCTGGAAACAGAATTACCAGGTCTTTTTTCTTCTTTCACTTTCTTGCTCTCTGTTTCCCTGCCTCACTGTGTTTGTGGATGTATACATGCATATGTAAATATAGATTGTTATCATTTTGCCTTTATTTATTGAAGAGAAGGCTTATTGTATGGCCAAATCAATTAGGAATCTGGGTATGAAATTGTTATCTGACTGACTTCAACATAAAAGATATTATGGTAATGTTCCCTAAATATATAGATTTTCTACATGAAAGCAAATTAGGCTTTTAATTAATATTTTTAGAAAATATAGTCTGGAGTTACTTTTTTCCCCGTCTCCTAATAGTGAAAGCTAACATGTCTCATATTATAAGGAGGGGGGTGGTGGTGAGATCAGTCCTTCTCTTCTTCCAGTATTATGTCCTTTTAACTCTGCTGATATGAGTAGTTCTGCTACTTCTGTTAGTAGTTCTTCACTTTCTGTGAAGGAAAAGAAGAGTGCTGGGCTTCTGGGTGTTTGCTTAGCAAAAATTCAAGGTTCCTTGTCCAGCAGTTGCCTCAAGAATCCTTAGTACAGCAGTGATACCTTAGATCAAGTGTCTTAAATTTAATTATCCAAATACGACACAAACTGATTTCAAGACCTGAATGCAGTTTTTCTGGCATGTGCCATGGACTTAAGTTCAATGGAAAATCTCAGAGAACAGTAGAAAAGTTAAGGCTCTCCACTGTGCCCTGTCAAGGTACCTCAAGGCTCATCTATAATAGAAGTAATCAGCACTGGGAGAAAAGGCTATTCTCCATGTATTTATTCATTGTCTTCTCAGCTAGCCTTGCTACTGTGGATGTGAACTGGTGTAAGATATGACATGGATATGCTTCACCATCAGTAGAAATGGATTCCAATCATTTCACACAGGCTTCTTTGTTGCTGGCAACTTACATTCAGTTCCTGCTACTCCAGCTCTGTCATTCCCTCTTTTGCTATACTGTATAAAAATTCTGTATACAGACCCATGTAAGCTGCAAATGGTGGGTCTACTCTTTGAGCTTTACAGTCACAAAATAGACTTTATCTGCACAAATGCACTGGTGCTCTAAGCTATTTTCTCTTAGAACAGAATCATAGAATCATAGAATCACAGAATCATAGAATCATAGAATCATGTTGGTTGGTAAAAGACCTTTAAGAACATCGAGTCCAACCTTTAACCTAACACTGCCATCCCACCACTAAACCATGTCCCTAAGCACCTCATCTATCCTTCTTTTAAATACCTCCAGGGATGGGGACTCGACCACCTCCCTGGGCAGCCCATTCCAGAGCCTGACAACCCTTTATGTGAAGAAGCTTTTCCTAATGTCTAGCCTAAACCTGCCCTGGCGCGACTTCAAAACATTCCCCCTCGTCCTATCGTCCGTTACCAGGGAGAAGAGGCTGACCCCCACCTCACTACAGCCTCCTGTCAGGCAGTTTTAGAGGGCAATCAGGTCTCCCCTCAGCCCCCTCTTCTCCAGACTGAAGAACCCCAGTTCCCTCAGCCGCTCCTCGTAAGACTTTTGCTCCAGACCCCTCACCAGTTTTGTGGCTCTCAATGAGATACTAGATACTAGTCTCTCTTCATGAGATACTAGATTTTTTCACTTGATCTGCTTCTATTACATTGAATTATTCACAGTTGTAGACTTAGCTGTTGTCCCATGTCTTCCTTCTTGATTACATTTTAGCATTAATTCAAAGTCTGAGGTATTGAAGCTAGTTTTTAAAATAAACAGAAAACTTCAGTCTCCAAAATCTCCTGCTTAGACAGACAACTTCTTAAATAGTCTTATTGACCTATGACTACAAAGGGTTTTGTTTTCTTATTGTATCCTACATTTTCAGATATATACCCTTTGTTGTGGTTAGGCATTTTCCCATCTATCAGCCACATTCCTACCATATATTGTTCAGGCTATGCCCAGTCCCTTTAAACAGTTAGCCAACTGGACAAACCTAATACAAGACTGCCCTTATAAATCCTGGCAGAATTAATTTTTTTTTTTTTTTTTACAAAATTATAGTAAAGCAAAATTTCATTTGCCACAACTTACTTTTTTTTTGCAGAGGCATGAGGACATTTCAGAAGGATCAACTGACACTGATTTTGCATGTCTAAATAGATAATTCATCCATATTGAACTTGTCTTCACCAGCATGACAGTGCTTATCTTTGATTTAATTTGCAATCTTTCCTTTCTTTTTTTCCCCTCTAAGAACTGATGTTTAGACAGAAGAAATCTGAAGGTTATAGGGGTCATGCATTTTAATCAGTACTTCTACAGAAAGCAAGAACAGAAATATTTCCCATAGAAGATATTTTTTTGTCTCTCTTTGCTTCATTAATCTGCATTGACTTGTGGTGACATTGAGGAATTGGAGAAGGAAATTATTTTTTATGAGAGAACAGAGCAGAGAGATTACTTTATTTGATTCCTCTCCTGTGCTAATACAAAGACTCCCTTTCTAGGGCATTGGGTTCAGTAATGAGGCTTAATAGTCATTTAAAGTCAAGCAGCAACAAAACCACGTTGCGATACCTGACATTACTTGTACGCAGTAGATCACAGTAGCTTGCCAAGCAGAGAAGACCAACCTGGCATAAGAAGGAACCTATTGCTGTCTTGGGTGGGCCATGTTTTTTCCCAGTTCATAGTAGGAAATACATTCTTTTAAAAACTGAGAAATATTTTATGTTTGCTTCACCCATTTGGTCTAACTTTGTCTAGAGAATCAAGCTTGTTCTTCACGGATTGTGGAAACAGGCTGGATAGAAGTTGGTTAAAACTTGAACTCTTTTTCTTGCATGTCAAAATATGGTAGGTGGTACAGATGGGCAGTAGAGCTCCATGCCATCATCCTCTACAGGTTTGTAGAGCAGTATTAAGTAATTCTTCTACTCAGTTATGCACTGCATTACCTGGTGCTCCATAAATTCCCCACATCTGTACAGAGAATGCCTCTGGAATAATTTAAGCCTTTTGGCTTCCCCAATAGAAACTTGTGTACTTTGGGCAGCATGAAGGATTTAGAAAATCTGCACAATTAATTCAAGCACTGTAATTTAGTGACCCACTTTGGCTGTATCAGGAGCTGTATCTTTTGAATTCTTCCCTGTGCCTTCCTTGTAACCTTTGAATTACATGAAGGCAATACTAAATAACCACATCTAGCCATACGGCAACTGTCCCTGTTACCAACTTCCATATATTTTTACAGATGGGCCCAAGGTTCTTTGTGACACTTCAGTGAATCCTGAACATTTCATGTTACAAAATCACGCACAGAAGGAGAATATCGATATATTTTTCAATTATATTGAGATAATCAGTCATTTGTTAGGACTTGTGAAGATTGTTTAGCTGCTTTATTTAGTGACCCAGATTTTAAAGAACCATTCAAGGAGGATTAAATAAATATGCAGTTTATATCTCTGAGATAAGTTTGCTTGGGTTCTTTACAAGAAAAAAGGACTTTCATAAATTAATAGCTCCAGGAACCTATTCACCATACTTGATTGAGTGTTATTGCCATTTACAATATTATGCTGCAATTTGATTACTCAGGCAGGGCAAAAATGGAGATTACAGAAAAAAGGAATGATGCTGTAGCTAATGACTACTCTTATTAAATATTTTATTATTACATGCAGATAGAAATCCTACTGTTCTGTGAGCTCCAGAAATGCATACATAGTTATGGTCCACAAATTCTCAATTAAAAAAAAATAAATTGAAAACCATAAGTATGTTTCATTATTTTTCCTCTTAGAGTCTTGTCTTACCATGTATCAAATCAATTCAGGCAATGCATTCTTGTTCGAAGGACAACTTCAATGGCAGTAATTTTTCTATTGATTCCTTATTGTCAGTGTAGGTGATTTTTTTTTTTACAGATTTAAAGTATGACAATTCCCAGTTAGAGAGAATAACAAACCACCGTTTTGGTAGACTTGCTTAACCAGAACATGCTGCTGGATCATGTGTCCTGAATGCATTAAAAATATCTTTTTTTAGAAATTAGGAGTTCGAGAATTTCTGACAATTATTCAGTGAGGAATGGTTTTAAAGTCTGTTGAAGTCAATGAAAGGTTTTGGCTTGCTTTTTTTTTTTTTTTTCCCTGCATGGAATTCTGTGATCTGCATTCAGTGGACTTTGGGAGTCATGTGCATCACAGCAGAAACCATAGCAGTGTCCTCCATGAACTGGCTTCAACCTACAGAGACATCTGCAATGTGGGACTGTGAACTGGCAGAGTCCCTTTGAGTAAGTGGGATCTTAGGATGAGTTGAGAGACATTTGCATGTGCTTTTCCAACAGTTTGGGTCAAACCAGACCCCTTAACAAAATCCATATGGAGAGTTGTTCAGGGGTACAAAGGTATGCTTCAGTAGCAACTTGGATGGATTTATTTTTAAGAACACAATTTTAGTAGTAAAACGAACCTTGAGTAGTGTATAAATGTGTAAAGCTGACTAGAATATAAATGTATGATATTTTCTCTATTACAAAGCAGTGTCTTCTTACTTGAGTCTCACTTCTATGAGCAGAATAGGCTATTTTTTCATCTAACTTGAATTTGAAAGAAAAAATGTTAATGGGTATATTAACTGCTCTGATATTTTATGATGTTCAGTATCTATGATTTTTGAGTGTAGCAAATTTCAAGTATTAGACAAAAGCAATAAGGAAAACAATCCTGTAATATAGTTTTAGATTTTAAGCTGTGCTTTCTTAACACTGCCAAGAATTTTTTGGAAATTTATGTGTAACTGTTATCACAAAGTATAAATGTATTAGTTCCTAAATTTCAGCAAAAGGTTGTTTCTTAATAGATTCTAACTAAATTCTACTTTTAATTTATTTAATATTACCGGTACCTTATCAACTATTCACTACAATAGCACTTTCTAAATGAAATGGTTGAAAGTACTGAAATATCTTTAGTGCCCCAATCTATAAAATAAAAATACTACTAAGCATCAGATCCATCTTAGCTCTGTGCTGTGCAAGAACTGAGCATTATAAAACATTAATTTTGCTTCCCATTGGTGGAATTTAGGGTCTCAAAACACATAAACAGCTTGGAAACACATTGACCCACTTATCTCAATGGCCAAATTCGTATTTCAGCAGTCTTTTTCTCCCTCCACCTTGCCCTTTTACCCATTGCATTTTCTTTTTCCTTTGGATTCACTCTGTTCTGCACTCACATGCACACTCACATGCTTTGTAAATAGCTCAAATTCCTGCTAAAGTTGGTCTGTTGTGCTCCTAATTGCCAGTTATGGTACGACTATTTAGTACATGGAATATGGGGTACTTTGAAGTCTCCTCCTGTCTGAAACAGCAAGAACTCAGCAAAGATTTCCCCATGGTCATTAGAAGACACTAGCCACTCTGAAAAAGGAAAGGATCTTTTCTTAAGGGCTCCATTTTGTCAATCAAAATTATATAGGCTTACAGAAATAAATCACAGCATTGACTCACTGATGTATCAAACAATCTGTAATTCTCTTCATGGACAAACTGCCAGGTAGCCATCACATTTGAGTGAGACAGCTGTGTCCATGTTTGCATCACACAAATTAATACCATTCATGCCAGACTTAGACACCAGATGTTGAGCTCAATATATTGTGGAGAAGATAATTGGGGGTGCTTCTTTTGCTTTGGGTTGTATTTTTTCTGCAAGAAAAAAAACCAAAACCAAATAGGAAATCTTTAAATTAACTTTATACCTTGAGTTTCTTGCAAATTCCTCATGGATGCATTGAAATTCATCTTGAATTTTTAACAAAGATTTTCTTTTGAACTGTTCATTGCCAAAACTTTCATTATTTTTCAAAACTTTTTCACCTGTTAGTTATATACTCTTGTTTCATATTAGTCCAAATGACTATTGGTGCTCTGAAATACGTTAAGGATATGTAAGTTCATGTGTCTGGCTTCTCATTTCCAGTGACACTATTGCTTACTGTGGAAAACTCTGAGTTTCTTGGTTAGGGCCTTTTAATTTCAGTGCCATATACATTAATGTTTTTATTGGTTTGGCTTGAGTTTGCATGACTATGTGAGAAATCAAAAGTGAATTTATAAAAATATTAATCTAGTCCTACATTTGGTAAATATATATATTATAGAACTCCTGAAATGAATAGGGTGTAAAATCCCTTTGGATAGAAAAAAATACAGTGATGAAATGAGAATGTTTTTCAAGTATGATTTCAGTAAGACCCATATCTGCAAACTATGTTGCATTGTTGGACCATTCCAATAGGATTGTTAATGCAAACTGGGGTGTAGGTTTTTTTCATGTCATTTTTTCTTGTAATGGTATGTGTCCTGTAAAGATACATATATAAAAAAATATCATTGCTGGACCCCACAGTATTGAGATGCTACTTAACTGGTGCTACTTCTCCTTATCCAACATATGTGTCAGTAAGGTGCACAGTAGGTGGCATCCAGTATCACTTACATGTTGAGCCAAATTCTACACCCGCATAGATAGACACAAGCATGTGAGAAGTTAGCAGGATAGGATATGTTTATCTAGCTTACCTTGGCTTAAGAGACCTTTTTTATATCGAGCCAAATGTCTCTTTGTCCTTTGGTTTTTTTGTTCCAAAGGAAACATTCTTGTCAACTTTACTACTGCAGTGGGACAGAAGACCTGACTTCTGTGTGTCCTGGTTTCAGCTGGGATAGAGTTAATTTTCTTCACAGAAGCTAGCATAGTGCTGTGCTTTGGATTTAGTACTAGAAGAATGTTGTTAACACACTGATGTTTTCAGTTGTTGCCAAGTAGTGCTCAGACTACTCAAGGACTTTTTGAGCTTCTCCTGCTTGGCCAGGTGCATAACAAGCTAGGAGGGAGCACAGCCAGGACAGCTGACCCAAACTGACCAAAGAGCTATTCCATACCATAGAACGGCATGCTCGGGGGGGGGTTAGTTGGTCAGTCGGTTGTGGGGAGAGTGATCGCTGCTCGGGGACTGATCGCGGCTCGGGGAGTGATCACGGCTCAGGACAGGCTGGGCATCGGTCGGTGGGTGGTGAGCAATTGTGTGGTGCATCATTAGTTTTGTATATCCTGTATATTCTGTTACCATTCTCATTATTACTATTATTATTATTTTCCCTTATTAAATTGTCTTTATCTCAGCCCACAGCTCTAACCTTTTTATCTCCTTCCCGATTTTCTCCCCCATCCCACTGAGAGAGGGGGGGAGTGGGCGAGCGGCTGCGTGGTGCTTAGTTGCCAGCCGGGTTAAACCACGACACTGTGACAACTTTCTAAAATAATTTTGGTTTGAAGCATTTTAACTAAAAACTAAAGCTCACCTGAAGGTACAACTGGGTTTCTTTTTAGACTATGTATTAATTATTTTCCAGCAGAGACATCCTTAATGTCTAAGCGTGCAAAAATAATGTACTTCTTAAAATGTAAAATTAGAAAAGCTAGCTAGGGATATTCGATCTCTAATTTCCTTTGATACTCTTTTTTAATTACAATAAATAACATAGCTTTCAGAGAGACAAAAAATAAGTGGTTATCTTGCTAGACACATTTCCCAACAAGTCTTAAAACAAAAATGAGCAATTAACCATTCATATATTGCAATTTAATGTCCTACTATATCATCAGTGTAACATAAGCACAACTCAGAAGATCATTTCATTCCAGCAAGACAATGAAAGCACATTGACTAGACAGATAAAATTTTTGCTGAAGTTTGATCTGCTTATACAAATTAGTAAGCAGAGAGTGCTAGCTCATGAATCCAGTAAAATTCTTGAATAAAGTAGACAAATATCAGACTCCTGAATGGGCATGAGACATGTATCCAGAATAATAGTATAGTTCAGATTTGGGGACGTTATGCATATGTATCACCCTGGTCATATCTCCTCCTTACAATCAGTGCAGGGCTATCCCTCCCTGGAAGACTGCTTTTAGGAAGGACTTTTCAGACAGCAGATGCAAAGATCTTCAGTTTTGCCTGGACCTTTATGAAATTCAGAGATGCTCTCTCATCTTGAATCTCTCTTTAGCTGAACTATCAAAGTATAAAATCTTATTAAGCACAGGGATGAGAAAAAAATATTTTCCTCCTTATCACTGAAAATTTAAGCATTTTTGGACTGTCTTCTTGTGAAATGCTGTGCATGTATCTAAGCTGGAAGATGTTCAGGGAATAGTGTCACAATGGAAAACACTAACAAGTTAGGAAATTATCCCAAAAGAGTGTTATTCTCTTCAGCTAAATTGAAATAGCAGAAGCAGGATTTTTTACAAATGCTACGTCTATGAAATTGTATGAAATCAAAGGTCCAAATAACTCAGTGTAAAGTTCCTGCAATTTGTCAATTATTGCAGAAACAGTTGTAAGACATTCCCTTGCTAATGTTAAAAATAGAATGAAAATTTCTCTGCTCAGTAGTTAGGAAGTTTTAAATCTCTTCCCCAAGAAGTATTTCTGTATTTGATGGTGTCTGTTTTAATCCTTAATATTTTCTCTCCACTTTTTCTTATTATGTTCAATTCTTCAGTGATCTGCTAAGTTCTTGACTTTGGTAGTGCCCTGTGCAATGAGTGCTGCCAGCTAATTGAATGTTGCTGTGAATAAGCAATTGATTGGTTTTAAATACAGACAGCATTGTCTGGCTGCATTCAACATTTACGATTTATTGAATGAGGAAGTGAAACAAAGCCTCCGTTTTCTTTTTACATACCATTTTACTTTGAACCACTTATATTCCTTTCTAGTTCAATTCCTCCAAAGGTTGGTTCTCTCTCCCATTTCTCTCCTATAGAATTTTTTATCTGTCCCTAAGCACACCTGCCTTTTGCTGCCAGAACTTCCTAATTTCTGTAACATCCTTTCTGCAAAGGGGCAGCCAAGTCTGAAGTTGAGTGTTTAAGGGATAAGGTGTTATTACTTTCATTAGCCACTTGAATTAGTTAATTACCTCCATTATTCCTCGGAGTTTCATATTCTGTCACATGGTTTCCCTTTCCTCTGTCCTTTCACAAGCACTCTCCTTACTGAATCCATCAATAAACATACTTAATGTAATTCTTAGCATGGAAACTCAGCAGCTTAACTATCAGCATTTTCTCACAGTGAAAACAAATCATTATATGAACCATATGTTTGATCATTAGTAGTATTTTAACAGCTTGAGTCCCTACGCTTTACTCAGAGCTGTGTATAAGACCCTATTGAAAGTCTTTCGGGAGGCCATATATACTGCTAGCTTGCTTTTGGTTGCATTTTCCCATTGCACAGAATTCCAGAGGACAAATAAAGACGTCTTCTTCCTCCTTGCAAAAATCTTTCTGATTAGATCACATCTGAATTACCTGCCTGGGTCTTTGTGATTTGGCATCATTCTTTGTGCTTAGTCTGTCCCTTCGCTCTGTCACCCAATATATCTCCATGAATGTAGGTATGTGAATTTAGTCTGTGTGAATTCTTTCTGTGCTGCAAGTGTGAGGTTCTGCCCATATCTATGAAATAGAGCTGAAGGGTTCTGGGCACAAGCACACCAATGTCAAAGGGCTTCTTCTGACTGCTTCAGCAGCACAGGACAGTCCTCATACTGTGTCCAGGCATGCTCTGGAAAGGACGTGCTTCCCATTTAATCATTATGATTCTGTTTTCCTCTCCCCAGCCTTTTGGAATTTTTCACTCTTATGTGAAGTGTTGCACAGTTCAGTCCATGCTCCTGTTTTCAGACATACTTCCTAGAGGAAAGGAGGTTTTGAGAATTCGGCTGAGGTGAGGATCTTTATTTTTATTTGCATTATGATTAATGTAATTCATTTTGGAATAATACCATAATGTATCTTCTTTAACCCATCAGATGTAGTCCATGAGGAATACCCCTTAGAAACTCCCTGTGAAATAGTTCTCCATCTTAGAGATGGGAAATAGGGAGATAGCCAATAACCCCCTATGCTCTGGTAATTCCTAGCTGTTGGAAGTAGGGATACAGACATAATATAGTGCAGCCTTAGGGCTGTGCTGCCATATGCTAAAAGCTGAATTAGCCTTTTGGCAACTATTAAAGTGAGAGGTTCACAAGGTGCCATAGAGGCACTTTTGCCCCCTAAATACTCTGTCCTGAGGAACCAGGATGGGTTTTTTATTTGTGACCTGAAAGTAGCACATATGGAATTTGCCCTGAGAGATGCTGCTGTTTTTCATTCTTTTCTCTTGAATCTGAAGTATGTAAGATAAAACAGTTTCTTCTGAACCAGCTTTAAAGAGCTCTTTGTCATGGTTTAACCCGGCTGGCAACTAAGCACCACACAGCCGCTCGCTCACTCCCCCCCCCCCCGCAGTGGGATGGGGGAGAGAATTGGAGAAAAGAAAAAAAAAAGTAAGACCCGTGGGTTGAGATAGAGACAGTTTAATAAGAGAGAAGAATAACAATAGTAATAATAATAATAATAATAATGGTAAGAAAATATACAGGATATATAAAACAAGTGATGCACAATGCAATTGCTCACCACCTGCTGACCGATGCCCAGCCCGTCCCGAGCAGCGATCGCTCCCCCCGAGCCACGATCACACACAGCCCAAGCTGCGATCCCTCTGCCCGCGACCGACCGACCGACCAACCCCCCCGAGCATGACGTTCTGTGGTATGGAATAGCTCTTTGGTCAGTTTGGGTCAGCTGTCCTGGCTGTGCTCCCTCCCAGCTTGTTATGCACCTGGCTGAGCAGGAGGAGCTCAAAAAGTCCTTGAGTAGTCTGAGCACTACTTGGCAACAACTAAAAACATCAGTGTGTTATCAACATTCTTCTAGCACTAAATCCAAAGCACAGCACTATGCTAGCTTCTGTGAAGAAAATTAACTCCATCCCAGCCGAAACCAGGACACTCTTCTACCTGTTCAGTAAATTTCCAGTACATGGGGTCATATGAAAATGTTTCTAAAGACACGGTTGTCCACAGCAGGGGACAAGGCTAGTTAATGCCACATAAGAGCTCCCTCACAGGCGTGCTTCTTGTTCCATCACTGTCGGAGCTGCTCTGTTTCTAAAAATATCTGAAAATCTCCTGCAATTTTAAGATAGATTAACTGAATATTTTTATGTAGAAATCATGATTTTCCACTATTTGTGTGGACTATGCTGTATTTCCAGTGTGCTGATAAAATAAAATCAGTCTTTTCAAAGCATTAAGCACAGAAGGAGTAGCTTTCAAAGTTTATGGCTATTGGCCATGAAGATGTGCTTCGAGCAATTAGCTCATACTCTTTTGAAATCACTTTTGTAAGGTAAAAATACTGATTTATTAGTATTCTGAACACTCTTAAGTGTCTACTTTCTCATCTGTAGGTATGTTTAGCTTCTTAATCCCAGTAGGAGCTGCTGAATTCAGATGAGAAGATGGTGACTGCCTCAAGAGTAATTTCTGTAAAAGGCAGAAGGAGGTTTTCTAAGAAGTTAAATTACAGTACCTAGATTGCTTCAGAGACACAATTTTAATATAGAGATGGCAATGTTGGACAAGGCCATGGCTTGTTTTACACAGCAGTTGCAAGGCAATCTTGTGTCACAAGTACAGGAGCAAGAGGGGGAACGCCAGCTGTGAAAGGACAGAGCGAAGCTGCATGCTCAGAGGAAGACTGGCATTGCATAAAGAAGAGATCTGCCTGGCGTAAAAAGATTCTTTTCAGTTGAGTTCACGTCCCTGGCTAAGAGCTCAGCACTGAAGACTAAAACATATCTGAGCTATTAAGGCCTGGAGATACTTGAACATGCCTGTGGCAGTCGACACTGAATGAGGGTGCTGAATGAGGGCATTCCTCAAAACATGCAGGATTCCTGGAAATCTTCCATCTATGGGAGTCACAAAGCAGAAGCACCTAAAATAAGAATCTCCTTCCCAAAGTTGAGCTGCTGTGATGTGTATAAGACCACACAGGGAAAAAACAAGTGTGGAGTCTGGATAATTCTTCTCAATTAAGGAGCATGGACTCCTTGAAATTGTTGGTCCTAATCAACAGACTACACCTCAGATACCATTATATATCCTGCAGACAGATTGTACTGTGTAGATTCCTGATATTTTTGAAGCCTAATCCCAGTTGCATAGTTTTTTTGCTATTTATAGTATCTTTCTTGCAGGCTATCACTGATAGCAGCATCTTCTAACAATGCTAACTTATTTGCATTATTTTTAAATGTTAGAGCATTAAAAATAAAATAAAAATGAAAATAAAATAAAAAATAAGAGCAGTATAAAGGCCAATAACAGTCTGGACAGGGAAGAACTGCTTTCCATTAAAAAAGTCCTATCCTCCCCCAAATTATGCTAATGTAATTAAGTATTATGAACGCAGTATGTAAATAAAATAATGTCAGGGAAAAAACTCTTCATCAGAGACACTACAGATCAATCCCTAAAAGATTGTAAGGGAAATTAAACCTATTACAAAAGTTCAGTGTTTACATAAGCATTAATATATTCAATAATATCGGATGCAGTGATGATGCAAATAAATTATTAAAGACACAATCACCAATATTTCTGAAGGAATAGTGACTTTGCCATTTTGTTAGTGTTATTTAAAGGGCAAATTTTGCCATTAAAAGGCAAAATAAATCATTCTGAATTCAAGAGAGATTTTAAAAAACTTAATTGAATACGGTTTATTTGGTTATCATGTCAAATATAAAAATACCTCAACTTGCGTGTCATAAACATTCCTGAACAGGAAACTGGAATTAAGTTTTGAGTCTAAGTAACAGAACCAGAAGATGACAGAAGCAGCAATAAATGGACTGTGCAGAAAATGCTTGGTGACAGGAGCAGCCACCACTCCCCCTAGCAAAGCTGCTTGGTACTCCCTGAGTTACACCACAGAATCGCAGGCAGTTGGCACCCTGCTGTCCAGCACTTGGTTGCCTCGTTTGGTGACTCTCAGTGAAGATGTGATGTGGTTAGCAGCCTGTTTAGAGAAAGCTAGGTGGGTCACTAGCTTTGGTCACTTCCAAAGCTGGAAGCTCTTAAAGATGCGTTTGTCGATTTGTTGTCAATTAATGATACTATTCCTTTATGGAGGGTGGCAGGGGGACTGGCCTGTGTACCCCAGAATATTGTGTGCAGTATTGAGTTCCAAAAGGGTGTTATTTTAGTTTTAACTCTGTTTTTCTATTTTGGCTTTGTTATGGTTGTTTGTTTTGTATTGTATGTACTATTACTTACATGCAACATAACAATCCACGTCTGCCTTCGTCCTGACTAATTGTGGACTTAAGGTCTTCACCCATCTGTATCTCAAATTTATTTTCTTAAACATACAGTATGACCTTTCTCCTCACTCTGGAAAAAATTACTTAGTAATTTTTTCTTTCCCATTTATTCACTTTCTGCAGCTGTAGATAGGTGAGGGTTTTTTTTTTTATAATACTGTCTCTTCAGAGATATGTTTGCCTATGTTATTATGACTACTCAAGGTTTGGGGGCTTTAAATGATCTTTAATGTTCTGTATTATAATGTAATTTCGAGTGAATATTTATCAAGAGTCAAGACATGACAATTACTTAAGAAACATGGCTAGAAAGACTATGTATGGCAAACAAATGATCATTAGTTATTATTTTTTATAAAGGTAGACACACTGATGAACTGAAGGTAGGAAAAACACCTGGAGTAAATAAGCTATTCTGTGTTCAACATCAAAAAATTAATTGCCTTACCTGAATGCTTAACCTGGAAAATCTGAATAGATTTAGTTAGAAAAAACAAGCAGAAAGAATTAAATTTTGATTTCAGAACTCAGTAAATATATTTGAGCTCTGTAGAAATCAGATATCTATATGCATTTATATAAATTTATATAAATGTAATTAGGAACAACTACTCCAAAGTAATTGTTTCCATCATAGATAACATCTTTCTTTAACATTATTTCTTATTTAAATTTCACTCACTAAACTGATACTTGAATACTGCTCTTGAATACAATGAAAATGTTAGTGGACACCTTACATCTTCAGAAATTAATCAATAATAATATGTTTTAGTGTTAGTATGAAAAGGCTATTTCATCACCATGCAAACCCATGTTGCTAATCTTTAGTCTGATGTGGGACAGGGGTATGGAAATAAGTCCACCTATAGCTTATTACATGGCTGTTGAATCCTGACTGGGAATAGTCCATGAAATAAACTGTGGACTTAGTCTGTGGCCTAATCTGTCAGGAAGCAGTTTATATTATCCGATTCCCAGATAAAGGATCCCTTTTCCATATAAAATGGTGCTTTAATTTCTTGTGGTATCGTTCTAAGGTAAACACTTTTAAAGCAAACCCAGACTTTAATAGCCTTTCTGATGCTCATGTATTTTTACCCTTCAAATCAGTGTCATATCCAGCCTCCTTGCATAACATCTGAGGAGCCAGACTTGTTTTTAGGATGATGGTTATTCACCAAATGGTGTGCGATCAAAAAGTCTTGTTATTGTAAGGCTAAGTATGTTATTAATGTTTCCTAGACCCACCTTGAGCACATGCTGTACATAATCTGTTATGTGAGACTATGTGAGGACCACCGATCTCTAACCAGTTCTGAGTATCTTGTTTTCCAAAGACATGTCAAAATGGGTGCTTGATGGAAGATCTTAAGGACTGCATTCAGGTCCTGCTGAAAGAAAGTCAGTGGCTCTAAGTGGAAATAAAAAATAGAAATAATTTATTTCTTAAAAAAATGATCAGTCTGCAATATAAACATCCTCTCAGAGATTTGAAGGAAGGACATATTCACAGCATTTAAAAACAAAGTAATAAACACAGGCAGCTGAAAGCTCTGCCCTAATAAAGTGTCCTCATCATGATATTTTTGCATGCCTGTAAAGGGAATGGGAAGAATATCTGACCCATAACCAAATTTAGTACAGTAGGAGACAGCAAGAGTAAGGATGTTTAGATCTTTAAACTGAATCAGATTATGTGTACTATTAATATTGATAGCGACAATAGCTAAAGCTAAAATAAGGAGGTAATCACTTTTATTTTTCAGGAGAAAGCAAGTCAATGCCAAAGGTCAGGAAGGAATTCCTTCCCTCTCTGTGTGGGATTGCAGTGTGTAGATTCACTGTCTTTCCCTGATACTGTATTCAGAGTCAGGATGAATCTGATGATAGTTGGTCTGCTATTTACCATGTTTGAAAATTAATTGATATTTTGATTTGGTGACACAAGTATTAATTCATTTCCCAGAAACTTGAGTTGGAGTGACTCAATAAATACCCTTCACAGTGACATTTTTTCTGCATAGAGTTAGTCATTTGAAGGTGATAACATGAAGAGTACACAGGCTGATACAGCCTCTATCCAATATCCCCAGCTGTAGAAATGGATACTCACTTTGACGTGTTGGTGTTCTGCACCAACAGTGGTGCCTCTCACTAGTGCCATAAATACTGTTCTTTCTGTAAATTTTTTATTTGAAAATTACTTAGCATATGTCCTTTGGAACTCACTATTTACTGAATAACTGTGCGTTACTCTGATGAAGTTAGAGATTTTTTTTCCATCTTACAAAATAAATTTCCTTGTGAGTTCTCTTCTAGCTGAGCTAGTTGGATAGGCAGAAATCCTTATACTCCCCGATGCCACACTGAGAATTCTGTTAAAAAACCAGATTCCTTATCAATGCCATACGTTCCATCATGCTCATCAGATAAAATACAAATGTAGTAGCAGAGAAGTTTCCATAAGAGCAGTAGTTGGGCAAAAGCTTTAAGTCACTACCTGTAAAAGTAGTTTGGCAGAAATTTTAAGATGTAGGAGGCAGCATTGAAATCAGGGTATTTCAGCTGTAGCTCATCATCCAGTAAACCTCCTATAAATCTACAGTATATATGTTTATGTCACAGGGAAGACAGTTCCATTTGCAGCTTATATGCATCTTATTTCCAGGTGATTCGCTCAGACTCACAAATCGTGACTATCTGTTCTGAGGTAAGGCTGGAGGATATAAAGCCATCATGGAAGAAATATCAGAGTATTATTTATGTCGAGGTGCATTTATTTTGGGGACATGCAATCCACTGCACATTAAAATCATGGTGGAAATCAGACCCAAAGAGATGTGAAAAACAACATTTTTGATACCATATAGTCTGCACAGATCTTTTTTCTTGCTCTCTGAAGAGCTGAAATTTCTCATACCTTTTTACATCTGTAAATTCATACAGAATTCTCTGGGTCTTGTGCATAGTGAAAGAAATATGGAAGCTAAAGAAATGAAGAAAACCTGAAGATGAGAGTGCAATTGCTTTATTTTTTTTGCCTTAGTTGCAACTTCTCAAGAGTGTTTCCATCTGAAATTCTCTTAATTAGGTACACATACCCATATATGCATAGTGCAAATAACTGAAATCAATCCAACATATGAAGATACCTTCTGTGGGGACATGGGCAGATGTCATTTACTTCTGGCATTCCTTAGTCTAAGGAAGAAGAATTCTAATAAGCAGGATCAATCAGAAAGGGGAAAAAAGCAACAGAACAACACACACACACACACACACACCCAAAAGCCCCACTAACAAACACGATAAACAAATCAACATTTACTAGGACTGAAACTCAGACTTCAGCCTGTATTTAAGGAGACTTAGAAACACATGTTCTCTGGGAGCAGTTTATTCTAGAGCTATTAAACTGTCTTTTCTGCAGAAGCCTCTGCTGGTCTAAGGCTGGAGACAAGGAAAGACTGCTCCTTCTGGTTCAGCATGGTAAGTTACCTGGCAGTTCCAGAAAATGATTCACACATTTCTCTAGTTCTTTCACATTTCTGTTTCCATTCTTCCTTAGTAGTTGCCATAAAAATAGGGTTCACATTTTGATCCCAGTTAGTCCACTGTAAACATGATGAAGTGTTGTCACAATGAAAATGACTCTAAATTTATGTCAGTGAAACTGAATATAAAAAATCTGGCAGTGCAGTAAAAAAATTGTAGGATAGAATGAGGCATGTTACTCACAAAGCACTATATTTTTATGACTTAACTCCTGTGCCATGAGTAATATACTGTTACATTAGATTTGTTTCTGTATATGCATGTTTCTCGTCTTTTTTAACAAAAGATGATTGCTAAGAACTCAGCCAAAAAAAAAAGGCTTCAGTTCTGTGCTAAGCATATAGCATATAGTTTATAATATATGGTATATGTTATATGGTATTTAGATAGAACCAGTGCTGATGATCTAACAATATCCCAGAAAATGCTTGACTGGTGTGACTTTCACTTTGATTTTTTTTCTACATGTATACAATGACATGCATAGAAAATATTTGATAGCTCTATTCACCATTTCTTCCTTGAGTTAAACTTTTATTCTTCATAGAGCCATCTTCATTTAAGCAGTCAGCTTTCTCTAGCAATGTCTTGCCTCAACCTAAAGTAAATGGAAAAACTCTATGTTCCTGATGAAAAATCGGAATGAATCCATTATTGCATGGAACAATATGTGCTGCACTTTAGAAAGCTGAAGGTTTGAGGGTTTTTTCATTTGGATGCGTTATATTGAATCTCACCAACCTGCTTGTGGTTTTCATTATCAAGATATTTGTTAGGTAAAGTATTTAATTACTAAGAATTAAAGCAATACCAGTTTGGCAAAGAACAGAAGAGTGCTCCAAAATAAAAATTAGAGGTAAAAAAAATTTATTTTCTCAGTTACTTAAATCTGGGGATTAGTTTCCTCTGCAATGCTCTCAGTGATTGTTTCATCACAGTTACTCAAGCTGGCAAAGCTGGTGAGGAAGCTCTTAAGGGAAGTCCTTGTTTGCACCCAGTTCTTCAAGCAACAGCAAAATCTCTTATTGTTTTGGGACCATGCTTGAATAAATTCTCCGTTTATTAAGATCAACCTCCACACAATGTTCTACCTCAAAATCTCATCACTATACAAGAAGATGAAATGTACTAAGGCATTTACCTGTTTCCATTCAGACTATATTGTCAGGCATTGTGTACAGCTTATGTAAGGAGTGTTCTGGTTTCAGCTGATTCCGATTACAATTAATTGGCAGTACCATAGGGGTTACTAATAATGTCACCACCATCACATGCAATTTGTTTTATAATAACTCCATGATCCAAATCAGTTAGCTCTTTCTGCATCTGACCAAATTATCTGGCAGAGTTCATGTTTTCCTTCCAAAAGTTAATACCCTTAAACTCTGTGCAATTACTCTACATGACAATACATTTGTCAAGCTACATTAAAACTAGAGTCTTGGGATCTATTTCAGTAACTCCTAAATATATATCTTAAAATGGAAAAGTAAAATGTCCCAGAAGAACCATGAAATATGTTGAAAACAGAACATTGGCTACCTGTTTTGCTAATACAAAATGCTGCTTTTAAACCACTACATTGCTTTTAGCACCAAATTTCTCAGCCTCTTATTTTGCTAGTAATAGAGATTCTCTAAAGGGCTTGGATAAGCACTGAAGAGTTAGGGGTTTTATCCAACAAAGTGTCAGATATCCTGAATCTATAAACATACTAAAAATGTCACAAGAACAGACTCTTGGTAAGCTTTGTGTCTCTTCTATTTTCCTTATTTGTTTTGTTTTGATCAGATCAGAAATATCACACTGACTTTTTTTCCTTTCCTGACTACATGTGAACATGGATTAACCAAACTGCGAAAAAGAGCAATTTTTTTTTTTCTCTTAGGTCTCTGGAAAGGGTGCATTTAGGCTCTGTTAAGGCTGTGTGCTGAGTACCCCAGGAACAGAAGCAGCTTCTGTCTCAGTTAAACTGTTTTACCCAGTTCAGTTCTATCATTTTGAATTGCTGGAGGAAAGAAAGAAACCAGGTGGAGATCCTTTTCTGTTGGCAGTAGGCCAGAGGCCTTTTAAGTTGCTCTTAGGCTTACAAAGACAGGAAGGAAGATTAATATATTCAATCTACTGCAACTTTCTAGTGACTTTCCACTGGTTTGAAGATGCTTTATTTACCTGGTTATCAGACAATCTTTTTTCTGTCTTGACATGGCCTTTACCAGTAGTCTTTCCTCTTTCTTCTCCAGAGGGCTTCTGTTTCTCCAAATGTGGACAGCCTTGGTACTTGTGAGTCCATGCTCCTCCCATGCCATTCTCTAATTCTCTTGTCTCCTTTCTCCCTCCTTCTTAGATGCTGAAACAATTTTATATTTTGTCAAACTTGGAAGCCAAAGACAAAAATTGGACTCATTCAGCTGGGAAGGATTATGTTGCTGATTTGGTGGATTGAGAAAGAGAAAGTAGAAACCTGTCTTTGGCCTATTCTGTGATGAGGCGTCATCTGCTAAATACTTTTTTTTAATATTTGCTATACAAGTAAACACTGGTATTTAAAAAAAAATGGTTAGAATAACTTCAACATAGGGAGCCTTAGTTGTGCCTTTGAACATACCTGAATGTATGGGATACAGTGTAGAATTTCCTGCATTTGCTCTATGAAGGGTCAAGCTTGCTTTAAATATGTCTTTTCAGAAGAAAACCCTGTTGTACATTTTTTAGCATGAAAATTATGGTGACAAGATTTCTTATGGTGCTTCTAATAAGTCAAACGTTCGTCATGATTCCAGCTTTACCCAGCTTTTGCAGAGAAGAGAAACCAACCCATGCTACTCAAGTCACATTTCTCAGAGCTGGCCAACCTGTAGCTGTCACTAAGATGAGGACGTGAGGAGGTGAGGTGTATGAAGAGTGAAGGATTCTAAAGAAAGGCCCAAGCTGTGACTTAATCTTTTAAAATATCTTTGGGAGTACAATTCCCACAACTGATTTTTATATTGTTTCAAAGCCTGACTATACTATATACATTTCTTGGCCATGCAATGGAACTGCAAATATGAAGAAATTTTGCCTTACTTCGGTGAGACCCTTATTGCTACAGAAATCGCTCAAAGATTGATCTGCAGTTGAAAACAGAATGGGATGACACACATTTATTTTGCAGTATTATAGTTACACCATTCCTAACAAGACTGCCCAGGGTGAGAAGCTGCTCCAAGGGCAGAACTGAGGATCACTACTCTACTACTGAGCAAGCAGTACTAGGGACTGACAGGTCCTGGAAAGCCATGATGAACATCTTGGACTTTTCCTATGCCTATTTGTCTCCAGTGTAAAGAGGGTAGGTGGACTAGTACAGGTCCATCCTCAACCACTGCCCTCCATGTTGTTCCAGTAGGATAGGCTGAAAATGGCA
>JADKXX010006640.1:0-214386 GCA_017310255.1 Butorides virescens | reverse complement strand
CAACTTCAGGTGCCAGAGCTGCATCAAGCTAGGCCTTCTCAGCCTGAGTCATGGTTTGTAATAAGCAGTATCTTACTTTCAAAGAAGCTCATTTTGTCATAATGTCAAGTCTTAATCCATATGAACAGGGGAACGATGTAAGTCAAAGTATCAAAATGAGTTGCTGAAGCATAAAAGGACTAATTTTACATTTTGTGTAGAAAACAGTACAGATGAAAAGTATTCTGAATGCATGCTTAAAGAACCAACCTGATTTCCGTCTATGACCAGGTGACCCTCCTGGTAGACAAGGGAAAGGCTGTGGATGTTGTCTACCTGGACTTCAGCAAAGCCTTCAACACAGCATTCTGCTGTAGAAACTGATGGTTCATGGCCTAGACGGGTGTACTCTTTCTGGGTTAAAAACTGGCTGGATGGCCTAGCCCAGAGCGTTGTGGTGAATGGAGTTAAATCCCCTGGATGAGGGGATTGAGTGTGCCCTCGGTAAATTTGCAGATGACACCAAACTCGAGGGGATCTGCTCGAGGGGAGGAGGGCTCTGCAGAGGGACCTGGACAGGCTGGATCGATGGGCCAAGGCCAACTGTATGAGGTTCAACAAGGCCAAGTGTCGGGTCCTGCACTTTGGTCACAACAATCCCATGCAACGCTACAGGCTTGGGGAAGAGTGGCTGGAAAGCTGCCTGGTGGAAAAAGACCTTGGGATACTGGTTGAGAGCCGGCTGAATATGAGCCAGCAGTGTGCCCAGGTGGCCAAGAAGGCCAGTGGCATCTTGGCTTGTATCAGGAATAGTGTGGCCAGCAGGAGTAGGGAAGTGATCGTGCCCCTGTACTCAGCACTGGTGAGGCCGCCCCTCGAATGCTGTGTTCAGTTTTGGGCCCCTCACTACAAGAAAGATGTTGCATTGCTGGAACATGTCCAGAGGAAAGCCACAAAGCTGGTGAGGGGTCTGGAGCACAAGTCTTATGAGGAGCGGCTGAGGGAGCTGGGGTTGTTTAGCCTGGAGAAGAGGAGGCTGAGGGGAGACCTGATCGCTCTCTACGACTGCCTGACAGGAGGCTGTAGCGAGGTGGGGGTCGGCCTCTTCTCCCCGGTAACGGGCAACAGGACGAGGGGGAATGGTCTGAAGTTGCGCCAGGGCAGGTTTAGGTTAGACATTAGGAAAAATTTCTTCACCGAAAGGCTTGTCAAGGCTCTGGAATGGGCTGCCAAGGGAGGTGGTCGAGTCCCCATCCCTGGAGGTATTTAAAAGAAGGATAGATGAGGTGCTTAGGGACATGGTTTAGTGGTGGGATGGCAGGGTTAGGTTAATGGCTGGACTTGATGACCTTAAAGGTCTTTTCCAAGCCAGACAATTCTATGATTCTAACCCAAAGTGAAATTATGCTATCTGATCAATCATAAGTAACATGATTTGGGTTTGAGTATTTAAAAAGACACCATTGGGAACCCACCCTTAATCAAAGGGTAAATTCAAATACTGAATGTTTTCAGGATTTTTAGATAAATATTCAGTGAGCTGAAAAGCTGTTAACTTCATTCAATAAATTATTCATTGTTACTAAATTTTTCAAGGCTAAAGCTAAACAATAAGAAAATATTTTTAAAATCTGCATCTGAAAGTCCAATCAGATAAATCATAGTAAGTAGAAACACCCAATCCTTTAAAATGAAAGAAAGAAACCCACCTATATTACCAATGTTATTAACATTTATTACTGTTGAATAAGGTAAAGTCCTAAACGGTAGCTTCAAAAATAAATGTAACAGTCTTATTAGTTGTAGTGGCACAGTGATCCTAATTGTGAAAAATTAATTGCACCTATGGACACCATTCAATGAAAAAAAAAAAATTAGGAAATTGTGACACTTGGCTTTATCTTCTGTGCCCATAAAAGTTAGGTGTAAACACTACGAATTTAGTTGCTAAAGCATGCCTTGTAGTATCAGATTTTCAAATAATGTACAAATGTGATTACTTAAATTGTTTATTTAAAAGGCTATTTGTAGTAGTGTAACTCTGCACCATAAAAAAAGTAAAAAAAGAAAAAAACAGGAAAAATGTTCATGGTGCAACATGCTGACATATACCAGGTTTGATCGCGAGAAAAGAGAGACAGGGTAGAATTTCTATTAATCAGTGGAGCTGCTCTGTTTCCAAATAATAGGGTAGCAAGGCAGTAAGTTTCAGGTACAACTCAAGCAATGCTGGAGCTGGCCCTTGCAGAGTCACACAATTTTTAGCAGAGCTGTCATTTACACCACAAAGTTCATTGTTCATAATATAGGCCTGGGTTACTTTAATTTCTCCCCACCCAGCCCGACATGCGACTTACCAGGTCACATCCAGTGCACAGGTATGAGGAAGATTCATTACTCACTGCCACAACAGGACAAAAACTAAATCCACATTAATGCATGATTAGTTTAACAGTTTTCACACACTGTTATTGAAGATTAGGTTTTTAAAAAAAAAAAGCACATCTTCTTTAAAACCATTCTGCTAGTCCCTGTAATAAAGACGTGACACTTGGGAGCACCATCAGGAGAGGAACTTTCCTTCCTAGTCCTGTCTCACAAGGTTAGTAAAAGGTTATTGCCTGTCACTTGGCAAGGACGAGTCACCGCTCATTTCACTGCTAATTGCTAAATTCTCCTCTTTCTTAATTTCATTGCATTAGAAATACAATGCAATTACCTACCCAAAATGCAACTGGAGCGTAGTGTGTTCAATTAATAAAACAGCAAGGAAGACACAGGGGTTGGGATTTGAGCCTGCTGAGATTACTCTGCCCTTTGTTGGCCATGCCAGTTACTCTCTGTGCTTCTGGGAACATGCTATATATAAAATAACATCATGGCTACCTACACAGAGAAGTCAGAATGCAACCAAAAAGCAATGTGGTAGTGACCATTCTTCTTCAAGGAAGGAAAAAAGGGCAGAGGAAGGAGGAGGGGGAAGTAACATAGAAGTGGTATATGAAAATGAAGCAAAAAAGGTAGGGTATCATGCACTTAAGATGCAACTACAATGCATTATCATTTAGTACAGACTAGTGCATTATTGTTGGAAGTAGCAAACAGGCAGGTATGCACTGGCAAAGCAGACTGCTACCAGTATGGCCATGACAAAATGTGATGGTCTTGTCTGCCTAAGTACTGGAGTAAAGCTTCCTGCATGCTAATAACTAGTTTTCAGACCTTCTCTGGCTCCTTGTACTTTGTATTGGTTGTGCTCATGGGTATAGACCTGTCTTGTAATCTTAAATCTGGAAGTGGTATTTGGAAGCACGCTGACAAACAGAGGCTCAGTTGGCTTCAGCATGCACAATAAAAATGAAGGTTTGATTCCATAGCTTTTATTCATGATGCAAAGTATTTGTGCATATAGAGAGCATATATTTTTAAAGTACTTATTTATTATTAATTAAGAGGACTATCGAGGGGATGGTGTTATAAAATTTGATTGCAGGGTTAAATCCAATAAGAGTTAAGTTTTCCTAAAATGTTTGGAATCTTTTATCTAAGCTTGGATTTGAAATCCATAAAGCTATGTAGTTGTAGTAGGGACAAAATGTTAACGTAGATTAATTTTAAATGTGCTTATTTATTGCCTGTGTTCATTCACTGTGATCCAATTTAAAAGTTCCTTGTGAAACAAGCCAAACCATATAGTAGTAACATTACTGGCTTTCTTTTAAGTTGCTGTTTTTAAATTATGTTTCTAAGTAGCAATAAAAAATCCATAAACACATACCTCAGTAGGTGGAATTTTCCCTTTTTTTTTTTTTTTTTTTGTATGTGTATTAGTTTGCCTTTTGAAATTTTTAAGAAGAGGTTCAGAAAACGATGCAACATTTCCAGTATCCAGCTGTGAACGTACACGTCTTTGCTGCATGGACACCGCTAACAGGAATCCAGAATGGAGGATTTCTTACTTTCTAAAGCTGCTGTTTGCTTATCGTACTTTGCTTGGATATTTAAATGTATGCTCAATTTAAAAGTAAACCCTGCTTGTTGTGGTGGTTCTTGGATGTTTGAAAGAGATTAGGAGAGCTTTTATGCTGTCTTGATAATTTACTGTTAATCAGATAAAAAAAACAATACCTAGAATTCAGACCTCAGTTTTGGATTCCTGCTGGCTGCATTTTAATTCTTACATTAAAGCCTCCCATTCAGCCAGAATGTAAATATCTAAATAAATTCATAATTTCTACTCGCTTAGCTATTTCGACTCAATAGATCATGAGGGAGGCATTATTTTAAAGCCAAAACCTCATCAATATTACACATGATTGCATTAGAGACTCTGGTCCCCCAAGAAAGTGTTTTAAAAGCATACACCACCTGTCATTGCATGGTCTGGAACATTAAGGGAAGAAGCTATTTGAAAAATCGGTTTTACAATGGCATTTCCCTTTGCAGAAAATTCAACCTCCAAGTTTTCATCTCACTTTCCCCCATTTGGACTGCCTTTTCAAGTGCTGTTATTAAAGTCTTATATAGAGAGGCAACACTTTAATAAAGGAGGCTGAAACTTCCCTGTTGATAAATTAAACTGCAGAATGGTGGAACTCATCTGAGGGTGTTATAGAACAAGTAGTTCACCATGGTGGGTTTTGCCTGTATTTCACCTCTTTCTGGGTGCAAAGTACCACTGAGCAGATTGCCACCTTCTCGTATTCTCTTTGCAAATATTTGACTTTTTGTTGTGTTTTAAAGCCTCCTTCATCCAAGGCTCAATATTATAGAGCAGGTGCTGTTTAGTTGTAAGCAGTCACATGTGCGCCATGCTGTTGTTTTGTTTCCTGCTTTGTACTAATGCTATCTGATAGTTTCTGAAAAAAGGCTTGTATACTGAATAGAAAAACCTTTGCTCTGCAAGCATTCATGTTACTAACATCTAGCCATTCAGACTGAAGGTACAAATCCATCAGAAAGAGTTTGAAGTACAAAGTATGAGCAAATATTCAAAGAAATCTTTTCTTGAAGGCTGGTCCCAAAGCACTGCTTTTCTTGTGGGGGGAAAAAAAAAAAAAAAAGAAAAAAAGGGGGAAGGACATAGTTCATCAGGGACAGATTTTACAGGCTGATAAGCTTGGTGCATTTAAACTGTAGGAACGATTTGAGCAAGTGCAAGCACTGAGTCTAGCCTATTTTATTACTGTAACAATATTTATACTCCAAGCATGCAGGTGCCAGTGTTGTGTTGCTGGGTTTTGAGCTGGAATACACCTGCTCCAATGGCACAGCTCCCAAAAGTCCGGTTTTCTTCTGAGCTTTGTTCTATTCTGAGCCTCCATTCACAAAATCAGGGCAGGAACATTTCCAGTGAAAAGGAATAAGAAGTAGAATAGCCCACTCTTCAGTACTTAGACTAACGTCAGTACCAAATTTTGCCTGCTGCTTCTTTAAATTGGCCAAGAAATTTAACTGGTTTTAATGAATGGTAATTCAAATCCAATGTATGCATATTTATGGTTCATTGTTTTTCTTTAAGTTTAGATTGGAATCCACAGTAGCCTCAGAAAATGTACAAATTAAGACAAAAGACATCAGGTGCTGAAGAGAGGGAAAGCAAAAGATCCTATTTATCATGTGCCTGCAATCACTGATGAGCGATGCATAGTGATTACAATTTTTTTATTTTTAATTGGCAGGCTTCTGAGACTGCAAAGGAAATTGGTGACAGGATGATGGATCAGTTTCACCATATTGGCTTGTTGATCCAACAAACCTAAAGTGGATATTGGCATTTGTCATTCAGCTTTGGACCCCTACAGACTCCTGCTGCTGATTAGTCAAATACTTCACCTCCTTGTAATTATTGTTTCAACAGCAGAGGCTCCAAGGGATTCTCAGGGGAACAAACTTTTACAGCATAACTGCAAAGAAGTGCTACTTAGTACCAGTTGAGTGAGAAGAAGTAAGCATATGGGAAAAGGGAAGAAATCAATGACAGTGTTTGAACAGCTTAACCCTGTTGGCCCTTGCGTGTTAACAGATTATTTATGCATCACTTCCCCGGTAGGAGGAAATTACTATGATTAGCATTTTCTCTTTATCGACTGCAAATCACAAATTGGAAAAATGTTTGCATGCATTTTTGTTTATTCCCTTGAAAAGCTGTGACAGTGGTTGTGAGGTTAGGACAACCTCTCTCGTCATCTGTGCTTAGTTCCTAGGCTTTACTTCCAGAGAGAAGTTTTCTTATCAGCTACAGGCAGCCTGTTTTATGGAGGTTAAAGGGAACTCAGTCAGGTAAAGGAGGTAAAATAAAAACATCTTTTTTCTAACTTTGAAAAAAATAGGTAACAAACAAACTTGCAGTGCACTGAAATGTGTCAAATCCTTCCACAAACAGTATTTCACTACTAATAACTGAGTCTTCCATGGCTATAGCTGTGATCATATAAGAATACAACACTGATGGCAATGTAGCAGGATTCGGGATGTTTGGGATATAGCTGCTGGTGTGTCCTGAAAAGGACTGGAAAAAAGGTAAGATCCACGTGAACTGTAAGTTATGCAAGGGAAAAGTGTGTGAGGCTTTATTACATGTGAGATTATTCATTGTGATATGGCCTGAAGAAAATAGGAAGTAGGTGTCTGTTCCCTTCCTATGAAAAGGACTTTCTTAGGCCACAGAAACTCATAGTATAGAATACATTTCTTAAACATTCCCAAGAAGAGCAGTCATTATGTTGTCAAGAATCTGAATTAGTTCAATCAACAGATTGTATCACAGAAAGAGACAGATCAAAATACTAGACCTATAGAGCATGAATTTGAGATACTGTCTTCTAGCCTGGATGCAACATGAATGTCCTGAACAAAGCCTAAAACAGATTTGATGAGTAATAGTACTTCTTTAGGGGGAAGGAAAAATCTTCATATAATATAATGAGTGCCTAAGTAAGACAGTTTGTGGGTTTTTGGGTGTGGTGTATTTTTTCTTCCTGCTTTTTAAGATATGATAAATCCCAGTTTTCTTGCTATGAGAAGGATTTCTTGATGTTTTGCCCCAAGCTCTCCCAGTAGTACAGATATCTGAGCCATACACAACTCTGCAGAAAGAGAAAGCACAGGTGGAAAGCTGAACTATATGGGGGGAGCTGCATAAGAAAGAGAAGAAAAGAAACAAAAAAATTCAACATGAGAGTGAAGAACATCCCATGTATATCACAAAATTCAGATTTCATTTAGCTCCAGACAGGTCATACACAGCATTTATGTAAGTGTGCTAGGAAGCATCATCTAGATGGTTAGATTAGATATGCATATCAGGTAGTAACTGCCAGTCACTGACTCTGAGAAGGGGTGTCTGTATGGAAGAAGGCGGCTCACCTAGGGGGTGTTGGGCCATGTAGAGAGAGGGGTGGTTATTTATTTATTATTGTTCCTGTTAACAACCTGGGATAGAGATCATGTGTATTACATTTACAGATGCTTTGAAGCTGGGAGAAGTTATATGTGTGTTGTAGGACAGAAACTGAATCTCAACAGTATTTAAACACTGGAGAAATGGTGTGGTGAAATTAGCATGAATTTCAATATCAAACAAGTACATCAAATTTTGGGTGGAGGAAAACTTGTAGGGAAGCATTTATACAGGAAGGGATCTGGAGGGTTACAGTAAATGACAAGTGGAAGACATAAACAAAAATGGTCCCTGCAATAAGTGCACTATTAGGGGGGACTCATCAGGGCCACTGCCCTTCAAGAAAGACATGGATCAGTGGCAGAGTCTAGAGGAGCCTAACAAATAACTAGAGTTCTAGAAAAGATGACTGGTGGGAAGACAGCGAACAAATTGGTATTTTTTAGCTTAGATAAAGCTGAGGAGTAACATCAGAACAGTCAAAGGAAGATTATAAGGCAGGCATAAAATGCAGGAAAAAAAGATTGAAATTAGATATTAGGAAAAATTATCTAACAGAAGGAGCAAAGAGTCATAGGGACATAATGGGGTCTCCATCAGGTGATCTTAGCAAGCACTCATTGCACAGGGATGACAGGGAACAAATTGGTCTTGCCTTTGAACAAGGTGGTAGATCAGATGATCTGCAGTGGCTGTAGCCTGACTTTGCTGTCCTCTTAAGTAAAAGGAAGCCGCCTTAGTTAGGATGCCAAGAATTACAGCACTAGTGGAGAGAAAAAAAGATATCTGCTCTGACAGTTCCCTATCTAAATGATTGATATGGCTTCCGCTACAATAAGTAATCTTAATAAAATACAGTTATTATTCACATATTCCATATGCATACAATTTTACTTTACAGCTAAAATTAAATCTAACATTATAATGAAGAACGGCCTTTGAAAAGATGAGCTGAAAAGACCTAGCTAGAAGGCATTTCATAAAGATACTTCTTCAAGAATACAGATTTTAGAGACTTAAACTTACACAGCACCAAAACTTCCTTTCTTCTATTCAGTTCCTTACCCTTTCCCCAGAAATTTGTACATCCCTACACACACAGGCATACATCTACTTATACTTGTGCAGAAAAAAAAATCAGTCATTTGAGCAACCTGACCTCTTTGCCTTTTATTATCTGCGTTTTCTGCTTAAAAATACACATTTTCATTCACATAACTGTGCCTTTTTTGGGTTACCCTGGCTTAGGGAAGGTTTGCTATTGCTGCTGATACGTCCTTAGACAGCCTGATCTCTCTGTGGTAATATGGCAAATAATTGTGATTTAGAAGTACTTCCAAAGGGATGCAAGCATTAAAAAAAAAAATTAAAGTTAGTATTTTTTGTTTCAATTTCTAGCATCTGTTTTTTCTTCTTCCCTTTCTCAGAGCTTCCTATTTGGGTCTTTTGTTGTTTGGCTTCTCCCCCACCCTGGATCTATTGCTTGTTTTCAGCAATGAAAGTGAAGAAAAGGTGACAAGTGGAAGAAAAAAAATAATCAGAAAGTTTTTATCTTTTTCAAGAATCACCCCAATAGTGTTAATCAAACTACAAACTAAAGATTAGCAAATTCTTCCATTCCAAGCACATATATATGTGCACAAGCACACGTTCTTCCTGGTAGTTTTCTCTGTGTTCATGGAAAAACTTCTTCCTTTTTTATTTTTAGCTAACAGAAGTCCTTTACCTTCCTCATTCAGCCTTGCTTAAAGTTCGTTGTCAGCTTGGGCCACGTGTTGTTTCTGAACATAATTTAATTCAGCCAACCGGTTGCCAAATGAAGAATTTCCTTTAAGCCAGGAAGGATACAATCATGGTTTTTGCCCAGGGCCCAATTCTTCTACCAACTCTTTTTCACATGTGCCACCACACAAATTTCCCATTCTCAGGAAATTACCTCCAGAAAGATTTTGTGGTCATGTAAGCCACCTGAGTTCTTGACAACTGCAGTACAAACCAGGAAATAAAACCATGTCAGCAACATATCCCTTTCTTCAACACATAAATCTGCACGTACATAGGGAGAGTGAAAATATTCTAAGACTGAATACTTGTGTAGACCATTAGTATGATTTCTCTAAGAATGTGTTGGTGAAGACTGCATTGTACCTATAATAACATATGTGAAAGAAGATGGTAGAGAATTAAATTTTTGAAATGCAGGTTCATTTGGACCTTGCTTCTGTGATGAACATCTGCACAGTGCAACAGGAAATTTCAAAATAGACATCAAAATTTCAGTTAATCTTTTTCATACCTCTCAGTTCCTCCACGTTGTTTCATAAAGATAAATTATATTCTATTTTCACCATTCTATTTCTAAACCATCCTGTGCCTCAGTAGATAACTTGATAGCTGACACCTCAAGTGAGGCTTTCTGTCTTTATATTCTCCTGTTTTGGGAAGCTAGACCAGAGCTATCAAAACTGATGAAATATTTGCCACATATGCTAAATGGATGTTGTAATCCAGCCTCCTACTAGTATAAATGCAATGGGTTCTTCTGATTATTTCTCAGGGAGAGAGTCTGTGCATAGGTAGCATACATAAACCCATCATTTTGAAAACAGACAAATGCCCCCCTGCAAACCACCACCAGGTGAGGCAAAATACTTGCAGTTTTCTGAGTCAAAACTCACTGAAGAGCAAAGTGTTGGATAAACAGTAACACCCCACAATGAGTCTTGTGGATACGAGTGGAACCCGTGTAAGAGGATTATCCAGAATTACAGTGCAAATTTCTACTGAAGAGTTTTAAGTAGTTCATGTTAATGATTTGCAATTCAAAGCCATAATACAGAACTGCAGAACCATACGCTAAGGGTCTGAGGGCTTGGAGGAGTTAATAAAAGACTCCCACCAATTAAAATGTGTGTTAGATCGGGCCCTAGTATAATTCTCATGTTTTATCTCATAAGATCTGTTTTCAGGGTTTTTCTTTGAGGGAAGTTAATTACAATCATGCAGACACCAGGTTTGAAGTTAGCTATTCTTTGAAATTTCTCTTTGTGTGCATCAGCTGTGCAATAGTAAAACTATGGAGGCTTTGTGCTATCCTGCTTTAAGAATCAAAGTATATTGTGTTAATCACAGTAAGATTAGAAAGACTTTTCTGATTGTTGTGAACAATTTTATTAATGTTTAATATTTTAAAAAAATTATTTAAAGAATATATGCTGAAGCAATATAAAATGTCCATGCTTTTTAAGATTAAAACAGAACAGACTTGTAGTTTTAGAAAGAAAGATGAATAAATAAACTTTGTCATCCTTTAAGATAATTTATAATTTTTGTTTGTTTTTAAAAGATTTTTATTTGTTTATGAGAATGTTTTGGGCTTTTAGAACATGATTCATGAACTCTAAGATGTGGTTTAGAGAGATAAACCTAAACTGTCAGGGAACAGGACTGATTCAGGTACCTCTGGTACACAGAGTTGCTCTTCCCAGTCCCTTACACACTGCTGCAACCATAAGCAGTCTTACTTCACCCATTCCCTGTGCTACATGGTCTTTATTGTGGCAGCCTGTAGTGTGCAACACATTGGCAATGCTCAGGGCATCTGTCCTGCAGAGAGGTAAGCAGCTCTGCTGGCAGCACTGCCATTTATCAGTGGCAAATGCTGTTCATCATGAAAATGCAAGAGGCTGAGGTAGACCATAGCTCAGATCATGGTGCAGGTGGGAATGGTCTCCTCTGATGTTCTCGGAGCTGTGATGAGGAGCACTAAGTGGGGCTTTTCTGTACAGCACCACAGCACGGCAAAAGTATGTTCCACTATGTTTGCACACTCCAGGCTTCTCAAACACCAGGAACTGGCTAAAAGTCATGAAGAAAATATTTCCAACATGCATAAATTCAGCTCCAGAAGTTCTAAGTCTAAAGCTGTGAGAATTTGAACCTAACCCTAAAAAAACTGCACAGGAGGTCTAAAATTAATTTGGTAAGGACAGCAGCTGCTCTTCTCAAACTAAATTGTTGTAGAAGTTAACCATTCTTGTGACCAGTTCAACCTCAAGCTCCACTTTTCTTCCACTCAATAGGAATCAACTCTTTTTCCCCAGCAGTTCTCCCCGAAAAGCATAGGACTTTGAGCCTATGCAGTTGCTCAATAGCTAGGGCTTGGGGATGCATCAGGAGCAGAAATGGACTATTGGATAACTTGCTGCAGCATGAGACAAAGGAGGAGGGAGCTTGAGGTCATAGGTAGATTCACTTCTGCCATGGGGTAGCATGAAAAGAGGCTGCTTTGGGTCTAGCAATGACTTACATCTCTGCTGTTGTCCTACTGTAGCAAACCAAGAGAGCGAGAGGAAGTGAACGTCTTCCAATGGGGCAGACCGATCATAAGTGTTGGTTGTTTATCATGCACAGAGGGTATGCAAAGCTGATACAGTTGCTGAAGCATTCCTCTATAATACAGGCTCATCTGGCATGGTCCAGTGAGCAAGATAGGGTTGCATTATCTTTAGTATGCTGATGGTACACTATGTTTAGAAATGATCTTGCCAATTACTTTGACTAATATGGAAAAGGGAGGAGATTTCAGGACACTGCAGCTTTTGAAATCCTGGTACTGACAACATGGTGCATTATTGTCATTACTCATCAGCTTGTGTCTTGTTGGTAGCCCTGGAACCACGGGAGGGAAGACCCAATATCCCACACTTGCCTTGTTCAAAATAATATAAAATCTAATTACTTCAAAAGGGAGAAAAAAATCCACAGTATGGGAAAGTAAAACAAAGAGATGAAGAATAAGCTAAAAACTAAGAAAAACTAAAATTGCAGTATCTGGTTGAAAAATAAAATACATTCAGAGAAGATATTGCTTATGCTTATGTGGTCAAGAAAATTCTGTTCATACAAAATATTTGAAATCTTGAGATTATTTCTCTTGAAACAAAATGAATTGCGTGAGAGGCATAAATGAAAAGGGTAGATGGGGGAAATACGAAAAGTAGTTTTTAGACCAAAAAAGTTAGGAGTAGCCAAACTATTTAGTTTGGATTGGCATAATGTTAAAAATATGAAAATGGATTAATGAGACAGCAGAATTTAGGAACAAGAGGCAGGTTATTAGAGGAAGAAAATTTGGGATGTAAGTTGAACTATGACTTAGAATGTCAAAAGAGTGAGCTGACAGAGAGAACAACATGGGATCCTTGCCAACAGCCTCTGAAGTCAGTAAGGGTCCTTCCACTGACACCAGTGGGAATTAAGTCCAGCTTTCAGACAAAAAGACAAAGAAAACAGAACTGAAAAGAACATACAATCAAAAAAAAAAAAAAAAAGTTGGATGAGACAAAACAGAGCAGATGCTGTTTGAAGTTCATAATGCACTAATAAATAGACAGGTCTGTGTCTCTGCAGTGTCCTGAAAGGCACTATTATCTTAAATGGTATGCTTAAATGATATACTTAAATGACTGATTATTTTCTTGACAAGAATAATTTCTGTAGTCTAAAGAAATTTAAGACAGTTTCTATGAACACTAATTACATGTTCAAGGGTCTTCCTGAGCACACTAAGTAGTCGCATCTAATTCATAAAGGTTTCAAACTAATTGCTATATGAATCTTCATTTTTCTTTTTCTTTTTTTTTTTTTTTTAATTAAGCACAGAGACCTAAATATAAACACAGGCTAATTATCTGATCTCCAGTTTCAAATCACATTTGACCTTTAGCCTGTTCATAATGTTTTTTAATGGGTGACCTCTCTAAATTTAAGGCAAATTCCTACAGAATTGTATAGTTCCTTTATAAAATTACAAAAGATGCCTATGATAACTATTGTTGTTACAATACATACCTTGGGACATAATGTATTGTGAACGTTAATCACACCAGTCATAAGATGTGCTAGTTATTTGAAAATGTTGCTAGCATACCATTAATTCTAAGCTGTCTGCAAATCAAATCTTTGCCCAAACTATAAGTGCTGATTCCCTCTTATTTATAAGTAACACTAAAATAAGAACAAAGCCCAGTGGTAAATTTCCCTCCAAAATCAATGATAAATTCACGTTGTCTGTGATTTTACTTAGTGAGCAGGCAGGATGAAACTCCTAGTATTTGAGTCATCCTTTGAAAGTGGCATGTTTTACAGCAGCTGATGCATTGCTGTCTTCACTGATGCTTCACACAGGCGGATAGCTTCAGTCATCCACGTGGCAAAAGTTGCAGAGCTGAGACCAGAAAACAAAACTAAATAAAACAAAGAGTCAGAGCTTACTGATGTCAGTGGTTTCCATGGTTTCTGGACCAGTTCTAGAAAGGCTAAATATTCTCTGAAGTAGAGGGGAGTTTGTAGTTACATGGGGACTGGAAGCTGGATTATTAAATCTGTTCTTTGTGTTCAGTGGTAATTTTATCTCTGAAAGGAATGTTAGCTCATTCCTTTTAAGAACATTCTATGTATCTTTTACCTTCAAATAACAAGATTCTGTTTTATGTTTTCTTCTATTATTTAAAGAGGATGGTGCTTTAATTTATCTTGCATTTTAAATAAATACAAGAACTGTTACTTTAATTTAAGATTTTGAGGTTAAAAATGAGAAAACTCCAAAGTTAGTTCTGATGAAGTTAACTAGCTTATGCTGCATTACATTTCACATATTTTATGAATATGTATGAATAATAAACTGAAATAAGACAATGGATACATTTAAATTAGGGAGGGAATATAGAACTCTGTATGGTATATGACCAAATTATGGTTGCCAAATTAACCTTCCAGAGCTGATCAAAGTCTATTGATGTTGTATTATCACCAAAGAGAATTCCTTTCCTCCATTTTTCTAAAGCTTTTCAACAGCAAGAAGAAGCTAGGGAAGAAGGATAGTCAAAATAAATGAAATGTACTCTAAAGACAAATGACAGATGCCATTTACCCTTAAAAAGCTTCTAATTTGTTTTAATAATAACTGTGTCTCTGGTTGCATGACTGTTCGGATCTCCAAGTGAAGTTACTTGTGCTTATGCATATACTTGCAGGTTGGCAGTATTTATACTTGGTTGGTGAATTTTACATGTTTATGTCTCCAATATTAAGAAGTTTTCCATTCACTATAATACCTAAATGAGAACTGCATTTGCATCAAGTTGTATAGAAAAGATAATCTGCAAGAAGGTACAGGCATAAAAATACTGGCTTGAGAATCCACGGGCCCCGATGGAATGCACCCACAAGTGCTGAAGGAACTGGCAGATGACACTGCTGAGCCACTTTCCATCATCTATGAAAGGTTGCGGAGAACAGGAGAGGTGCCTGAGGACTGGAAGATAGCCAATGTCACTCCAGTCTTCAAAAAGGGCAAGAAGGAGGACCCAGGGAACTACAGGCCAGTTAGTCTCACCTCTGTCCCTGGAAAGGTGATGGAACAACTTATTCTGGGTGTCCTCTCCAAGCAAGTAGATGAAAAGAAGATCATCAGGAGTACCCAGCATGGATTCTCCAAGGGGAAATCACGCCTGACCAATCTGATAGCCTTCTATGATGGCATGACCGGCTGGGTAGATGAGGGGAGAGCGGTGGATGTTGTCTACCTCGACTTCAGCAAGGCTTTTGACACTGTCTCCCATAACATCCTCATAGGGAAGCTCAAGAAGTATGAATTGGATGAGTGGACAGTAGAGGTGAATTGGCAACTGGCTGAACGACAGGGCTCAGAGGGTTCTGATCGGCGGGGCAGAGTCCAGCTGGAGGCCGGTAGCTCGTGGAGTTCCCCAGGGCTCGGTACTCGGCCCAGTCTTGTTCAACTTGTTCATCAATGACCTGGACGAGGGGATGGAGTGTACCCTCAGCAAGTTCGCAGACGACACAAAACTGGGAGGAGTGGCTCATATGCCAGAAGGCTGTGCTGCCATTCAGTGGGACCTGGACAGGCTGGAGAGCTGGGCGGAGAGGAACCTGATGAAGTTCAACAAGGGCAAGTGCCGAGTGCTGCACCTGGGGAGGTCGAACCCCATGCACCAGTACAGGCTGGGGGCTGACCTGCTGGAAAGCAGCTCTGCCGAGAAGGACCTGGGAGTCCTGGTGGACAACAAGCTGACCATGAGCCAGCAGGGTGCCCTTGTTGCCAAGAAGGCCAATGGCATCCTGGGGTGCATTAAGAGGAGTGTGGCCAGAAGGTCGAGGGAGGTTCTCCTCCCCCTCTGCTCTGCCCTGGTGAGACCCCACCTGGAGTACTGTGTCCAGTTCTGGGCTTCCCAGTTCAAGAAAGATGAGGAACTCCTAGAGAGAGCCCAGAGGAGAGCAATGAGGATGATAAAGGGACTGGAGCATCTCCCCTATGAGGAAAGGCTGAGAGAGTTGGGCTTGTTCAGCCTGAAGAAGAGGAGACTGAGAGGGGACCTCATCAATACATACAAATATCTTAAAAGAGGACGGAGCCAGACTCTTTGCAGTGGTGCCCAGTGGTAGGACAAGGGGCAATGGGTACAAACTGAAATATAAGAGGTTTCAGTTGAATATGAGGAAAAACTTCTTTACTCTGAGGGTGACGGAGCACTGGAACAGGCTGCCCAGGGAGGTTGTGGAGTCTCCTTCTCTGGAGATATTCAAAGCCCACCTGGATGAAGTCCTGTGTAACATGCTCTAGGAGAACCTGGTTTAGCAGGGGGGTTGGACTAGATGATCTCCCGAGGTCCCTTCCAACCCTTGCGATTCTGTGAATCTGTGATTTTGTGAATTTTTACAGCTTTGTGGTAGAAGTATAAGCTCTTCCCACCATAGCTTCTCTGGCACCCCTTGACACACATCTCTTGGCACATCTCTTTCTGCCTGTTCCTCTCAGGAAACATTTTATTTGCTTACCTACAGTTAGGGTGAAGTCAGATTACGATGAAGATTAATTATAAGATTAATATACTCATTTGTTTTCTATGGTTAACTTTTACCCCATATTCACACATTTGGGGTGTGGGTTTTTTGGAGTAGAGCTACTGACCAGCCTGCTGGTACCATGATGAAGAGCTACCCATCACGGACCAGCTCAGACATCCGCTACACCTGCATTTAGCTGAATACTCAGTGTGACGCTGTTTTGCTCCAGCACACTGCAGTCTGGAAAATCACTATGTTTCATTGAAAAAAATCCAACAACCTCCCTTCCAAAAATTGCCTCCCTTTTTTTCAGCAGCTGTACATCAACATCAATAACATTTCATGACAGTTTTTATTACAGAAATGAATGCGCAATACCCTCTGCCACTGTTTTGTGCATAGCAGATCTGGCTGTAAACCAAGAGGTTGTTGAGGGGTACAAGAGAGATTTACATATTGCATTTTACTCAAAGAAGCATGATAGTTACCTCCACTTTTCAATTATAAGTGCCTTCTAGCTGTATGCTCACAAACCATGCAAAATAATGATTCAGCACTAACTTTTAGTGCAGAAAGTACCTGGGAATATCAAATTGGTATTTTATTCCCATTATTAATTCCTAGGTGAATACAACTTTCCATATACTCACCATATACTTACCTTATTGCAAGAGGTAATGGGCTACAGACCATTTCGCATATAGACCACAGGGTCAGTCATTCAACTCTTGTCTAATCAGAAGCATCCGCTGTTGTTTGATGGTTGTGAGAGACTCTAAGGACATGAATACATGCAGAAACCCATAATCAAATTTGGCATATTTATGTTCAGATTGCTATCATGTATAGACTCCAGAGCCCCTTACCTTAGGAATTAAGTCTTTGTTTAGAATAGCTTGCAATTTTAGGTACCTCATATGAACAGTGATAGCAGAGGCCAATTACTGAAAAAGCAGAGGAAACAGAGGTAAAGTCTAGATCTGGTAAACAAACCCCAAAGCTATCATTCTTTAAAGCGTAACTGCAAAACTATGACACAGAGCTATGGGAACTGTTACAGAGAACAACAGCAGAGGCAAGCCAAGTGCTAGAGAAATGGTCAATGCAGGCCTTCCTTCAAGGTAACAGATCATGAAAATCCCAAAGAGCTGTGTTAAGTATCTTCTCTGTTGCTGGGTGCACTACAACTTACCACAGATCTAAGAAAAGAGGAGCAAGGTTAACTAGCAAAAGGTTTGGTTAATCTACAGGAAGAAAACATCAAAGCAATTGTGCTCTTCCCAGATGAATTTTATTATGCAATTATTATTTTAACTTTTTAATAAACCCTTATTTCCAGAAAGCCATGTGAAGCAAAATGCTGGAACTCTGGGACAAGCATGGGACATGCCCCTAAAGAATTCATTATGTAAGTGGCTGAAGAAACTTTTTACTTGTTCGCCAGCATCACTTTATTTTTAAATGTTAGCATGCTGGTTTTGGAAGCACGTTTCAACCCTGAATGAAGCTGAGTCCACGGACTGCATTTTCTCATCCTTTCTGTACTTGAATACATGAGGCTTCTGCTTATAAAGCTCATGACACAACATATCAAACCAGCTCAAGTGGCACAGAGAGACTTTTCTTTGAGTCCCTCACTCTTCTCAGCTGTTATTCTCTCTACCAAATACTATGCCATAGTAATCTTATCTGTGCAGTGCTCATTTTGTTGCCGCTTTTACTTTGTGATTTCATGAAGGAATACAAAATGTGTGGGAGCTTTCAGAGAAATCCTTGCAATGCTTGCTTCCAAAACTGCAGGTTGCTATTGATTCTATACAAAATCACAGTTTTTAAATAACAAATTATCCTTTCAATTACAAAACTTACTTAATACCAAAGGGAACCAAAGAAGAGGAAAGTTATTGTCAAGAGAAACTGCAAAGATGACCCAAGCATGACTCAGGCTTTAGCAACATCAGACTAACAATCAACTGGTAATTCCTATTATTTCACTTCAGGTGAGAGGGATGCATTTGGTCAGTGATGCCTGCTTCTGTCCTCTCACTGAAACTTCCAGAACTGAAATAAGTATCTGCAATTGACTGGATTACTCTATACATCCTGAATTTCTCCTGCTCTGCACTCTTCTGGTAGCTTGTTTCTGTTCTTTGCTTTTTATCAACTTCTGCTCCAAGTCCATTAATCCCCTGTGGTTTTTTTCTGTTCTCCTCTTCTCAAAATCTGCCCTTTCATACAAATCATGCCCTTCACATACAAGTATTTAGTTATGAATTTGCATAGACCGTCCCGATTTTAACCTTGCAGACTGCAGGGTCTGCCCAAGCCTAAACTGCTCTGTATGAGTAGGCAGAGCTTTACACAAAGTGAAACTACCAAATCTTCGAAACATCCTTGTCTGCTCACATAGCACTTGTCTATGCAGGGGGCTCATATATCCTTTAGTGGTAGTCAGTGCTGCTCCCCTGAGGAGTAAGTAGGTCTTAATGGTTCTGATTTTGAACACTTGATGTGATTAAAGGTCTTGAAATAAAGTAACATTTCCCTGACAACCATCCTCACTTCCAGGAACAGGATTTTCAAATAATCCTCAGGAATTCTTGTTAGGTTCCTCTGCATGCCATCTGATATTCAATAACCCTTCACAGTTTCACTTAAATTATACACAAGAGCAAGTTTTAGGATCCTGCTCTTATTCCATATTAAGAGACCATATGTTTAGGATAAGTAATACGAAGACTATTCATCTGTTCGATCCTTACACACAGGGTTCATATTTCTGGAAAACTGCTATAAGCTATATGTATGTATCTCTTCCTAAATATACCACCCAGTGGAATTTAAAAGCAATTTTTTTTTTCATTTTGAACCTATAAAATATTAAGGAAGTCATACAGTTGAAAGAGAAATGTGCCCTTCAAAGAAAGAAAAGAGTGCAAACCTATTATTACTAAGTTCATGGGGATGACATTTTTTTCTCTCCTTGGAGTTTTGTAACAGTATGACTCAGTTAATTGGAATAAAAGCCAAGGGCTGTCACAACTCAGATGCAGAAATAAAGCACTACATTCATATACACTTGCAGAGACAGACAAAGATATTTATTACTACAACTGTTTAAAAAAGTACTCTCAGTACAGGGAGCTTAATGATCAGTGTAGAAGAAGGTTTAAATACAGAAAAAGCAACCGTCAAATGGTTTTGTTTTCAGACCTTCCTGCATGTAAAAATATGTCATCTGTATAATTCTGAAGTGCCTCTTTCTCCTCTGCATATTACAGTGCAAATTTAGTTCAGAAAAGTCATCTGACACATCCAACCACATTTTTTGTTCAGCTGTCTGAAAAAATTGTGTTTGAGCAGTGACTGCCTACCTTGGGCTATCTATCCATGCTCCTCTACCTAGAATCTGATCAAAATGTTAAATAAATCTGTAAGTTCAAAAATAAATTACTTTTTGAGTATTGCTGGTTTACTTTGTAGAAAAGCATTAGCTACAACACCTTTAATCCATGTACTTATGTCAAGATGTAATAGTCCAGTTGCAGAACATATTTCCAAATTTAAGACTAAAAGGAAGAGTTATTTAAATATCTAAAAAGATTTGCTATGCAAAAGAACAATGGAAAATCATCTGTAATTCTGACTATTTCACTCTAGCAGCTGCTAGAGTACAAGGTAGCTGGTGAATCAAAGCTGTAAGAAAGTGAGAGATTTGGGATTTTCTTTCTTTCCGAGCAAATGAATATGAAGCCTGTGTTAGTTTTTAGCAATGTCTTCTAATTGCATCCATATGACTGAGTGTTTTTCTTACATTTTATAATGTAGTCTGTGGTCCCCAAACTCAATGCAACAAAACGTAGCCTAGCATACAGTAGAAAGCAAACACAGGACTCACTACTCAATAAATGAATGTGACAGCAATTTGCAAGAATAATTGCCCTGCCAGGTACTACATTTAAACATACCATAAGAAGTCATATGTTTACACAGGATGAAAGCCACATGCTATAGTGAAAACATGATCTACATTAGTGAAGTATTTCCACCCTCATAGCCTTTTTCTTAATGTACTGAGCAGAAAACTGTATGGACACTAACAAATAATCATCTTTTACTGCTTAAAGTACTTCAACACACATTTTACTTTCAGATAGTAGCATACGTCTTACATTGCCTTTGGGATCCAGAGTAGAGTCGTGCATGCATCAAAAGGTAAACTGTGAGTCAACTGCTTTGGTGAAGATAATGTTCAGTTTAGAAATGTGCATTGCTAAATTTTCTCAACGTGACACATAGTGGTCTTAGAGGAACAAAAATCTCCAGGGCTGCTATTCAATAATTTTTATCAGTGGTGTGTGTGAACTGTGTCAGAAAAATGTTAGGGTATGTTGGTTAATGACTGTTTTTCACAATTGTAGTGGTGTGGTTTGGTGAGAGTGAAGGAGCTTTAGGAAAACAAAGCATGAATGCCATACAGAGGCTCCTAAGAAATATACTCTTGAAAAACAATAAGAGAAAACCCACCAGCTACTCCCTTTGGACCTTCCATGTTGTTACTCATCAGTGTTTATCTTCATGGTGATTTAAGCTGAGGTACTTTGAGGAAGACTGAAAACATGCTTATGGCACTTACTGCTAGTCTAATAACCTAGTAAATTTGCTGTAATGATTTGGATACTTGCAGTTCTTGTTGGTATCTTAATATTAGGGGAATGAAAGTAAAGTCAGGACTGATTGAAGGATGAAAGAATCAGGCAGTAACCTTCAGGGGCTTTTATTGGCTTGGAATCAGAGAAAGCATGTGCCCAAACGGTTCAAAAGGAGTCCAAAGTGCAGACACTTTAGTTCCCATGATGGAATCAAGTTGCAAAATGATGGAGTATTGATCCCTCAAGATAACCTTGTGATAGGTGCTGCAGATAATTTATATGCGCATATATATATATGTACACTTTATGGGCTTTTGTACCTGCCCAGGAGGAGTAAAGGATCTCTGCTGTCCATGAGATTCTTCCAGTAACTGAAGAATGAAAATGGCATTGGCAAGCTTTTCAGTGGAGATAGATTGCTGCTAAAACTACAGGCAAAGGGGTTAGTGCATTTTACGGTACCTTCCTGCAGTAGCACTAAATTGTGTGCACACTTCTTCCTGCTGCATTTGGCTGTGATACGGGGATTTTTGTCTGTGGTATGAATCTCCTATTACAGTGCTTTTCAGCTCCAAGGGGAAGTCTTTTTCACCCACTCTACACTTTCTTTTCCTCATCCTTAACTTTCTGATTTGAAATCAGGTAGGAAGAAAACAAATTAAGTCCTTTAGTATCATGTATCAACACATGCAGTAGACTATGCTGAGGCAGGCTTGATTTTCAGTGAATCTTAAATTATTAAATACTTTGATTGTGTAGAGCCCAAATCACACAAGCTTTCTATCATTTTAGGTTTCTTTATAGAAGTATTGCACAGCATGGAGCTATTTACTTTATAGAATAAGTGTCTGTGTGTAGAGACAGAAGTAGTAAGGAGGAAGAAATCTATGTGTAATCACTGAGTACCTTTCCTTTTTTCGTAAAAGGAAGGAAGTTGAAAAATGATCTTAATAAAAATCATCATATAATCTGAAAACATAGTCATAAATTACCCCCCAAAACACAGACACATTTAAGCTGCAAATTACTTTTAAAGTCATCTAAAAGTAATTTGGTACTCAGATCTTAATAAAATGAAATTTTCACATTAAAGAGAGCAGCAGATGTTGTTTTTAATATTTATTGAAAAAACAGTTGTGTTGTTGTAATGCAGTCCTCTCTGACCTTTTTTTCCTGCCTGCTTTGTTATGTTTCATTAAAAGCTCTTATCACCAAATTGTTTTCCATAACAACTTAGGATCATAGTAGCTTCCAGTGACAGAAGTGTTCAGATTGTGATAAAGATCTGCATGTGTCAAATGCCAAAGTACCACTTAACAGAACTGTAATAAAGCAAAAGAAAGAAGAGCTAAAGCACATCAAAAGAGATTTCTTCTCTTTTTTTCCTAAATAAAACAAGGATTTTCCTTGAATGTAGTTTAGAAATAGAGCAAGCTTTACTAGACTAAAATCTAGCAGTGTTTCTGTACAATATTTTAAAAAGTCCCAGAATTTGTTTAGATTTACTCTTATTAGTGAGAGCTTTATCACTGAATTCAGTGGGGTAAGGTTAGGCTGAAACTGTGCTGGTTTTATGTTTTTTTAATTGCATTTTTAACAAGCTGTATGGGTGTTAATCACCTGCTTTGGTGTCATCTTCATATATAAAGATTATAAAATAACCCAAGCCACTGTAGCATCAGTAAAGGTGCTGACCCAATAGCCTTTAAGGAAGTGGAAACACAGAGGGTTTGCAGCCTGCCTGGAAAGCGAATGAGCACAAACTCTAGCTGACAGCAGAGGTGACCAGCCTGCAACATTGAAGACCCTTTACAGAAACTATCCATCTGGTGGCTTCCTTGCCTTTGTGCTGGGTGTGTACCAGACATAGCCTTCAAGCTGTTCTCACCTGTGGCAGTGCGGGGAAGTTTCTTCTATCAGGTAGCTGCTTACTACTTTGGTAAGCATCTACAGCTTACAGCTCGACAGGTTAAATTGTTATTTTACACAGGGGGTTATTGGAAGCTGACTGAGATCTGAAAGCAGCACTCTTTGGTTCTCGGCATGACACCATTTAGAAAAGGGACTGCAGTGAGTAAGAGGTGCCAGGAAAACCAGGACTGAGTCCCACACACCAGAGCTGTCTAACTGTGGTGCAGCTGATGGTTGGAAAATTTTGACAAGACTGATAATGCAGGGGAAAGGATTTATTTGTCTTCTCATGTGCAGATAGGCAAAAAGATTTTTACACTCTCTACCCCAGGACAAGGCAGGCTGAGGACAGCAGGGACAGCCCAATGTGGGTAGGTTTGTGTGCGTTTCAGAACACTGAAATGGCTTCAGATGGCCTGTAGGAATGCCAAGTGCATGGTCAGGTTTAGCAAAAAGAAAGGTGGGGAAGCTGTGGCAAGCTTCTGAGGAGAATAAATAGTGAAGCTCTTTCTCCCCCAGAGAGTTTCAATAAAGTTTTCTTGCGTTTTAGAAAAGCCTAAGCTGACTTCAAAACCAAAGTCTGTGCACAGAATTACAAACAAACCTGCTGCGATTATCTAGAAAAACTGCATTAGGATAGCTTGCCAGCATAGTGAATTGTTTCACCTAGAAAATGAAATAGCATCACCAAGTAAAAGCTTGATATTCCAAGTATGAGTACATACCCACGTGTTTCAAGAAACCAGCACAAGACTTGAGGAAGCCTTTTCCAGGATACTTCCCATAGCCACTGACTTCCCAGGGAAGGCAGACAATGGGCAGATGTGGGCTCTCTTCATGTCTCCCACTGTCCAGGCCCCCCTCTTGTATTTTGGTTCACACCATACTCTCATAAATCTAGCAGGGTCTTTTGGGAGTGGGTGACAGTGCTAGTCATCATCAAAACAGCACTTCATGAACAGCAAGGGCCTAATCTAAGCTATGTGGAGGTGAAAGGGAGGAAAGAAAAGTTCCAGCACTGCCTGAATTCCTGCCAGAAACATTATGTTCTTTTCTTTGTGGATAGGCAATTTCTGTCTCTCTGTGAAACACAGTAGATTAAATCATGTACAATCTCTCATCTGATTTTCTTTTTCTCTCTCGGATTATTTAAAGACAGTGAAGTCTCTGAGCACCAGGCAACAGGGCTAAAAGTGCTTTAATGAAGTTTGTATTGGGATGATAATGTAATTAATATAGTTAAGAAAATTCCTCAACAGCTAAAAGGGGAAAAAAAAGATTGAAACCTTACACACACCACATCTGGGTTTTTCTTGTCAGCAAATCCTTGGGGCTGATTCTCTGTTCCTGTCAAGCAGTGTAATGTGCTGCAAATTTCATCCAGCCAAAAATAGGGGGAAGAGTAACTGCCAAACACCTTCAACACTGCTTGGCCTCTACGCCACAGGGGAAAATAAACTAATGCAAGACAAATAAAACCAGGCTACCTGAGAGTTGCGAGATTCCCTGAGAAACAAGATGGGCAAAACTCAAAAGGTGTTCTGTTTGGACGGAGTCTGGATACTGATCCAGATTATTTATATTTCTCTTCTCTATAATGGTAATATTTTGCTTCCTAACAGAGATCTTTACTATACATAACTAAAAACCACACATGAAATCCTGGGGGTTAGAGGTGGATTCTTACCAAAGAACGAAGAGGAGCACTGAGAAGGTGAAGTCTTCCATTGTTCTGAAACTTGTATGATGTTTAGTCCTGTGCAAATTGGTATTAATTCTGCAGAATTACTATGGTCACACTAATTTTGTCATTTACGAAAGTCAGTGTGTCTGTTCCGTGCCCTGTTTCCTACTGTCCTCCACTAAAATCACAGCACTTTTTTGCCAGGAATGTCTTCTTCCTGTCTTTTCTGTGCTTAGCTCACTTTGTTTTGTGAGCTCACTTAGCTCACAACTGCAATATAGTTATCTCTTCTTCCCTTTTCTCACTGGGAAAGGTGGGACTGACACAGGAGCTGTATTTGCTGTTTGTGGAGGACCTAGGAGCTATGTAGATATCTCTTACATAGAAGAGCTCAATTTGCTGCATAGTGAAAATATTTCTTAAAGGAACAGTGTCAGGAAGGAGATTGGAAAACTTAGTGAAATACTTCAAATTATCGCCAAAAGGAGAGAGTGCCAAGAGGTTTCATACACTTGGCAGAAGAAACAAGCTGTATGCATTCCTGATTTGTCCTATCAGATCATCAAACACTGTTTAAAACCCTGGCACGTGGAGCAGCGTGAGAGCATGCTGATCTTCTCCACACAACTGCTCCGGGTTACACCAACACACGTCCAAAAGCCAGCCAACAGTTCATCACCCACTTTGGAGACAAAGCATAACAGAGGGTTCCTTTGTGAGAGAAGGAAAGAAATTAGGTATTTCAGAAGAAAGGGAGAATAGGCAGTTTCCAGATAGAAAAAAAAATAGATATAGAAAATGTTAGATGTTCTTAAGGTTGTTTTGACCCAAAAGTAATACTATATGTTAAACAAGATTTCAAGCTTATATATGGTGATCGTACTTGTTAATTTGTTAAAGAAGTACTTTCAAAACTAGAATCCAAAATTCAGGCATCTGTTTTCATTTTAAGCAGCTCACGAATGACTGAGTTAACCTGGACATAGAACTCTTTGATGTTCATCGCACAAATAAGCCTTTCAGCCCTTATGGAGTCCCCAGCCAGTACACCCACTTCCAGGAGATGCTAAGTAACGCTGCAGTTTTGCACCTGATGAGCCCAGTGCGATGTCAGCCAGCTCTCTCGTCGTAGTCAGAGGTACTTGTGTTCACCAACTGGCAGACTGGCCCAACAGACACCAAGAAGCAAAGCACTGCATGCTTTATCAGTAAATACTTACAGTTGATACTTTGCTTTTTGGAAATTAGATGCATTATATAGCAGGGATTTAAAGATATTCTCAGCTAGTAAAATGTATACAGCTTCTTTTTTATGTTAATAAATTATTTTTACATTTAAAAGGGGACTGTTAAATGTAGCAAATCGTAGCATTCCCTTTACTTATTTACATTCCCAGTATACAATGTTTTGTTTCCAGACACAGTGATGAACTTCCTAGTGCAAGCGAGTACAGAATGAAAACCAGCTGGAGATAGGTTGCTACAAAGACATGAGGTACCTGAAGCTCAACAGAGAAGTTCAGCCAGGAACCTGGGCATATAGCATATATATATACACCAGGGCATATACCATACTGGCCCACAGAAAAGAAATAAATATTCAGTAAATAGAGCTTAACAAAGCAAAGACAGTTACAATTATCTGAGATCTTCTCCATCATCAAGCTGACACCCATCTGCCTTTATCACAAGACAAAAAAAGCTGTAAGGTACAATTTCAGTCTGATTTTCAAAAGATATTTAAATGCTGAACTGTTGTATTCCCACTGAAAAATCAAGATCTGTCCAGAAAATAAAACAGGTGAGGACCATTCATGCTTTGTGAATGGATCCTCTAAGAAATCATCTCGGTAATTTTTTTGAGCAATAAATCTATCATGCAGCAGCAAGTGCTGCTGTTTAAACTACAATGAATAAGAGTCAGTGTTCTAACTAGAGAGCTTCATTCTGAGTATCAGCAGCCTTTACTAGAGAAACCAACAGTGTCATTATCCAGCTGATTACCTAAAACATAGGGGACCAAATTTTCTGCTGATGTCATTCTATTTGGATTCAGCCTCACTGTAAATTTTTTCACTTAAACTGCATGAGAGTTTGTCTTACTTAAATAAGGGCTCTCATCTACAAAAGAAAGCAAGACAATACATACTAAGAAAAAAAAATCAAGTCTTTACTGTACTTGTGGAAAGGTCTGCAAGGTGCTACATTTCAGTTAGCCATGTTAACAAATTTTGACGGATATTTAATCTAATTCCTGGGGGGAAAAGACCAACCAACCAAACAAAGAAAACAAGTAAATGGAGTTTAGTTCATGATCTCAGGACAATGCTTGCCACAGGTATAGCACTATGACAGTAGACACCTCAAAATCATATTGACATTCAGGCTGGTGCAGGAAGACCTAAAATGGTATCCATTTCCATTGAAAATTTGAATGCTATTTGAAAATGCCATATTTCTGCTATTGTAATAGACAATGCTACCCATGCCCTCGAATATTCCTAGGATATTAACTTAATCAAACTTAAATACGTGGTCAAGTCTGTTACAATATTTATTTTCAGAGACTCAATCCCATCTCAAGATTATCCTATAGGCGTTAAGAATGAGAAAAAACCTGGTGGCATATTCCCTCTCCCTACTAATCCCCGCTAAAATAAATTGTTCCCAAGAAGGCAGGTTCTGTTTTAGGTTGCATCTGTGCAAAAGCAAATACAGAGTTTCAAAGCCAGAATTATATTAATATAACAAGAGCAGAATGTAGCCCTGTATATTTGTCCGACCCAGTTTCAAATGACCAAAGTGATGATGCTTTTACTGCTTCCCTAAGGAAACACTTTTACAGTTTAACAGACCTGACTGTGAAGATTACTTTTTCTCCTGACATTTCCTTCATTTTAATTTGCTCAGTTTCATCCTGTTTCCCCACTCATATCCTACTGGACAACGCAAATCATGCTGCATATATATACAGATAGTGACAAGCTGTGTTACCGCGAATACTTAGAGAGGAAGAATGAATGCTGAAGTGGCTTTTTAATCTTACTTGACATATCTGATCTGATCCAATTTTTCTTGCATATATCACAACACACCTTTCTTTGTCCCAGCAGACTTCATTATGTCTCTGCATCATTATGCATGTGTGCATGTGTTTATGTGCATTGTTCATTTATTGTCTCCTCATGGACAAGTTTCACTGCATTTTCCCCAGGCTACTCCACTATTGACATGTCAACTGTGGAAATCTCAAACAGCCTTCATCCTTTCTTTTTTTTTTCAGATGTGCTTGTCTGTCATAGGCATTATTTAAATAGCAATACATCTGTAGAAATCACACATAGTTTATTTAAAAGGCCCCAGAGCTTCCTCACGGCGATCATTTAACATTGGCAGTTCAGCCAGCTAGTACCTCTGTTGTTCATTTTTTTAATAATACAACAAAGTACAACAGCACCTGTATTGTGCCTTTCAGAGTACCTCACAGCACTTTGTACAGAAGAAACATAACTATTAAAATGAGTGGTGTAGACTCAGGATGGTTAAAAGGTAGGCTGAGAAGAGAGAGGCTGTTAGCAGTAAACCCGAACTTGAATGAAGAATGACAGAGACACGCTGCAAGTGAATGGCAACTCCTATCCATGAGTGCTGTGCTGCAAAAACTGCTCCACTGGCAGGAAAAGGGTTGTAGCAAGAGGGCTGGGGGGATTGGACTGCTCTGGAGACTGTGTTTTATGTTTTATTTTAATGAATGATTCTTTAGTCATCTCTAAGCAGGCAGTGCTCAGATTTTAAACGTAAAATAAATGCACAGGCAGGCATGCAAATGTGGTTTTTTTCTTAGATACCTTTTCTGCTTAGCAAAACGCAATGGAAAATCAAGTGACAGCAAGTCTGGCTGTTCTAACAGATTTTCTTGGAAGGACCAGGGCAATCCTGTCTGTTTCCTAGGTTTTGGGAAGACACTTTAGGCTGTGGCTCTGCTATAGAGCAGGAACCCTGGTTGCATCTGCGCTTGAACAAGGCGTGAATACGGTCAGTTCCTTCTTACCAGTACAAACTTCCCAAAGCAACAGTGGGAAGAGGGGAATGACTTGGAAGAGAATTAATTACTTAGGACATTAAGTCATAAAGCTTTTTTTCATTGGCTGTGTTTAAACTGCGGTAGATTTTTTCACCCATCTTTTTGAGACTTCTGCTTAGGACATACTAGTATGTGTTTGACTCATGTTCTCTTTGCCTAGGCTTTCCTGATCATGTTCCACTTATGATCTGCCCTGGTTTTCTTAGAAGAACCTTTGAAAGAAACCTCCTAGCAGGGAGGGAGCTGTGATATTTTCTGACACGTCTCCTGGTTAGACAAGGAAAGGGCACACACTATAGGGTAGATATGTGCTGTAGGATAGATGCAGCCATGTAAAGTCATCAGATTGGATGAAATGACTCTATCTTGGTGCTGACCTCAGCTGCTAGTCAAGGTAATATGTATAATTCATACTGCATATTTGCCCTGATAGAGAATCAAAGAATACTTAATATCATGGCAACTGATATGCATGTGCCAAGCACATTAGGCATCCTGTTTTGTCCAAGGCTGTTTATAATAGTGTCCCAATAGATGAGCATTCTGCACTACTCTTATAGGTAGAAATATTCCTTTAAAAAGGAATAAAGTCATGCTAGCAAAATGAATGGGAGTGTCTTTGATGCTGAGAGCCCTGTGACCCATACCTGACATGATTTAGCAGTTAATCGGTAAGCTCTATTTATGCTGAGCAATCTGAATCCATTTCATAATCAGACTCCCTCAGATGAAGCATGCTGTGAGAAAGATCAGAAAGAATATGTATCAATACTTTTTTTTAGTAAGGAGAGAAGGTGCCAGAACCTAAAGTCAGTGGCACTTTGAAATCAATAACAATCAATTCTGTAACAATCTGGAAGCCAGTGATACCTGACAGAATAGTCAAGATGTCAAATTTTGTACAAGTGAGTTCCCTGATGCCACAGCAGCAGCCTTTAAATGTATTTCTCTATAAGATTCATCGGATCAGAACTGCAGAAAAAGGACAAGATGATAAAAAAAATGTAATAAAGTCTTGATGGATAAACTGAAATGTGATGGGCCTGGAGAATAAAATAAATTTGACTTTTCTGATAACACATAGGGAGAGATTAAAATTGAGAATGTCTGAAAAGAGTAGGCCAAGAGACATTATAGCAAAAGACTTCAAATTGTAATAGATAGGATTTTTTTAAATGTACAATTCATATAAAAATACATTATATAAAATGTGGAAACATGTAAAGTGATCATTCAAGAAAGACACATGCAGATATTTTTCAATGGGGAGCAGGAAAGAAAAGTAGCTGCTTTATTGGCAATGGCGGATTTTTCTTTCCTTAAAATGTTTATTGAAATAAAATGTTTCTGTCTTGTTTTGCAAGTTTTGCTACAAAAGCATTGATATCAAAGCAAGGTTTCAGTCCTTAAATGTGTAACAGTGACCTAAGGGGTTGTGTTAATGCCTGTTCTCAGAAATTAGATGACCTCACCTATGACACACAACTGTATCCCCTTCCAAAAGAAGTTAGTAGGAGAGCATCCCTGAAGTCTGTGGTTACCTTGTATGTTTCAGGGAGAATTAAACCAAGAAATGCAGGCTCTACAGGAAAATAGTGACATGCAGCAATCAAAATGCCACTCCCTTAAAAATATTCGAGTCAAAATAAAAAGCTGTTCAACTGAAACATTTTCATTGTGGAGAGGCTGGGCTTTTTTAATAGAAAACTCCATTTTTCCCAAGAAACCGAACATTCTTCAAGAAAAAATGCACCTGGTTAAAAACACAGAATCCTTTTTAAAAGTTATTGTTGTAACTGTGAATGCAGCCTCTGCTGTTATCTGGGCCTGACATCAGAATGTAGGAATCATTATTTCTCATTCCTGTTTCTGCTTTTTCCCACTTGTTCACCAGCCACTTGAGGTAGGTCACTGAACCTAACCTCCTTTGTAAAATTCTCAAAATAGATGTAATATTCCTGACGGGTGTAATGAGACCTATAGTAAAATGCTCTGGGATCCTAAAATGAAAGTTTCTATCTAAATGGGATTATGTATAAAGCAGTATGTAGAAAGAAGATGTTCCATGCTGGTGATCTTCTGCTCTTGTAATCCACCCCAGGATTTTGTACACTGTAGTCTCAAAGGAGAGAAGTCAGCCCAAGATACAGTTACAAAACCTCATAGGAAGAAGAATAATTTCTCAGTCACTATCCCGCAGCAATATGCACAACACTTATATTTTTATTCTTACCACCAGACACAACACTGAATATATTCTGTAAAAAAACCAAAACAACTTAGTAAAAGCTCACACTACAAAGCCTGCAAGCAGAGTTCAGTTAGAGGTTTTAGCCCTAAACCAGCATTTATCATTCATAAAGCCCCTGTGGGCTTTCTTCAAGGCCTGTCAAACCTACTATCTCACATGTATACAAAATATGGCTAGGTTCATGGCAGAGGCACTGTAATCAACATTTTACTGTGCCTTTGACAGATATTAGCCTAGAAAAAAATTGTTCAACTTCACTTCTTGCAAAGTTGAAATGCTGGTAAACAAATCTCCAGCAAGCTTTCTAGTGCTATGTGCCTGGAATGAACACCATGTGGAATATGACAAACGGGTTTTTATTTAAAAAAAAAAATAAAATCTTTTTTTTATATCTTGGCTTTGCAGACCCAAAAGTCTTGATTCAAAAAATCTTGAATCAAAGATCTTGACTTTTGCATTTGCATTTAAGATTTCAACTTAGGAGAGAACATGATTATCCAAATCTTCTTTGCTGACATCTGACTCCTAAACTAAAATAACAGAAGGAAAATAAACACATAGAGGAAACAGGACCCACCCAAGGAAATATCTCATTTGGATTGAACTGATATTCTGGAGGGAGGGTCCCCACAAGAACAGAGGGAAGAGAAACTGAGTTAAAATGCTATAGGGCTGGTAAATGATTGCAAAGCAGAAGGTACAGGAGAAAAAGACAAAGGAATTTATACATTGCAAATAGCTGACATTTGTCTGGATATAAAACATAAAAAGGGAAGCAGTTGGTCAGACATAATTGTGACTCCTTAATCAAAACAGCTTTTTACCCTTCACCTTTTTTGTTTCTGTTAATTTCTTTTTACTAAACTAATACATGGGTAGATGTCAGAGGCGGTGACAAGGTGGCTCATTTAAACTTCTGTTTCTGTGATCTATCATTGTAACTTTAGTGGGTGTATCATCTAAGCTCTGGCCAGGCACCAAATAATCCTTTCAAAAAAGCAAAGTTTTGCGGCTGTTTGTAAAGTCTACAGGCAGCGTATGAAGGGAAGGTAAATTAAGAATACTGCTGTCAGAGTTATATGGATCTGAGCAACCTAACAAATGAGAACCCATGGGCTACACTGCACTGATAAGCAAAATTTTGCTAAGCTCTTGCAGTGGCAATCCTCCACTTTATAACAGAAATCCTAGCTCTGCATCTTTGTGCTCTTGTATTTCATGCTCTTTCCAGATTTACTCTTAGTACTCCAGTTTGAAAGATCACCCATTTTGTTCTGCATTTTTTGTGTGTCAATGGCACTCTGAGTTTCATGTCGTCACCAAATTTCAGTAGTGCACTCCTAGCTTTTGAGACAAGGATGCTAGCAAAAACATTGGATAAGATTGGTCCCAAGACTGAATCTTGAAGAACGATGTTTGTAATTTTCTTCTTGCAAGGATGGTGACCTCTCACCAAAACTTCTGTTTCTCTTTCCCCTTTGGCCAGCTCTTTATAGATAATCAAATTCTCTTCTGGTTTATTTGATGATTTCCCACACAACATGTAACAGAAGTCTTGCCTGAAGACATCCTAAAGGATCAGTTATTTTACCAAAGAAACATACCAAAATAGTTTGATAACATCTGTGGTAAGATCATGCTGCCCTGGATCCTGCTCTTTTGTCACCTTTCTTTAATTATTCTGCCTTTAAAAATTACAGTTTCTAGGACACAGAGTGTGTCGTTGGTATCCTACAGCAGTCAGGCTAAGTGTGTGAGCCTGCCTGGACCAGCCTGCACTCATGTGCTGTGTAAGGTTTCATTAAAGGGTTCCCAAAATGAGAGCTTAGGCTGGTCTTGCACTCCAGGGGCCGATATGATTGATAGGCTTGGCTGGACTCCCTGGTCGAGTATCACCTGCCATAGCTTTTTCACACATGCAGCCCAGTTAATATCCAATACAAACATGTGCTGTCCACTTTCATCAACGCACTGTGGATCTTCTTATTGTCATCAATTGAGAGGCTTGCCATCTAGTGCTGATGGCAATTTCGCTGGGTGATTTTAAACAGGAAAACAGTGCCAAAATGGCACTTTTAAAATGGGGAAAACATTAATTCTATTATACCATAGCACAAAAGCAGAGAGGAGCATCAGCACAGACAATATCAGTTACCTATAAAAAAAACAGAGCAAAAAAAATTAAGCTACTTCATGCACTTTGGGGAGCAACTGAAGAGGCACGCTACACAGAACTGCAATTAGAGCAAAGTCAGTGGCAAAAAGACTCATCCCCTAATAATCATTCACATTCAAAAATAAAATGTAGTTTGATGTATTTGCAACCTTTTCAACTGAATATTGAATTGCATAATCAGTTGCACCTGATTATAACCACTTTATAAATCAACAAGACTAATGAGTTACTTAAAATATGGTATTGTTTATATCTCCAGATTGGAGGATTTATGTAAATAACCAACACAGAACTGTGAACCACACATTCAAAAATATTCCAGCAAATAGATAACTAAAAGTTAATTTCTATTGTTACAGGCATATGTATTTGGTATCACTGCATGCAAGCATTCACAACAGACTTTTCTGGCAGAGAATTATTCACCTGAAGTTTATGTAGAGTTTAGAACACTGAATATACTAAAGAATTTATTGTTTGAGCAAGGGCAATTGAGCAGAATAAATTAGAAAATTAATCAGAAATTTTACTCATGTCTAATTATTTGCTTATATGCAACATTATGAGACTTTGAACTCATACTTGGATTTATTGTGTTATATTGTACCTCTGTGAAGTAGCTACAATGAAGGAAAAAACAAAACAAAACAAAACCAAAATAAAACTGTGCCCTGTTCTTAAACCTTAGGTCTTTTGTGGATGAATTTCTGGCTCATGACATTAAAATGTCATTTGGATGTTGCTACTGTTCCCAAACTGTAACAAGCGGAGCAAAGGCTTCCAGAATAGACATTGTTTTGTTATTAGTCAACAGGCTATGAAAAGAAAAATCAAGTATTATCTAAATAACTGAACAATGGATAAACAGTTGGAACAAGAACCAAGTCTCAAATCCCCAATCCTTTATTATTTGAGCTTGGTTAGATCTCTTACATAGCTGTCCCCAGAATACCTATGAGTCCAAAACTGCAGCTCAGACAAATGTAAGAACATGTCAATCAGAAGCTGAATCTGTGGATTTCCCCAGAGGACATATTTAGTAGCGGCCATGAAGGAAAACAAAACACACAGATTAGTTGCCTGCTGTTGTGATTTAACCCAACAGGCAGCTGAACCCCACACAGCCATTCGCTCACTTTTCCTCTCCCCAGTGGGATGGGGGACAGAATCAGAAAAAAGTAAAACCCGTGGGTTGAGATAAAGACAGTTTAATAAAGCAGCAGAGTAAGAGAAAATCATAATAACAATAACAATAACAAATAAATATAATAATAAATTGATATATAAATAACAAATAAATAATAATAAAAAACAAGCGATGCACAATGCAATTGCTCACCACCCACTGACTGATGCCCATCCCATCCCTAAGCAGCGATTACTGCCCCGCAGCCAGCTCCCCCCAGTTTCTATACTGAGCATGACGCCATATGGTCTAGAACAGCCCTTTGGCCAGTTGGGGTCAGCTGTCCTGGCTGTGCCCCCTCCCAGCTTTTTGTGCCCCTGGCAGAGCAGGGGAAGCTGAAAAGTCCTTGACTGGTGTAAGCACTGCTCAGCAACAACTGAAAAATCAGTGTGTTGTCAACAGTCTTCTGATACTAAATCCAAAACACAGCACTATGCCAGCTACTAGGAAGAAAATTAACTCTATCCCAGCTGAATCAAGGACAGTACCCACCCCTTATTCTACACCATTTACATCATGCCCAGGTCCTACCCTTTCTGATACATTCCAATTAATCACCACCACCTTCCATGTCTTTTGATATATATACACAGATATGCACATGACGGCTCCCATCCTGCCATTTTATTCCTCAAAACTGGATCTCCTGTGCAAGTCCCTTGATCTTACTTTGTTTTATGGCAAAACCAGCATTCAGAAGGATTTGGACTATTTTCTTCCATTTCTCAAAAACTTCTGTGTTGCCCCACACGATGATGTCATCAATGTACTGCAGATGTTCTGGAGCTTCACCCTGTTCCAGTGCAGTCAGGATCAGTCCATGGCAAATGGTAGGGCTGTGTTTCCACCCCTGGGGCAGTCGACTCCAGGTGTAGTGGAGGCCCCTCCAAGTAAAGACAAACTGGCCTGCGCTCTGCTGCCAAAGGGACTGAGAAAAACTCAGTAGCGATATCAGCTCTGGCACACCACATGGCTGCCTTTGACTCCAGTTCATATTGAAGTTCTAGCACGTCCAGCACAGCAGCACTCAGCAATTACGTGACTTCATTCAGGCCACTATAGTCTATTGTTAGTCTCTGCTTTCCATTAGACTTTCTCACTGGCCATATGGGACTGTTAAAAGGTAAGCAAGTCTTGCTGATCACTTCTTGTTTCTTCAGTCGATGAATCAGCTTATGAATAGGGATCAGAGAGTCTCAGTTGGTGCAATATTGCCACTGGTGCTCTATTGTGGTGGCAATCAGTACCTGTTGCTCTTCAATCCTCAGTAACCCCACAACCAAAGGGTCCTCCAAAAGACTGGGCAAGGTGGACAGCTGCTTAATTCCCTTGCCTCCAAGGCAGCTATACCAAAAGCCCACCAGTACCCTTTTGGGTCCTTGAAATAGCCTATCCTGAGTCTATGCCAAGGATGCAGAGCCCCTGAGACATTCACAATGGGGGCTTTTGCCACTCATTCCCAGTTAGGCTCACTTTGGGCTCCAGTACACTCAGCTGTTGGGACCACTCTGTCGCTCCAGAAATTCAGATGGGTTCTGCCCCTGTAGAGCTGGATGGCATTAGGGTACATTGTGCACCAGTGTCCACTAGAGCTTTATACTCCTGCAGGTCTGATGTGCCAGGCCATCGAATCCACACAGTCCAGTAAACCCAGTTGTCCCTTTCCTCCACCTGGTTGGAGACAGAGCCCCTTTAGTCCTGGTCATAGTATTCACTACTCATATTTTGTACATATGAGTCAGGAGTTCCTTCATTAAGATCAGAAATAAGATCAGCCCTTCTATTCTGACTGAAAAAAGTTCAGTCTCCTCTATCATTGGAAACTGGAGCAGCAATTTTCCTGGAAGAACCCCCTTTTGTGATTGTTTTTCCTTGCAGCTCACATAGCCATGTCTCTAGGGTTGAGGTAGATTTTCCATCCCATTTCCTCATGTCCTGTCCATGGTCACACAGGTAAAACTATAGGGTGTCCCATGGTGTGTACTCTGTATCTTCCCTCTTTAGCAGAGGGACGCTTGCTCCTAATGGCTGAGACTGGTCATTTCCTTCTGCATAATTTCATTAAATTTCTGGGAAAAAAACCTCAACACTGGGAGGAGGGAGAAAACTCTATTTTGTCTTTTCTGGGACCTGTCTTCTCTTTAATTTTATATGATGAACAAAAAAAGCCCTCTTCTCAATTTTTTCAAAACTACTTTTAAAGATCACAAGAATTAAGAAACCTTCACTGAGTCATAGACATTTTCAAAGGTCTCCTAGCTCAGTATATTTCATCAAAAATAAATAGAAAATGAATTGACTCTTTAAAATAACACAAGGAAAGAAAAGGAAAGCGAACTTCAGTATTCATGACCTAATTTACATTCCCTGCTCATTCTGGCAAATCTTGTAGTTAACAGATGGTGCAAAGGCAAATACACCTTTTGATTATAGGAAAAATGAAAAAAAGAGATGATTTAGGAAATGTGCTGTATTAAAGATAAGAAATTAGGACCGGTTCACTTGTATTACTAGTTTGTAACATGATTAAGCAAATCAGAGAAAATTGGGTGCCTAATTGCCTTTCAGACCTCTAAAAATATATCACATTAGCCCCAGTTCAGGAAGAAGCTCTGTTCAAGAAATCATGCTGGATCCTAAATATGGCCATCAATGTCATTGACTTCATTTCTTAACTCTAGCCTCTCCAACAAATTCAAACCAGGCAGGTACCAGTGTGACATTATATAATTATTCAAGGGTCAAACAGACTTTCAAATGTCTACTTCCGTCACTGTCTGAGCTCCACATTATGGTCAATCCACTGAATAAATGGCCCTTCTGGTTGTCCTGATGGTGCCCTGCATTTTGGTGGAGCCCAGACAGCCTTGCTGCAGCTGGGCACCAGAATGCCAATTAGCTCTGACAGCACCAGTGATTAACTCTGATGATACAGATGCTTCTGCAGGAATGCCTCATCTGCACCCCTACCATACTGTGACCTTTATTTCCCATTGCAGATAAGCCTAGCATCTTTTTCAGAATAATAATGGCAATGGTCAGCATGCAAATCTTACTTTCTGATTTTATCTCTCTTTGTTTTCATTTTCACTTTCACATTCATAAGGCCTTGTGGACACTTACGGACACTTGGTATAATCTTTTAAGAATGCAGGCTGGCTTTCCTGGTCTACAGATGAGGAAAACTGCAGTGGCTGTATATGCAGGTTTCACCTACAAAGGCAAATTATGGCTCAGTTTTCAGTTTTTGGTTTTGTTACAAATACTCATCTAGTCAAAAGTGTTGTTCAGCAGGCATATGTAATATTTAACTCCAAATCCAAGCTGGAACCTGAGGTCTTCTCAGGGATTCATTAAGGCACCCAAAATTGTAAATTGACCATCAGCCTCCATCAGGCTTCCTTTTTACACTTTCTTTAAAAATATAGCTCTTCTGTGTTTCACTTCAAAGAGGAGTGCGTTGCTCATCACAACTTTGTAGTGAGCTTTTGAAGCTTCCCTCCTCTGCAGGAGTTAAATGAAAAGTATTAGAAGCATAAATTGCTTCATAACTGGCTAGTAGCAAGAAATAAAATTACCTTTCAAATCTATTTGTGTTTCCTAGCATTTTTTGGATATATGAAGCATAATATTGCTTGAATCTCTCTTCAGCTGTCCTCCATGTTATCAGAAAGTTGCAGTTGGAGCCTTTAGTGCCTCTTTTCTGCCAGTCAGGGTAATTTATTACATTTTATTTATAACCCAGCTCACTCTGTTAATTCTGTTGGTACCTCAACAATATTGTTCATGCCTGTTTTATTCTCTCTCTAAAACTATCATTTTGGTTTACCATAAACTTGCCTTGGGAACATATTTTGCCATATTACCATTTATGTGTAATAAAGGACTTTGGAATGATTCAAACTGCTGTGGCCATATCATGTTTTGACTGAGTTTGGGGATAGGAATAAATCTGTCTTACTTCTTAAAAATTTAACTGTTCCAGCTTGATAATTCCCCAGCTGGGAACATGTTTCCGTCATTTTCATCTGTTTTTCAAGTGAGTGTCATGATTGCCACAAGTTTTGAGGTACCTTATTTATTTTGTTTAATTGCTTCAGAAGGTTTGTGTGGTGAAAGAAAAGAAATTAAATTTCCCACTTCAGAAGATGAAAAAGGATTTATCCTGTTCCGGTTTAGAATGGCATAAGGAGTTTGTGGGATTTTCTTCTTGATGTGGGATATCCTTGTAGGTCATTGGTAGGTAAGATTTCTGGATTTATATCAAAAGTCTACATTTATATGTTAAAATTAGTGGTGTCCATTTTTTTGTCATTCTATCAGGATGTGGTCTTTATGAATAATCCTGTGGAACAGGGGTTTTCTTGGGTTTTGCTATTTTTTTAAAATGGAACAATTGTCACCTTAAAAAGGTATGCACAGCATATTGTATTTCATTCGTTACTCTGTGATTAAGGAACAGACACATTGAAAAAACATCTTATGCTTTGTAGGGTACTTGTAAAACACTTTTCCCAACATTAGATACAACTACTGTACTATTCTGGTACCACGTCTTGTATATAGCACTTTTGGATCTCTTGTTACCATAACAACAGAATGAAAAGAGGGAGGAGGTTAATACCATAATTCATTTTTTCCACTCTATTTATTCTTTCATCTACAGATTGTCTTCCTCACTCTGTAGATGCTTACATTAGAGTTCAATTGGTTAGGTATAAGTAATTATTATACAGAGTTCAATATGGGGGTGGGGGACAGACAGGATTCAGCATTTTAAATGAGAACAACAGGTTTCTCCCTTAGGAACTGTATTTGTTCTACAAAAAGCAATTCAAGCAACCTCATCTTCTCTCTGTCTCTGACTTTGTGCTTTTTCTCCTTCTCATGCAGATAAAATGTCTTTGAGAAAGTTCATATACCAGATAAAACCCCAATCATTTCTAGGGCAAAACGTTCCTTTATGTCATTGACATGGTAAGTGGGTCTTCCCTTCCTCTGAAGATGTGGGCTGCAAATAAAGAAATATGTCATGTATTACCTCAGATCTGTCCACTTCACAAGACCAGCACCTGGGAAAGAACCCACTATGCTTGGCATCTTGTATAACAGGTCTGATGTACACTAAGAAAACTGTAAGAAACAATACACATTATAACTGTCCATTCAGAATAATTTTCAAGAGACTGAGATTATCTTGCAAAGAAAGGTCTCACTCACCAATTAAGTCCAGTTAGGAATTCAATATAAGATGCAAGCAACTCAGAAAAGATAAGACAAATGCTTGTTCTCTACACAATGTTAAATACCATCTTCTGGACTGCTCTTACAGAAAGTAGCTATCCAAATCTAAAATCTCAGTAAGATTATGACTCTATGAAATATATTTGAAATACAAGATACATGGCGTAACAATAAATCCAGTGAGTCTTGTTTGTAACATACATTAGAAACACTTTTTTTTAATAATTAATTTTGTCAGAAAGTGGCTGAAAAATCTACAGAGAACTCCAAAAAGCAAAAGTGCAGTAGAACTGTGAGACATATTACTCTCTCCAACATGGTGACAAAATAAAACTGTAGGGGCTACTTTACAAAAGACCAAAATGAAAAATTATAATTACATTTGCAGATAAATGCTTTACTTAATAATATTAATTTCTTTTGTTCATACTTTATACTTTTTAAAACCATCTCTATCGTAAGTGACTTAAATATAAAAGGAAAAAGTACTTTCTTGTGGTCATCCCACTTTTTTCTCTTCCTGTGGTGGCAGTGCTTTGTGCAGGCAGACAGGAACTCAGACTCATGCATCAGTTCTTGTTTCCACCACCTGTGCATCTGTTTACATCACTGTGCATTAGTATAAGGATCATTTCACGGCATCTTATTTGCAGGGATCAGGGAGTTTACTTTTCCTTCTGGTCTGTAACAGCACAGAGAGATGGAAAATGCTGTGGTGGTTCTACTGCTACACATCACCAGTGGGTAAAGTTCCTATAATGGGAATAGTTTGCCATTCAAGATAGGAGCCAATATAAATTGTTACTTCTTAGACTGTTTTTCTAATGGAGCTAGAAACAGTCTAACACAAGTGAATTTGCAGCTCACAGAAATTTTCTCACTTGAACCAGAACCATCTGTAAAATGGGTGAAAAACATATTCAAAAGATCTCACAAAGTACTTCACATCTGCAAAGTGAGATGATGCCCATGTCTTTGTGTTATACCACATGCAAAATATTCTTTATATTCTTTATATACTCTGATGGCTGAAAAAAACAACTGAGGCCAATGCACTGCCACCTTCTCTGCTGTTTTCATGCCAAGCAAATAGCAGCACTGAGCACACTAATCACTAATCAGGGTCACATCAAAGTGCTATAATGTCTCCTTATCCTAAGTCACTTCCAGTGTATTTAATTCTGTTTATATTCCACCCTTGTAGCCTATTTTCTTTCTCCTGTTTACAGAATAGACTACTAAGGGTATGTTAAGTAATTAATGTGTTATAAATGGTAAAATTATTATGAAATCCTAAATAATTTAAAGCCAATTCACAGATCACAGAAAGCTCAGACTGAGGAAAATATAATGTGATGAGAATTGCAGCGTAATTTGTAGACACTGAACTATGCTTTTAAATATACCGTTACATTTAATATATGCAAAACATGATAGTTTCACTTTCTAGAAAACACTAATTGTCATTAGACTGTACAATAAAATATTATTAGGAAATAAATTAAAAAAATAGTAGAAAGAAAAGTGCAAACCAATTTCAGTCCTGTTGCGCTTACACATTGCACAGTGTTTTAGCTCTCAGTGTATAATTTCTTTCTGTTCTCAGTCTTCTTTTCACATCTTTTTGCCCTGAGCACTCTAGCATCTCTGTGTGGTCATCTAGGTTTTATTTGTTGTACATTTAATTGTAGATTACCTGAGGGCATTAAAGCATTATGATTCATTTACTAGAGAGAAATGCAAGTTGTGTGACTCTGCAATAATTTGTTTTGCTGTAGTGTAATAGCCATGCTAGGGAATTTTTTGTTAAGATATCAGAGCACTCTGTAATCTGTGCTATTATCGTATATTATACCACACCATATAATTTATAAATTGTGTAAGTAATTATTACAAATTAATTCTGTGTTAGCTGAGTAGACTGCTTGTGCACAGTGCTTCAGCAAAGGAACAGGGAACATAGGCCTAGACTCAGTCAAGCTCAGCATTGCCACACCTAATTGTCATCAATTTCTCTCCATGTACAATGCTTGCAATGCCTCAGAGTGCCATATTACAGACACAACATGTTGGACGTGTCATATGACCAGCAGGAGGATAACTATGCCCTTCCCGTTTTCTGCACCTTGGTCTTTTCTCTAAGCATAGAGCTTTATTTCCTGACTCTTCTTCTGGAGTTATGACCCGTGACTGTCCTTTCCTTTGAGTATCTGTTGTTCATAATGTTATCCTTTATTCACATAAACAAAAGGGGGCATGGAGGGTCTTACATGGCAATTCCTGCCCCAGTTAATAGTTTATTATAAAAATATAATTAATCACAAAGCAAACCTTTAAAATGGTTCTTTTTCATTTTTCTAATTGGTTTCTATTAATAATATTGTTATTCTTATTATTATCACTATAATTATTATTAATAATTACAATATACACTATTATTATATGACAGCAACTCAAATACATCAGAAAGAAGAAAAATGGAATTAACACTACATGAGCTTTTGAGCGGTTTTCTGTTGCACTAAAGGTGAGCAAATGAAGGCACAACCAAGCTTTTCCATTACATAGGCCACATGATTAGTCCTTTAAAAACTGAAATTTTAAATCTTCACCTACCCATTTCTGTATACAAATAAAAAAAGGTAGTTCAAAAGGCAAACATAATACTCTTATTTGGAGAGGCAAGAAGATGTAGGGCACAATAAAACAGTTACAGTGTCAGAAGGACACTGACAATGAATATAGATGATTAAACCATAGTGGAAATTTCAAAGTGCCCAAAGTGGTTTTTTTACAATGTGGTTGTAAAAATATAAAAGCAAAAAAAGTTGCAAGAGAAAATGGCACAAACATTTGAAACATCAATAAGTTCGAGTAAGGTTCTTAGAGGTCTTCTGTCATACAAATGAGATACTCAGGAGATTGTTTTGAAGGTTTGATGCTTCTGGGGAAGGACCCAGAACAGTGCAATATTGTGGGGTGAGAATAGTTCTTTATGCTCACCAACAGAGCTGCTAAGCATCACCGTTTCCATCTCAGTCATTCCTTTGGCAGCCCCATCACGCTTTCCTACAGCCCCACTGAACCACCACGAATCCAGCTGTGTAACAGGAGGAACCCAAAGTCCCTGCTTCTACCTCTGTCAGAAGCTGCTGTTTGATCACTGCTGTGTGATTAATGAGTAATATATTTGTTGCTCAAAAAGATCTGGGACTTTTTTTCTTTTTGCAAATAATAAAATCACCACAGAGTATGGGTTCTGGGGGTGGGTGTGTGGGTGAAAGTCAGGTGTTAAAAATCTCAATTAGCATTGAACTCTGCAAATACTTTTGTCAGAAGGGGGGAGATTTCAAAATGTCAAAACATTTTATTCTGAAAACATGCAAGTAAAATGTTTTGACATTTTCAAAACGGAATGCTTCATTAAAGAAATGGTGAAGCATTTTATTTTGAGAAACAATCCATTCCAACTTAGTGTTTCAAAACCCCCTCTCCATTTAAAAACTGTCTTAAATAGAAGAGAAAGTCAGAAGGACATTAAATAATTAAGAACTGAAACAAAATGGTTTTTAGTTTGACTCAAGCTGACACTTTAATGTTTTTGTTCTGTTTCATTGAAAACCTTAAAAATTTCCCTAGCACCCTGTTACTTTGACTCATTCCTGCTTGTTCTCCCATCCAGCCACGGATATGAAATGTGTTAGAGATCCAGTTTTGAGTTTTCACTTTTCTGCTTGTCCTTATGTTTACTGTTTTCCTCTTGCTTATTCTTCTCTGTTTCCTGGAATATGTCTGCTTTTATTTTAAAACTACTGAAGCTTTTTCTCTTTAGCTGAATACCCCTTAATCACTGTACTTGCCTATTTCCTTATTCACTTGGCAGGGAGACAGGGTTTCAGTTATGGTCTGCAGTCCACACCAGGACAGCAGTTACACAAGAAGAAAGAAGCTCTGCCAATATCTGGAGTCAGAGTAGGATGCAGGGAACAACTTATATTTATACTTTTTTTTTTTTTTTATCAGATCTATGTCAAGTATTTCTAAAATGCTTCTTGTCTGTGTTTCTCTAGCTTTCATTAGCCAACCTGCCCAGCTGCAGCCTAGTCATGATCCCAGTTTCTGACCCGTGGACACAGCTGTCCCATGCTTCCCAGTTCCTCAAGTGGTGAGAAGCAAATTTCCTTCTGCCTAAGAAGTGGCCCACCAAGCATTTATTTTTCTATCCTAATGAAGGGCCATCAGGAGTGTAAACCAATTTTAATCAGTTTTTAATCAGCTGGCAGTAAACTTTCTGTGGTTGAAACAGGTGCTTAATACCATTGAGCTCCCTTAGTCACTGACAGAAAATAAATTACTCCTTAAACCCCAAGAAGTACTTCTCATGATTCAGAGGGAATTGCTGTGGCAGGGCACCATGACCACTTTTGTTTCAGACTTTCTGTACAAATGAGCAAGATGACCCTACCTCCTGCAGCTGTCAGACAGACAGTCTTTCACTAGCAAGAAATTCACTGTGGAAGACTTGTGTGAACAAAAAACTGCCACAAGATGCTGAAATAATATATATGTGTATATATACTATGACAATGAAAATGATTTTTTTTAAAAAATGCCTGAAGGCAAGTATTTTTGTTGCATATTTTTCACAGGATGATACGGCTTCTATCTACTATATTCTAGAAGAAACCAGTGATGTAACCTCATTTCATTCTTCTGGACATGCTGAAAAGCCATTTCTATGATAACATTTTGAAACATAGTTGAAATTCTGTACCTGGCAGGAGGTTACAGGCATTGTTTTTAAAAACTGAATTATTCTCAGTTCTTTATATTACCAGTTTACTAACTGGTTGTTGCTCACAAGTGTGAAGGGTTGATGACTCACTATGACATGGTGCTTAAAGTTTTTTTAGTATTGGTCTCTGTTTTAATTGTAATTTAAAATCCAAATGTGGAAGTTTGCATTGCAGCTGCTTTACTGATTGGGTAAAGGTTCTTTTTTCAGTCCTGTGAATTTCTGGAAGGCTTAAGGTGCAGCTTTTGGGCACAATTGCCAGAAATATGCCAAACACAGTAATTTTTCTATGACTGCGCACAAAACTTTACATCAATATATAAATGCATAAAGGCTGTCTCTCACCTCCTCCCATTCCAAACCTGGAGGCCTACCCTTGTGTATGAAGGAAAAGATGGAGCCAAGCAGAACTGAGCCACAGCTGGCAATTTTAATCTGATCTAGCAGATCTGCCACACATACCTGCCTGCTCACTACAATGCAGTTTACAGGGTAATTAAACTAAGTTAAAAAATGTTGAATGTGGTAAGAATACATGCTGCTGTTTGGACTGCAGGATGTATCTTGTGTGTACCCCTGGAGCTTACATGCGGCTATAGATGCAGCACTTGTCCTCGTGGCACTTTATATGGCTGCTGCGGGATAATGGTAGGCTAAATATGTCCTGGCATACAAGCAAGAGGAACTGGCGTGTGTTGCCCTTCTTCCATCCCATGCAAGTCCGTAAGACCTGGGTATGCTTTGCCTGGGAGTTACCAACTCCAAGCATAACAGCAGCAATCTTGGTTGAAACAGCAATCTGAGTAAGGTGAAAAAGGCAGGTATCAACTGAAGCAAACTCTGCTATAAGATTGTGACACAGGACTGCCTCAATGTGAGGCCACTGCCATGGAAATCTATCACAAGGAATGGATCTTTCAATGGGGTAATCCATCATTAACAATGGAGACAAATCTATTGCAGGTGATGAATATCTACAGAATGGAAATTTTTAAAATAACAACCATAATCTCTGGTTCCCAAGAACAGCAAGACAACTAAAGAACTAAGTAGTTCTCCTTTTCTTTCACTCAGGTAATTATTCATTAACAGCAGGCACTTTTTCTCCTTGCCAACAACTAATAGCAGATAGCAACCATTTAGCAGGTGGTATAATACTAATACATCTGAGGTAGTCCAACAATATTTATTCGTTTATGTATTGGCTGACTCTATAGAAATAGAGAAAAAGTTATTGAACTCCAGCCTTCTGTGATGAATGAATGATAACTTTTTTACCATTTCTTTTCTACTCCAATATTTTGTTAAATTTTCTGTTTAAAATCACCTGTCACAGAGTTATTGCCAAAGGATTCTGCAAAAAGTGAATGAAAAAATTGTTTTGCACCAGAGTGGCTGTCTTAATCAATAGAAGAGCAAAATTATTTCCTTTTCTGATACGTTCATTATAGGATGTCTCCAACCTGCATTTGCCTGTATTGATGCTTCCTAGATGGTGAAAGGCTGCTTTTACCATGAATTGAAATCTAAATTTCAGTAGTCAGTACTGTTCCTCAGATGTAATCATCCCTATATATGAGGATTATATCCTCTTCCTTTGCAGGTGTTTTTCCTGTATTTTTATTTGGTTCTCTAGAGAATTTGACTGAGGAAAATGAAAGAGAATAAATCGATAGTCCAGTGTATTTCAATGAAAATCTAAATATCAGTCTGTATAATCTGTAGATACTGACATGAATTCCTGAAGATTAAAAGCCACTTTCAAAGTTACAGTTTTAAAGACTGCTTTCAAAAATAGAAATCAGAAAAAGAAGCTGTAAAATACCTAAAAGCTCAGTATTTTTAGGTGGCTTAGGCACTTAAAAGCCTAAATTTCATTGAAAGTCACTGGGGTTTAAAATCCTAAATCACCTCTATATTTGATACTTGGGCACACAGAAAGCTCAAAGAATTTCACCCATGGGCACTGAAGCAGCCATGCAGGAGGACAACATCTCTTTTGGAGCATAAGATTCCTACATAAATGCAACTATGGTCTTAGGAGTTTTGTGAGAATTCTGGGGGGGGGTTTGTAACCCTTTTAACCCTTGTCTGAAACCTTTAAGAACCAAGCCTGAATTGAGAATAATTCAGAAGGCAGTAATGCTGCCTTTCCATCCTGCTCCCCACTTGCATAAGGGGTGCAGAAGACAGGGTCATTGGAAATAATCTCTTGTGGTTTAACCCCAGCCAGCAACCAAGTCCCACACAGCTGCTCACTCACCTTCCCCTTGCAGTGGGATGGGGGAGCGAATTGGAAGAGCAAAAGTAAGAAAGCTCATGGGTTGAGATAAGAACAGTTTAATAATTGGAATAAAATAATAACAATAATAACAATAACCAAAACCCAGGAAAAAAACAAGTGATGCAGCTGTCACCACCCACCGATCAATGCCCTGCCGGTTCCCAAGCAGCAATCGCTGCTTCTTAGCCAACTGCCCCCCAGGTTTATATGCTGGGCTTGATGTCATATGGTCTGGAATAGCCCTTTGGCCAGTGGGGGTCAGCTGTCCTGGCTGTGCCCCCTCCCAGCTTCTTGTGCCCCTGGCAGAGCAGGGGAATCTGAAAAGTCCTTGACTGGTGTCAGCCCTGCTCAGCAACAACTGAAACATCAGTGTGCTGTCAACATTCTTCTGGTACTAAATCCAAAACACAGTACTGTGCCACCTGCTAGGAAGAAAATTGGCTCTGTCCCAGCCCAAACCCAGGACAGAACCTAAACGCATATATCTGAGGGCAGAGCTTTGGGCCAAATGCCACTTCATCTTTACTTCTGTACATTACCTGTGTCTGCAGTCAGAAAATGGAAGTTTCCCCACATCTGCTTCCAATGTAATTACGTGGTTTTTTAAAAACAAAATAAACCAAAAAATCTCCACAAGAAAACCAAACACACCCTTTACCAAGGGTCTGATAACATTGATTTTTTACATTGCCTGTTATTTGAACTTGTTAACCTCTATTTAGTTTCTTCTTTAAGCTCTTGAACTTCTTCAAGCCTATCATTTTAGAAGGCCAAGCACACCGTGAATAGAGCTGGCAGAAAACATGTTCAGAACCATCCGTAATTCTGCATCTGTCTGTCACTGAGAAAATCCCATAAGGGTGAAAAAGAGAAATAAAATGGTCTATGTATGGTCCATGCATTGTGCTGTACTGATCAAAACCAGTAATTTAGTGCTTCAAATACTCACATCGGCTAGAATGGCTCACAATTGTAATAATAATAATAATAGGGCAAATCTGGATGTTCAAAATATACCTGGAATAGCCAACAGTTGCCTTCCTCCTTGTGCTGTAAGTTTGCAGACAGCCATCTTCCTTGACAACATTGCTGAATAAGGATCTCTGAAATATTCTTCTGGTCTTGGAAACCACACTGTAGTGTGAAGCTCATGCCCAAACTTTGCCTTGCTTGGAGCTGAAATGCAGCCAGAACTTGGACCTTGGAAGGAGTCCTCGTGTCTGCATTTCAGATATCACCTCACTTTTCAGGAAGCAATTTTGCCTCATTAGCTAGCTCAAATGAAATATTATCAAAATTGATGTGACTTTGAAAACGTGTGTTCTTTTCAGGGCCAGCATTATGCCAAGAAGTATCCAAAGAGTAAGTACTACCAGCAGTGAGAGAGTGACAAAGAACAATAAGTGTATGGTGAGAACTTCAAACTTTTTAAAATGGTAGTGTATATAAATGCAAATGCTTCTTTTGTCATGCCCCAACACTTCATGTGGCCACAGTGCAAAAGCTTTAAAAAAAAATTCTCAGTGATCTGGGATACAGTAGTAACTCAGCAGAAGATTATGCCTCAGACATGTTTGTGTGGCTCCCATGGGAAAAGAGCATTTGCAAACCCGCACATATAGGCACAGAGGTACACGTGCAGCACAGGAATGGCTGAAGTGGACTATTGCCTCCAAAGATATCCCATAGCATTTTTTTTCTGATCATTGCGTGACCATAACCGTTATGCAGTCCTCAGTTTTCCTCAAAAGTGAATAGTTTAACGTGAGCAGAAATAACTAAGCAAATCTTAAACTGACCTTTAGCAGTGTAGCCTGCAGGTATGCAGAGAATCAAATATCACAAAGAATCACAGAGAATACAAATTTATACTTGGGAAGAAAACCATTCAGGCTAATAAAAAAGGTTTATGGTATTTTCATTAAATATGTACTATCCCTCTTCATGAGATTAAAAAAAAAAGATGAGAAAAAAGATGAGAAAAAAGATGGAGTCAAAGTGAAAAGGAGGAAGGAAAGAATAAAGCAAGTGGAGTGTTTATTTCAAGAATACTTTCATATAATCTACAAATGAATGTTTTTTTAAAGGAAATAAAGTTTTCAAGGACCAAACCAAGAATCCTAAAGGAAATGTCTTGAGGATGACTGAGGAAGGATGTTATTCTTGAAATTACACAAACAATAGCGTTTTATCTGCTAAATATTCCTCATTTCTTACTGTTTCTTTCTGCCATGTACAGTGACTCCTTGTGCATCAATCTCTTGCACCAACTGTCTGAAGGAGAGTTCACTCTTCTGCAGCAAATGATAGGTGTTTCATTAGCTGGCAGAGACAAATAGTCTGCAGGCAGTGATCCATATTTTTGCTTCATTACTTTCAGTTCTATGTGCTAATTTCCTTCTTTTGTTAAAAGGGACTAAATCCAGGTCCCAAACAGTGAGGTATTACATTTTATGCAAAACAAAGTAGCTAACTGATACCTGGTGTTACCTAAACAAGGTCCCCTGCAGAACTCTGTGCACCTTACTGTTGATTTGCTATGCTGATACATGACCTGGGAGCATATTATAATTTTTTTTTTTTATTTTCAGACCATATCAGAAAGAGTCGGAGCATCAAGCTTTGTCCAATGGGGTGTTAATAGGCAAGCAGAGAGATGGCAGTGGGCAGGAGGGGCAACCTGTGGAGGAGCAGCTTGTGGATGTGCACGACCCACCTTGCTGTGCTTTATGCAGCAAATCAACTGGTTGATGTAGGTTCAGAGTGGAATATGAGTTCACTTTACAATCATCGGGCATGGCAGCACTGTCTGCTGTATCAGAAACCACATGGGTGCCAACAGATTCCAAAGAGCTAGGGGAAAGCAACCATGCTTTCATCTCTTAAGAGACACAGAGTCAGGTTTTTAAAAGTTTAGCTGCTTACTGTATAATTTTACAAACCCTTTTCCATCCAATAGATCAATGCATTCATTTAAGTGTTTACTGCAGCCTGACTTAAAATGGAAGATGGGTGGTGTATGTACCAGAGAGTAACCTGAAATTTAGGAAAACAGTCCTGTTCCTCATATTTCCTGTACGTGAGTGACAAAGTTTATTACCCCAGTGAAATCTGCCTGACCTCTGGCAGGTAGTTTACATCTCCTTAACCAGGAAAAAAGTCCAACCCAACATTCTGTGGTCCTGTTCCTGCAAGCTGCTGACCTCCTGGGCAGGACAAAAGGGACTGCCATTGGGCACATGTCATTGAGATACCAGCCCATGCATTTTGTTCCTGCTGCCTATCAGGGTTTTTCTGCTGGGGAATGGTGGAGGTGATGCTCAGAGTCCACTGAATTATTCTCCTTTTGTGCTTGTAAGGAAGAGGAAGGAGGGATGTTCCTCCCTTCTTCCCCTGTCTCTTCCACACAGCCCATCTTCTCAAGTTTTATTATCAGGAGCTAAATTAGTGAACATGATGTACCAGTAAAACCAGTAGAGTACCTTGAGGAGTTAATAAAGAAAACAGGAAAGTTTAAAAAAATTATCTTTGAACTTAGGTGCTAGTTTTATTGCCACTCTGAGAAGTCAGAATAATTAACAATTAGTTAATTTAGATTAAGAAATTTTATACTGTATTTGTGCTTCCCCTGCAATTTCTGAATGGAATATTACAACACATCTATTTTCTGTGTGGTATTACATGTACAGTTTTTGCATATATTTCCTGCCCCAAAGTGTGAGTTTGGGGCAAATAGTATTTCATACCTTTCCTAAATGGTGACTACATTTGTATCAAAACCTCTGAAAATTAGGAAATTAGGTTCAAGTCCAAATTAAAAAATTTGCTAAAGAAGGCTTATGGTCAGAATAGTCCCAGCCCTAAACACTGGTCTCTTTAAATGGTATCCCAGATTCTCCCTCCTCCAACTCAGGAGCCTGTTCAGCAGAGGCTGCAAAGCCTTGTCTTCTGTAAGGCAAAAAATCTGAATAAGTTGGCACCAGTGAATTGCCATAGCAGAGACCAGCCCACCTGCAAACAACTTTATCCAGCTAGACTAGTTACTCCAACATTTTTAACTAGCTCATTACCACTCTCCTTTTGTATGAAGATGCTCCACCTGGAACATGGTCTTTGCTCAGCCCCTAAGCAAGCACTGTGGGTGAATTTCCTGTAATGGCATAAATATAATTTTGTGGTCCTCCTGAAACCTTTTTTTGAAGTTCCTGGACATTGTAGTTTGCACAGAGTGCCAGTCTCTAGCCACAGTGACCTTGTTCGGACTGACAGACTCACACATTGGCCAGACAGCAGGTTTAATTTTCATTCTGAATAACTATTTAAACACTTTTCTAAAAAAGTCACCATGACCTAGACAGTGCTTCAAGTCAGCTGTAAAAGTAAGAGCAGTTAAGGAAAAATCACACTTGGTTTTCTGCCATACTCAGGAAAGATGTTATAATTATCACACCATGCGGATTTAAGGGGCTGGAAGATGAGCTTATAAGAACCACAACTTGGATCAGATACTTTACCTGTGTTCTTGTAAAGCATTTTTCCACCCAATCTGACCTCTACTGGAAAGTCTTACCTGCTGCTTCTACATGAATACTACTAATATATAAAAGTAAATTACAACTCTGGTAGAGTCATTTGAGTAATGCTTTATATTATGTCTGTTACCAGTGCTTAGCTGATTCCAAAAATATTCTTAGCCTGTATCACATGTTATATCCATGGTCTCTTCCCAAGTAATATGCTTCGTCATGTTTTGTGTTCAAATAATCCTGGCAACTCTGGCCTATTTGTAAAAGTATGGACTATTCTGTCAATGTATCTAAGCAGAGGAAGCCAACAGCTTCCAAGGTTGCAGAGCAGCCTTTCTTGGTTGTTCTCCAGACTCTTTCTTACAGATTTAAAACAGATCTTTAGTCTTTGCCTGTAGCTGGCAGAGAGGTCTTTAATGGCACAAAATATAATCGTGTCTGTGATAGTTACAGCCACACAACTCCAGCAGTTTCAGACCAGCAGGCCGTTTACATGATATATGGAGAAAGGTAGCATCCCTTACACTACTGAAAGATCACTGCTGTTCTTTTGTAACTACGGTTTTACAGAACTTCATGGGTGCAGAAGAACAAATCACAGAATCACAGAATGGCAAGGGTTGGAAGGGACCTCGGGAGATCATCTAGTCCAACCCCCCTGCTAAAGCATGCTAAATGACATGGTTTAATTTAAAACCCTACATAATATTTGTAGAAAGAGAAGGTGTTCACCAAGACCAAATCCTTTTTGTACCATTAAGTTCATTTATTCAATTTTACTTCTTCAAATTTACCTGTAGTGACTATGAAACACATCAGATCAGATATGTCAAGCCATGTGGACCTGAAGGCGCACTGAAAATATACAGTATCATGATTTTATTTACACTAGCATGAACAGGAAAGCACTTGGCCTTGAATTTTAAGAGAAAAGTTTAGTTTGGAAGCATTACCATAGGGAATAATAGACTAGTGAGGATGATTTGTAAAATCTGTATGTTCTTATGTTGCAAAAACTCTGTTTTAAATTCAAGAAATTATCTCTGGAGTAATTTCTGTTATTCAAAATTAAAAAAAAAACATTAAACACAGATAAAAGTCAGTAAAGGTTAACAGTAGAAATGAAGATTCATACAAGGAAATATGCAATTTTATAACATGGGTCTATGGGCCTGCTAAAATTCATTGTATACCTCAAATTACTATCACAGGTATATTTGTGAGGAATGAAAATAGCATATCTGGTATGTGTCCTGGTTTCGGCTGGGATAGAGTTCATTTTCTTCATAGTAGCTAGCATAGTGCTGTGTTTTGGATTTAGTACTACAAGAATGTTGATAACACACTGATGTTTTTAGTTGTTGCCAAGTAGTGCTCAGACTGCTCAAGGACTTTTTGAGCTTCTCCTGCTTGGCCAGGTGCATAACAAGCTGGGAGGGAGCACAGCCAGGACAGCTGACCCAAACTGACCAAAGAGCTATTCCACACCATAGAATGGCATGCACGGGGGAGTCAGTCGGTCGGAGAGGGGGAAGAGTGATCGCTGCTCGGGACGGGCTGGGCATCGGTTGGCGGGTGGTGAGCAATTGCGTGGTGCATCATTCGTTTTGTATATCCTGTATATTCTGTTACCCTTCTCATTATTACTATTATTATTATTTTCTCTTATTAAACTGTCTTTATCTCAGCCCTCGGCTCTAACCTTTTTCTCCTTCCCGATTCTCTCCCCCATCCCACTGAGGGGAGGGGGGGGAGTGAGCGAGCGGCTGCGTGGTGCTGAGCTGCCAGCCGGGTTAAACCACTACAGTGCTGTTTAATATGGTGGTATTGACATTGCAAGCTGATGTGTTTCAAAATTGAAAGACTTATTTGTAGGTCACTGAAGGTTTAGCAACAGGAAATGTTACCTGATTAAGTTCCCATGACTGCAGCTTAATCTTTATGTGGATGCATGCATTTGTCACGTCATTTAATGATGTGACCACTCAAACAAGCAGACAGGGGCTATGACACAAAAAGTTCATGGCTGTCAAGCTAGGATCTGTGAGCAGCTGTCTCCTCTGCAGAAAAGTTACCTCATGGCTATTACATTCCCTTTCTAAACAAAGAAGCAGGGCAAGCTGAATAATGAAAAACTCACAGGATCCAAGAAACACTTTCTTTGCTGCAAGGAGCCTTGAACAAAGCAGCTGGCTTGTTCAAGAGGCTTGATTAGACTATTAGGACAGCTGGCCCTAGTGTGAGCTCAAGGAGGTTGCAAATCAGGCAAGCTTGTTCAGAAAAGTGATTATAGAAGAGTTGCTGCAGGGAGTTAGAAATGCTGTGGCTCTCTGGAGTCAGCACAAGGCAATGAGCTTTATGCATGCCTATTTTGTTCATTTAGGTTGTTCATTTAGCCCAGAGACAGTTCAAATGATATGCAATGAATTTAAAAATATAGATACAAAGACAGATCTGTTGAGTAAAGAGATAGCATTCTTATGGGATACGTCAGGTACCACAGGCCCCCCAAAGATATCATCTTGGTGTTGCTGTGTCTGATCCTGAGGTTTTAATTCTGGTCCTGACATACAAGCCATATGTTGGCAAGAGCACAACCTTTGTCTTCTAGACTTTTGATGCAAAGTGGCACTGATCACTTTCTGATGAGGTGAAGAAAGAGGATACAGAGACTTAGGGGATGAAGAGTATAAAAGCCTATTCTCAAAATGAAAGGAGCAAACCACATGATTATTGTAGTTGTGTATATAGGCATAGGACCATAGGGTAATAATTTTAAAAAACAGAAAGGTCTTTTCTAACTGGTCTTAAAAATGAATAGGAAACCAAGGTGACAGTGGATGGTCTTATTTCCTGTAATGAGATATCAACTAGGACATCTTGATATTCAGAAAGTAGGATTTTAGAAGGTTTTACAAGAAGGAACTGTAGCAGTCAAGGAGGAAAAGACTAAGGCATTTGTTAGGAGTCATGGTGAGGGTAAAAAGGAATTTGACAATGAGACAGCAATAGACAGACTTCTGCCTGAAGGACCTGATTTCCCGTGTTAGTCTTTCAATAATGACCTTTGTAAGGTTCAATTAAATTATTTTGGGTTTACATCCATTCAAGCATCAACAAAATCAGTTGTGTAGAGTCATGGTGGAGAAAAGAGAGTCTTAGGTGAGGAATACTGGCAAAGTTTCTGACCAGAGGGTAATACTGCCTTAAAATGAGCTTTCTCTGCAAAGATGCTGTGGAGTAAGGGCTTTGAATTTGATGCTATCTGAATTTCTGCCTGTTAAAAAGTTACTAACTTGGTGTGATTAGTTCTTTCCAAAAACAACTGCTTCTATAAATCAGAATATCTAGTTGCAGTATCTTTTGACAGGAACAAAAGAATATAAGAATTACCTGAATGTTATATGCTTGGCTCTGTTTTTACTGTCTACCCACTATCTTTTATAAAGCCAAACCTACTAAGTGAGTTAATTGTAAAAGATGACATACAATTTGGGTTTGAATGGCTTTACTCTGGGGAGCCACTACTTCTGCATATATTGATGAAAAAAATGAGGTGATTGACAATATCACTGTTACTACAAAGCTTCTTTCTTAAATAGCAGCTGCAAAGTTCACTGAACCAGCTCAATGGTACTGTATGAACTGCACACATCATGGTTTAGCAAGCCTATAGACAGCACTTTTCACTATAATTAATATCACTGTCAAGTCAATATTCCAGTTCTGATTCTGTCTTAATAGCAGCATATGTTAATCAGGGGGTTTGCTGGACTGGTGTAAACAGTCCTCTGAAGTTCAATGATATAGTCACACTATCAAGATTTCTGCATGATGTTTTGGATGCCTTGAGCAATATCCAGCCTCAGTGGCAGCTCTAGCTATTTTTAGTTTTAGGGTAATCCTGGAGGCCTGAAGTGCAGGTGGAGACTGTTTCCTGGTCTGATGCATGGTGGTGCCAGGCTTGGTGCTAGCATATGTGCCGCCCATGCTGTAGCTCAAAACCCCAAAGTCAGCCTGAACTAAGACTTGGCAAGACTTTATGGAATATTATGAAGTTTGGGTGGGTATTGACCCTACCATGACCCACATAGGAGCTCCCTTGAGTTTCACTTAAACTAGAATTAAGAAAAAAAGATGGGCATGGCACACATAGCCCCAGCAGCATTCCACAGTGGAATGATTTGCTTAGACTTTTTGAGTCCTTCAGAAAGTGGGTTGCAGTAAAAGAAGTTTGCTTGATTTTTTTCCAAGTTAAGGTCAAAAGCAGTTTCTGTAACTCAGCACGATCTAAGATGAGAAATCCTAGCAATTGAATAAATAAAGGTCAACAGTCCAAACTAGATTAAAACTTGGGGATATACGAATCTTTAATAATTTCATTCTCTGAAAGTTCAGCTACAGGTGCTCCTTCAAATGCTTTTCTGAGAAAGATGATAGATGAATGTCCAGGAACTTCTTAGCATTTGTCATAAGCTGCATTTCTTAATGAAATATTGCGGTATTGCAAACTCCAAAGCCACCACAAAAGTACGAGGAATATGGGATGTAGCACAGAGGCCCTAGATGCAAGGTGTATCACAGCCTAGGCATCCTTGAGAGACCTTCTGAAGGATAGGTTTTTTTGATATGTCTGGGCAAATCTGTGTCTTCTATGTATTATGCACTTTTCAGTAGTTGAATCAGGGTTTCTTTCTTCCTTACTTCATACTCAGGCCCCATATGTTTATCTGTGCCCATTTTATATGTCTGGAATGAATTCCATTCTAATACTATGACTCTAGTTTATTTTAAATTAAATAGATTCCTTATGTATCAGTTCTACCTGACACAGATAAAAGATATCTAATATCCAAGTCAACATGTCTGCTGTCCATGATGATATTTTTCAACAATTTTTAATTTTATTAAAGATCCTGCCTAGTGGGCTGCCATATTTAATGTTAGTATAACATGACTGACACAAATCTAGAAGACTGTCTGTTTAAAGCTGGCATTGCTTCTTGACACCTCTGTCTGGATCTGACAAGAGAGATTTTAAATAGATTATATTAAATATGTAACAGAAATTGCTTATAAACATATGTACTTTACATGAGATAAAGGGATCAAATAAAGTTATTTTAATGCAAGTTTCTCCAGAAAGAGAAAATTTGCTGATAGCTTACCACACTAGAAGCAGATTGTTGATAGGCCACATATATCAACAGTGGTCCAGGTATAAAGGTAATGTGTCCAGGTGTAAAAGGCAAAGTGAGTGGAGCACTTCATCCAATTGCCAAATGTCAGATTACTGAAAAAAGCATTCTGAGGTGAAATGAAACTCAGAAAATGATCTCATGTGGACAGCTTGAAAGCTATAAAAATTGCCTAAAGTATAGCCCCAAAAATCTGAATATTCATTGCCACATGGGAGGATTGTGATTGTGACAGGAAAAGTTGCAATGTTTTATGATGATGATCTAATTGCATTTGAAATATTTCATATCAAAGAAGCCAAAGAAGGAAAAGAAAATCCAAGGGAAACCTAGGAAAGTGTAATGTTAAGGGTCAGCTTGACATGTTGCTCTCCAAATTAAGGTTAAAAAAAAAAGTTTCTTTTGCACAAGCTGAATTTTGTAACCATAGAAAAGCACTCAGGTACATCTACTGTAAACCACATGTTGTTAGTTGTCATTAACAGTGATGGACAACCACTACTAATAATAACTGTCTAGAAAATGTTCTAAGAATAGTAAAAAAGTGTAACATTTGTAGATGAGATAAAATGCAAACATACACACAGAGGAAATCAGAATAAAATTTACTTCATACCTCATAGTTTAATTATGACTCATTTTTTCTTCCTTTTTTTTTTCTTCTTTTGTTACCCTGGTGTTTAAAATAAAAAAAAAAAATAGGGGGAAGAATAGGGTCTACAAAGCATGGATAAAGTGTTCCTTGTCAGTATGTAAAATGCTTGTTGTGAAGTTAGTTTACGCTGAGCATCCCTTCCCTCCCCCCTCCCCCCACCAAGTACTCACTGTAGACTTACATTTTTGACCATAGAATGAAGTCACCATTACTGTTGACAGCAAATAAACTCTTAATATCCTCAGCAGCATGAACAAACAACAACAAAAATTCAGTACTTCATTCTAATACCTGCATAAGATTTTTATTTTTTAAGAGGGATCTTTCAGACCAACTTAAAGGTGATCAGCAAGTGATAACCATGCTTCCCTCATTCATTCATTTCCGGAATTCCTATTAAATCCCATTATCATAATTTCAGGTGAACTTATAATAATAATAGTAACAGTACTAAGACAATGAAAATGTACAGAGCGCCATAAACAAGAACATTTTCATGCTAATTTCATAGGAAGCAGGAGCACAGCAGGTTAGAATTTAGCCATGTTCAAAGAGGCTATTCTTATCAGGATTCCCATGGCACAAATATTACAAACTAAAGAGAAATACGCAAATGCAAAAGCGACCATTTTCCCAAATTGGCAAAAGTGATTTTCATTGGACAAAGGAAAGGTTTGAGACTTTATCTGCATGAGGTGCATTCTAACCCATCATTAAGGGGTCCCTGTGCAAAAAATCATCATCAATATACCTAATACATCACTGGAGCCAACTGCGACAGTTAATGGCAAAGATAAATTAGGTACAAAGGAAATATATTAAAAAAAAAACAAACTCCAACACGAATTGTCTATTCCAATATTTGTAAGAATTTGGAGACCTGCATTGAGTGTAACAGGGTCATATATTGTAAAGGAGTAGGGATAATGTACATAATAAAACGTACCATGAAATTTCACCTTACAGAAAAATGCTTGGGTTAGCCATGTCAAATGTATATATATACAGTTTAAGGACAGAATTTACAACAATTGCACTGGCAAGAAGAGAGATTGATGAGTGAAAAGCATCCCTTCGTGTGCAGTCCCAGCATGACTGCTGTTCTCACAGATTAGTATCTGAAGTCTAACCGTCTTCTGTTTGTCTTTAATTAGATACAGGCATAACATCTGTAACAATGGGAGGAAGAATTGAAGAGGTATGATAAACACTGATACTTCTGTTCATGTCTTGCCCTTGCATAAGTTGGCATATCTCCATGAGACCCTACCTGCACACGCTGCAGACTTTTCTGTAATTGACGGTGTCTGTTAGATAAAACTAAATTGACGATAAGCAGCAATTGAGTTTCTACACTACATTCCTGTGGACTCCTCTCTCAGTTATATCAATTACAAGATAGTGAAAGTTGTTTAAGATAATCTGAAGTTATTTTTTCAATGGCTGTATTACCTACACAATGAATTCTGTGAATATTTTGCCAGCTCTGATTTTATCAGTAATATACATACTTCCCCCACTCCCTCCAAAATCTCTTTTCAACTCTAAAAATTGTTATTTATATTAACTGGAGATCAAAATACACCTGAATTAGAAAGAAAGAAAAAAAAAACAAACACCCACATCCAAATTTAACTGGTCAGAAAACTCTATTATCTGCAGCTTCAAACAGTAACTTCTTGAGGATAACTATACAAATATGCAACAACTCTAAATATAACTCTTTGTAGAGACTCCAGTGTTCATTCTTGATCGAATTTGCTGATCCCTGGCTACTTTTTCATATTTCCATTTCAGTGAGATCTAAAAAAATTCAAGAAATTAGTAGATTTAACAAAGAGTATTTAGTGTCCTGTCTAGCTCCACCCAGAGTTCCATCCACAGATGTTTTTGAAAGAAGTGATCAGATGTTGACCAAATCATCTGTTATACAGGTTATGACCATTTTCTCTGTTTTTGGGATATTTTCCATTTGATTCTAGTTATATTTCATTGCTTTTTTACAACATCCTTGACACTGACACTGTGTGACTTGAGGTTGCCTTCTGCATCAATTCAGTTTATCCTTTTAACAAACGCTAGATAGCAGTTGCAAGGACAAATCCTCCATCCAACTTAAAAATTCAAACTTTTTTCCAACTGCTAAGCAAAAATATGTGACCTTCCTCATTAGTGCATTTTATGAAGCTTCTAATGTATTACACATATTCTCAGTAATGTAATGTAACTTACCAATTGATTACTTGAGAAAGTGTATGAGACAATGGGAAAGTGGGCACATCCAAATTCACTTCCTTACTTTTTTAAGTCCATTGATCAATGTAATGATGTTTTTATTAAACTGCTATCAAAGATGAATTTTCTATAAAAAGCAGTTGTTTTCATTTTTCTTAATTGGAAACAGCATGAAGTGTTGCCCATTCTAGCCCAGACAAACTGAAAGAGAGAGCAACCCTCAGTTTGTGTATCTGGAGCATTAAGCAGAGTCTTCACATTATTGTGAACCAGCTGAAATTTTAAAAATATTGACTAACAGGCCAAAACTCAGAGAGTGTCAGTAGCAGCATTCAGACTCCAGATCCACTGGCAATTCAGTATAAGAGTATTTAGTATACATATTAAGCAGCAGATAAATCAATAATACAGGTGTACTGTGTAGCCTGCTGATTTTCTATTACAAATGAACATATGCTACAGATTTCTGGAATTTACCCACACTTCTAGGCATTTTATTGAAGATAATGTCTATTACATTAGGTATTCATCACATGTTCATAGACAATACATAGTAAATCCTTTTTCCTAGGAACCTCCCTTCACAGAACAAGAAGAAAATTAGAGAGAACGAGAGCACACTTTGCCCTGAAGGAAGACATGTTTATGCCACTACCACGGTGATGCCATTCTCATGCAGTCTCTTGTCCTATCTTCTTTCTAAACTAAAGGCTATTGTTTTACTAGTTAATTTAATTACACACGGGATGCATCAGAAGGTGCCAGTGCAAAGCCTGAATTCCACTCCAGGTGGCTAGGAAGTGCTAGAAGGGCAGAAGGATTTTTGAAGCCATAAGGCCAATATATCTGACTCCACGACTCTATGGTTTGACTAAATAGCATAAGAATAAATAATGAAACCCTCTGTGGTTTGAAACACTGTGAGCTCATGCTGTTAAAATTATAGCTGAACAAAAGACAAGGATCTGCAATTCCTGCAAAAGCATTCCCCACAGCCTCTCCTGGTGAGAACCCAGCACTAGATCCAGAGTCTGAGGTAAAACTCTAAAACTAATGATGCTCGTTCCAGGAGGTGCTGAATGAACCTGCAGCTCCCAACCTCCCCTCAGAAACCTCCCAAACCAGCTGGATACCATGATGAACTGGGAAACACTTCAATGACCAGTTACACGAGTTGTTCTTGGGGAGAAAAGAGTAAGGGAAGCATGTATTTTTCCCTCAGATTATGGTGACTACAGTGCAAGCTGTAGCTTTGAACAGATGCATCAGTTAATATAAATCCCCAGTTGTAGGACTTTTGCTATTCAAAGTGCATCCAAATCCTTCCTTTTATGGAAGAAACAGGTTGATGGGATCTGTATCCTGCTATCGCCATATATTCCTTTACTGTTATAAGGGAATCACCTGCTCAAGGAAACCAAAAATTGGCTTCCAGACAGACTATCTTGCCTGAAATATTGTCTCACCTGGACATATTTTCTTTGTGGTAGCAGCATCAAACAAAGCAAACAGAAAAATCTATGGTTACTCAGCACAGAGTAGGGCAGAAAAGCGAAAAATCAATGTACACCTGATGCATTACAGCTACTTGTGTGTCCTCTCTCTCCATTGTGGCTTCATACATGTGAGAGGTTTCATGTTTGGACAACTGATCATTTCCAAACTCTATTCTCAGATGTAAACGAAAAATGGAGTGCATTTTTAGCTATCAGATCACTAAGAAAAAAAATATATTGTGTGTAGGTGATGCTAAGAGGGGTTTTTTTGCTAACTTTCTTTTTGAACCATTCTTCTTTCACTACAAATAAATAATCTGTGTTCCCTTTCATTCTGCAGAAATAAGGCAGCAAGGGCTCTTTACTCAGCCTCTGGCTTATTCCAGACCTTCATCTTGTCTGGGTTCTGCCATCGCTGGCCCTGAGCAGTAAAAGGAATGAAAACAACTGCCTAGCAGAGAGATGAAAGACCTAGTGGAATAGGCACTTGAAGGCACTTTCATCCCTCCAGGGAAACCTAGGTGCTCAACTGCCTCACTGAAATGCCTTTACACCAATGCACGCAGCATGGGGAACAAGCAGGAAGAGCTAGAGTTCTGTATGTGTTTGCGGGGCCATGATCTCATTGCGATTACAGAGACATGGTGGGACAACACGCATGACTGGAACACTGCCATTGATGGCTATGTGCTTTTCAGGAAAGACAGTCCTACGAGGCGAGGCGGTGGAGTCGCTCTTTATGTAAAAGAGCAACTGGAATGTATAGAACTCTACCTGGGAGCAGACGAAGAACAAGTTGAAAGCTTGTGGGTGAAAATTAAGGGGCAGGCCAACATGGGTGACACTGTGGTGGGTGTTTACCACCCAATCAGGATGAGGAAGTTGATGAGGCCTTCTATAGACAGGTAAATGTAGCCTTACAATCGCAGGCCCTGGTTCTCATGGGAGACTTCAACTATCCTGATATCAACTGGAAGGACTACACGGCAAGGTGCGCACAGTCCAGGAGGTTCCTGCAGAACATCAGTGATAACTTTCTGACCCAGGTGGTGGAGGAGCCAACAAGAAATGGAGTGCTACTGGATCTTGTGCTGACAAATAATGAAGAACTGGTTGAGGATGTGAAGGTAGGGGGCAGGCTTGGCTGCAGTGACCATGAGATGGTGGAGTTCCTGATTCTGAGAGGGGGAAGCAGAACAACAAGTAGGACTACCACATTGGACTTTAGGAGAGTTAACTTTGGCCTCTTCAGGGACCTACTTGGAAGAATTCCATGGGCTATGGCTCTCGAAGGTAGGGGAGTCCAAGAGAGCTGGCTGCTGTTTAAGCAGCTCTTCCTCCGTGCTCAGGATCGGTGCATCCCTGTGAGTAGGAAATCAAGTAAATGAGGTAAGAGGCCTGCATGGATGAACAAGGAGCTTCTAGTGAAACTCAAAGAAAAGAGTAAGCTCCATGGGATGTGGAAAGAGGGTCAGGCCACTTGGGAGGCATACAGGAACGCTGCCAGAGCATGTAGGGAAGCAACTAGAAAGGCCAAAGTTCACCTGGAACTAAGTCTGGCAAAGGACATCAAGGATAACAAGCAGAGATACTTCAAGTATGTCAGCAGTAAACGTAAGACTAGGGGTAATGTGGGACCGCTGCTGAATGAAATGGGTGCCCTGGTGACAGAAGATACAGAGAAGGCAGAGCTACTGAATGCCTTCTTTGCTTCAGTCTTCACTATCGAGGCTGGCCCTCGATAGTGAGGTAGGTAATCGAGCAAGCTTGGGGAAAGGTTGACCTTCCCTCTGTTGATGTGGATCAGGTTAGGGATCTTTTAAGGAAGCTGGACACCCACAAGTCCATGGGCCCTGATGGAATGCACCCGCGAGTGCTGAAGGAGCTGGCAGATGACATTGCTGAGCCGCTCTCCATCATCTATGAAAGGTCATGGAGAACAGGAGAGGTGCCTGAAGACTGGAAGATAGCCAATGTCACTCCAGTCTTCAAAAAGGGCAAGAAGGAGGACCCAGGGAACTACAGGCTGGTTAGTCTCACCTCTGTCCCTGGAAGGGTGATGGAACAACTCATTCTGAGTGTCCTCTCCAAGCAAGTGGATGGAAAAAAGATCATCAGGAGTACCCAGCATGGATTCACCAAGGGGAAATCATGCCTGACCAATCTGATAGCCTTTTATGATGGCATGACCGGCTGGGTAGATGAGGGGAGAGCGGTGGATGTTGTCTACCTCAACTTCAGCAAGGCTTTTGACACTGTTTCCCATAACATCCTCATAGGGAAGCTCAGGAAGTATGGGTTGGATGAGTGGACAGTGAGGTGGATTGGGAACTGGCTGAACGACAGGGCTCAGAGGGTTCTGATCGGCGGGGCAGAGTCCAGCTGGAGGCCGGTAGCTAGTGGAGTTCCCCAGGGCTCGGTACTCGGCCCAGTCTTGTTCAACTTGTTCATCAATGACCTGGACGAGGGGACAGAGTGCACCATCAGCAAATTTGCTGATGACACAAAACTGGGAGGAGTGGCTGATACGCTGGAAGGCTGCGCTGCCATTCAGCGGGACCTGGACAGGCTGGAGAGTTGGGTGGAGAGGAACCTGATGAAGTTCAACAAGGGCAAGTGTCGAGTGCTGCACCTGGGGAGGTCAAACCCCATGCACCAGTACAGGCTGGGGGCTGACCTGCTGGAAAGCAGCTCTGCCGAGAGGGACCTGGGAGTCCTGGTGGACAACAAGCTGACCATGAGCCAGCAGTGTGCCCTTGTTGCCAAGAAGGCCAATGGTATCCTGGGGTGTATTAAGAGGAGTGTGGCCAGCAGGTCGAGGGAGGTTCTCCTCCCCCTCTGCTCTGCCCTGGTGAGACCCCACCTGGAGTACTGTGTCCAGTTCTGGGCTGCCCCAGTTCAAGAAAGATGAGGAACTCCTAGAGAGAGTCCAGAGGAGGGCAACGAGGATGATAAAGGGTCTGGAGCATCTCCCCTACGAGGAAAGGCTGCGAGAGTTGGGCTTGTTCAGCCTGAAGAAGAGGAGACTGAGAGGGGACCTCATCAACACCTACAAATATCTTAAGGGCGGAAGTCAAGAGGACGGAAGCAGTCTGTTTGCAGTGGTGTCCAGCGACAGGACAAGGGGCAATGGGTACAAACTGAGACATAAGAGGTTTCAGTTGAATAGGAGGAAAAACTTCTTTACTCTGAGGGTGACAGAGCACTGGAACAGGCTGCCCAGGGGGGTTGTGGAGTCTCCTTCTCTGGAGATATTCAAAGCCCGCCTGGACGAAGTCCTGTCTAGCATGCTCTAGGAGAACCTGCTTTAGCAGGGGGGTTGGACTAGATGATCTCCCGAGGTCCCTTCCAACCCTTGCAATTCTGTGATTCTGTGATTCTGTGAAGTTATTCCCATTATTTTTAAACTAAGACATGGAGAGGCTTGTGCCACCACTGCTTAGTGGTGAGCAACACTGGCAAGTGCTGCTGAGGTTTCCAGATCATTTCCCATGGTCACCAGTGGTAAAGCTGTGGCTATAGTCTAGTCTCCCTGTTCTCCCTGTGGATGGTTCTAGCCTTCCTTGCCACCCAATTTTGCAAAAATCAAACAAGCACAAAACTAAGTAAGTAAGGCATTTAGTACTCACTCATTAAATGTGTAGTTGTAACTGAAAGAGGTACACATCTGAACCACAGAGAGTTTGAGTGTAAACTTCCCCAGTAACGCTGCTTTCTGACTGCAAAACACATTAACAGCTGACACCACCGTGAGTACCAGTAAGTAATCCCGTGTTTACACTCTAGCATTTGTCTCATATATTACTTCCCCAGTTCAACTAAAAGAAAGTATTTACATGATCAGAAAGCAGAGAAAGCATTTCATCTGTGTTAGACAGTGGCTTCTAGTTAGTATTGCACCTGGCTTGTTGACTTGCCAGATAGATAAAAGCTTAATTCAGAAATCCAATAAAAAAAAAAAAGAAAAAGAAAAGACAAAGAAAAAAAGAAGGCAGCAGGAGATTTAATTAGAACTAAACCACAAAAAATTGAGGGTAGATAAAAGGTTTATTCCTACTACTACAGAAAAATGTCTTTCATGCCTTTACCATGTCAGCCTGCATTTTTAAGCAAATTTAACTATTTTAAGATTCTGAAATGCTTTGTCCTCCCACCTTTTGTTTTTGGTAACTAGGTTCAGAATCTGAAATGTGAAAATAGAATAAAGGAATATGTTGCAGACTATTCAACAGTATAAGTCCAGTGAACATCCTTCAGATTCAGTTACATTTAAACTTCAGGGCCATGCTTTTTTAAAAGAAAACACGTATGCTTAAACTCTTACCTCAGGTTTTAGAATTAATGACCTCTCAGGTTTTGGAGTTAATGACCTCCAGAAGCTCCCAGTAACTTTAATTAGCTTAATGTAAGACATAACTGTGATTCATATGTCTCATTCATTTCCTCTGTAGATACGATCCTATTAGATACAAAAGCACTGCATAGGGGGTACACACTGCAGGCAGAATTTGGCATTATTTTGGATATTCCTGACAAGTGCTTCCCCCAGATTAAGAGGGATTCTTAGCTCAGCTATGTAACTGTGATTCCTTTCTGAAAAGAAGTGGAGGACAAGGGTAGCACAACAGGTCAGGATTTGATACTCTACCTGCACTTTCCAAACACACCCCCTTCCACTGGCATCTTTCAGCCCAACCTCAGCAGTCCTCCCCATCTTGCTTGTGCATGGACCCTGAGGGTTGCAGTTTCTTCTCTGTGTTGCTTGTCGGCACCTCAGTGCTTCAGCTACTCTAGAGCCAATGCAGACAGCATATTTTGTAAGCCATTATAGACAGCACATTTTATGAGCTGTTATCATGGTAAGTCTGAATATTGCATTTTAAACTATTTAGCTTATAGACCGATAAATTATGCATGCATTAACTCATTTAACTCTATTAACACCTTAACACAAAACTAATGGAACAATTGAATTATTGATAAGCCACTTCCACATAATTATATGAAATTATAGCTAGGAGCATTGCAACTTAGGGATATGAACTTGTCTTTCTGAATCTTGATTTTCAGTCTGTAAGATATCTCTACACACAAAATTATCCTTAAGCATGTGCTTAACTTTGAGAAAGTTTTAAGCACATGTTTAGGTAACTTCCAAAGCTGAGACAGGTCCTGGCCAGTGCATAAGGGAGAGAAAGAGATCCTGTAGGAACAGCATTAGTGATTCAATAGGTGGCACTCTTCATTATCAACTAAATGATTCACCTTAGTGCAAAGTACTGAAGGGCTCATTTTTCAACTGGGGTATAAACTAAGGGTTCCCAATGACTGCTGGCTTTTATAGCTCTTATAGAAATTTGAAGGTGCTGGTTCTGTGGAAAATTACGTATCAGCCGGGTTTTCATGCTGTGCTATTTGGGTCATACTCAGTTTCAGTCAGTGGATAGTTCTACAGTGTAGTGGGAACATTTCTATGGTCCCAAAGACATGGGAGACATCCCAGAGCACTGCTGCAAGCAGCCTTTCCAGGGAAATGGAGAAGCAGCTGCTGAGTACTGCAGCATTATAGCTCACAAACCTAGCCCATATCTGTTAGGAAAGAGTTATTAAATTTGCATGCTAATGATGCTGATTATTCTTTAAATACCAGAATTATATCTGTCTGTACGATCTCTGTTTAAACAGACTTATGGTATCATATACCAGCTACAGTCACACACTATTTTTTCCTACAATATGCAAGTCATTTCCTCCTGTGTTAGCAGTGTTCATTCATGGTGCTTCACCTTGCCCTGAGTACCACCCCAAACTCCAAACTATTTTCTGCTTAATTAGTTGCTTCTTAGATTTCTACTACCATGTAAGTGCAGAATACTGCTGCACCTACACCCCTCACACTGAAACCGACATATTCAAGCACAGTTTCCTTGTATTTCCATTGCATCAGTGCTAATGTAGCCTTTGTACTGAATCTCATTATAAAAGGGTCTCTGCAGGACAAGATCTTTTTCCATCCTGAGCTCTAGAAAAATGGTTATCGAGATTGGTTCTTTAGATATTCTAAACCATTTTAGCAGTTACAGCAGCTATGATGTGGAGAGAGGGAAAGTCAGGTTATCCAACCAGAAAGTGAACCTGGAAGGAAGGAGCCAGATACTCCTCTGCTTTCTACTTTGCACAATCATTTCACTGGTGCTGACCCTTTCAGAGTCAGATGCTAATATCTTATGATCTCATTGCACACCTTGCAGTTGCTCAGCAGAATGGACTTTGAATAAAGTCAGTGTAAGTCACTGATGATGCAGTTTTGCAACTGCATTAGGCAGTCTCTACAGGGCCATTGAAAAGGAGCATTCCACTCCTTTCCCATCTTTCCCGGCCCACCACACTAGTGTTAAACGAGTAAGCTGGCCCAGGGAGCTATGCTATATTAGTGTTCTTCCAACTTCATGCTGCCTAACGGCTTTAGCTCCCTAAACATAGGAAAGCAGCATAGCAAAAGTGGAGGTGGAAGGAGTCGTGTGGCAGTCTTGCCGTAGCCTGAGTTAGATGGGCTTGAAGGTTTTTGTAAATTACATTGGAACTTACTCTATTCAGTTTTTTTGCCAGTCAATATTCTGAAAATACAGCTCTCCATTACAGCTAATTCTATCCCATCATGAGTTGCTGCCAGAAGTCGACAGCTCAGATCCCTAAATATGATGGACAGTGGGGAAACAAGGCCAAGAGGAAAGAGAAAAGCAGTGGCATCCCTTGCCTGCCATGTGACTGAGGAACGTGAAAAGACAGCAACATGCCAGCAAATATTTCTGGTTTGCCGCTTTTACACTATGGATTGATGTCATAATATGTGTAAGGTGTTCAGTCCTCCAGGCCCCCTCACGCATCACTGCCTCCCACAACAATGCAACAGGTTGTGTGGCTTTGCTTTTAGCATGATGTGGGAATGGGTCCAGAAGAATCAGTCATTGGGCTTTCTGTGTTACCTTTCACAGTTAATGTTATACCACAGGATCAGCCACAGATTGGGCAAGGTTTATTCTGCAGAAGAAATGTTTCTGTAGATGAGAAGAACTCATTAAAAAGACACATTTTTAAAGGCACAGAAGGAGGAACAAATTTTTAAATAAAACCCGCATTTTTGCCAACATAAGATATTGTCCATGATGTAGAATAAAAAATATATATAGTAACCACAAACATAATACACTTCAAAGGCTGGATTCTGTTGGATTTATCTGCAATTCTAACAGCAGCTCTGGAGACCCAGAAGTACACTGTGAAGGGCTCAGAACTGATACAAGTCAGTGTAGTTACACATGCATGCTTTAGCAAGACACAAGAGAAGCCGAGGTAAAATGCAGGCAGCAAATGGAATTGCTCAAAAAGTGTTGAGCACTTGAGGATCTCACTACTGCTGCTGCATAAGTAATTCGACTGAAAAAGTATTCAGTCTCCAGCCCACTGCACAAAACATGGTAGTGTAGGCTCAGAAGTAAACCAAGAAGAGAGATACAGTCAGGGCCCCTCGGTTGTGGACAGGACCAGGAAAATACTCCAAACCTTTCTTGCAACATGAAGGTCATGATATAGGAAAAAAAAAAGAGATCATAATGCACATTGTAATCTTGAAAATATTTTGCAATATGAGCACTACCTCTGTTTATTCTGCGTTTACATTTGGCTCTGTCGGGCAGCATCCAATGATATTTATTTGTGCCTTTGAAAGTATGGTTTCCAATCGCAGTTTGATTCTGAGAGAACTTAAAATTAAATACCTGAGGGAAGAGATCCCAGTGCAACCCAGCAGAATGAGCACTGTTCAGTGTAAAGCAAGCATGTCTGGTAGGATTGATTTCCAAGGAAAATAAATAAGAATATAAAGGTGGCAAGTATCAAAAGATGTATTGCCACCAGAGAAATACTAATGCCTGGAAAAAGACTACATATTTCACTGTCATTTACCAAAAAAAGTATGTATTATTCATTTTAATGAATTAAGTTACAGTAAGTTAATGATGATTCCCAAACTCGATAACCATCACATAAAAGGACATTTTTTAAAAGTATTCTGTATTAGAATTTAGAGAGCTTGTCGCAATGAAATATGAATTATGTCAAATGTGCACTGAAGAATGGTGAATGAGGTTACAGGAAAGTCACACGCAAAGTGATGCTTCTGAAAAGACAGAGTGTTTGGAGCTGGAGACTTAAAGTATGCATGTTAACAAGTTCTGTCCAAGCACTGACAAGTAAAATAATCTCTAAGGATGAGATTTTCAGGAGAGTTCAGCATCTATTAGTTCCCAAATAAGTCATTTTGACAGCATTTAGTGTTAAAGTGAATTGATGGGTGCCAAATGCTTTCCCACATCTGAAACTGGGCATAGATGTTTAAAGTAACAGTCCCGTCTCCACTGTTCCCCCTCCAACTCACTCTTACAATGAAGACCTTACCTGCACTCCTCCTGCCAAAAAAACCCACTAAAAAAACCCCACACAGAAATCCTTGATGAATTTTCTTTGCAGAAAGACAGTTGGCAAAAATGTTTTGCAAAAGCATTTGCTGTTTCAAGTCTGCTTTAGTTAGTCACCTCTAAGTTCAGTAAGACATAAGGTCAGTTATCCAGAGTTCAGCAGTTAAAGTTCTTTGAAACGAAACCTACTGTGATTTAAAACCTGGCAAAGAATGTGCTAGGATAGGAAATCTGAATTATCTGAACCTCCTTGGCACTGCAGACTCTTGAAATAGAATACATACTGTACAGATTCTTCAAAGGCAACTGCATAGCACTGACCTTATACTAAAGACTTCATTATGACCAACAGTCACTTCTGCAGCAGTCAACAGCATTTATAAATCCAGCACCAAGTTTTTGTTTTGTTTGTAAGAATTTATTTTTTCACTGACTAAACTCCTTTATATTTGTATTATTTTCTTCCTTATTAGCAACTTGCATAAAGGAGAAAAGGATTTGCCTTTCTACTCAAAAACATACACAGACATTCAAAATATCTACCCAAGAACAAATCGGAATATTTTTGCTTTATAATTAGGCTACCTCTTAAGTGAAGGCACATGAGGATGAGGTGATTTGGGTACTTGTGAAACAGTTCAGCTGGAGTTCCAGGCCCACTGAGAAATGCTGGTCAGAAGAGCCAGAGAATACGAGTCTTTTAATAGGTGCAAATACTGCTAAATGTACACCTGGCACAGCTAATTTTGTATTTTTTTTCTGACTGTGTTCTTATGATGCACATTATTTAGGTCTTCCAGGACACCTTCCAGCCTGCTAGATTCTCCGCTCAGATTTATAATTGCAGTAACTTAGAAACTCATGTAATTCCCTCCAGCTGTTTTTACATGCAGGAATAGCCTTTGTTGCACAAAGTAAGAGTGTGGAGTTTACCTGTTAGGTAAAGGTATGAAGACATGTACATTTCACTGGGAAATCCGGAATGTAAGTGGTATGTATCTGTCATGGTAACATTTCTAACAAAACCTCTTATAGTACAACTTGTCAAACTATTCAAAGGCTAGGGATCAGGAAGACATATTCATTTTTGACACATCATCAACATAATTGCCTGGTACACAGTAACAGGAAGACATGCAACTCTAGCAATAGGCAACAGAGCGAGAACATCTCAATTTTCCATTGAATTTGCAGAGCTGGCAAGACAGCCTTTGACCTGAAAACAAAAGCAAATTTTTCATGACAGCCAGTGAGTGAGAATAAATCTGGAACTCCCCATGTCATTTGTAGAGAATCACTCTTCCAACCATAAGAAGACTTTTTAAGAGTGGGTCTCACCTCCCAGCTGTCCCTTGGCTTTTCTGCTATGTCCTCTTTCTCATTTCTGACATAATTCACCCCTCTGGGATATGGAAATTGTAAAGTTAGAACAGGTATTGATGGAACAATTTCTTTGTTTCAAAGATACTAAAATTTACTGCTTTCTTATCCCTCATTGATCCTTTTTTACTACTGTACCAAAATTTAGTAATTTTTCCTTTTTTTTTAAATGTGATTTTTTTGGCAGATGTTTTGAGAAGTATTTGCTCTTTTGCTCCTCCTTATAGGTCAAAGTGGGTTTTGTGAATCCATATCAACTTAATTTTTCCTCAAAGGAAAAAGATACCAAGATGCTTTCTTGGATGGGTACCTTCTGCGGGGGAAAAAAAAAAAAAGGAGAGGGAGGTCCTGACATTTCTGAAGTTTTTCATTCTGCTGTAAAATACCAGCATTTCTGTGGGCATCTTTTGCCAATTGAAGCACAGTGTACTTCCTTGCTAGGATGGTGACATCTCATTGGTGATAGCATTAAATCATCTGAGATGCTGATTTACACCTATTCAGATGTCACAGTAAAGGATTTTATTTACATTTCTCTCTCATAGTCCTCAATTACTATGAGCAGCTCAACACACACATCTTTTCAGGAACACTGAGAATTTTTTATTGATTTTATTTATTTCTTACTATCCATCATTATTTATTTATTTATTTATTGACTTTATTTTTCATTGATTTTATTGATTTGAGATAATTTTATTTTCTCAAATCAAACAATCTGGTTTCTTTCTAGTCTAGGCAACCTTATGGTTTCTGTCACTTAACCTCTGGGCCCTAAAAGCACATGGATGCACCCAAAGGTGCTTTTAGACTGCAGAAGTGGCTGTAACAATGGGGTCTGGCTCCCTCTCGTCTTCCTGGAGGTGTTTCCACCTGTGAGAGGGAAGAGCATTTGCCTTCCCAACAGAAAGCAGCCTGCAAATTCATTGCTGAGCTGTGGGGAGAAATGCTGCGCATCTCCAAGCACTGCAGCTGAACTCACCCGGGAGCTGCAGGGTGGGGCAGCTCCTCCAGCCATCACCAAGAAGTGATTTCCCTGCATATTCCTGAAAAAAGTAATGCACATCTTGGAGGACAGATGTGTATATTTCTTACCAGAAGAATCTCCATGGCCTGGCTCTGAAGTGCAGAAGGATAAACAACCTCATAACTTGAACTCTGAAACATACTCCTATTGCATCTCTTGCCCTTGGTTATTTTAGAGCCATCAACAATTCCTACTTCTTCTGTAATGTGTTTAAGGCATTTCAGTAGCTACCAGAAAGAATTACAAAAAGTTACGGTAATTTCTGACCCAAGGCCCCTGAAAGTGCTGGTTCCAGCACTTCCCTGGCCTCTGCTGGACACCCCATCACCCCAAAAGCAGCTTGTTCCAGCTCCAGAGGTGTACAACGTGGCCTCCTTGTACTACTTTGAGACACAGGGCACTGAGTACACAAAACTAATGGGGTCCTCTTGCTGATACAGCTGTGGTGTTACCTGCAATAAACATTGCTAAAGGCAAAATGGGAAACATAAATGTTTTAGGAAGAAAGGGGACTTACACGAACTGTCCAACCAGAAAAATTGTTTATTTTGATTTTGGCTAGGTTTTGGTGGGGTTTTTTTTGTTTCGCGTTCTGGAACTGCCTTTGCTATTTTAAGAATAGTGGTTTTGAGCTATGCCAGTAGATAAATCTCAGAGACACATAAAATAAACAGCAAAAAAATAGCAGAAATATCATAGCATTCTAATAAAGCTGAAGAAATGCGTGGTCGTAGCCACTCCTAGTTGTGATGGCACAGAGCAAAATCTTACACTTGCTGAGAAAATAAAATCTTGCGTGTAGCATGTGATTTTCCACTAAAGCACTGCAACATCAGAAGTTGGTGATTTTTTTGTTGTTTTTCTTGATCATATTCTTCTGGCTTAAGCAGCCAAGGCAGCCACACTTAATCAATCTTTTGTCAGACAGAAAGTCAAGGTCCTGGACTTCCCACAATCTGCTTCTTCCCTCAAATGCTACTCATACTCACACACTGCTCTTGGCTCAACAGATACCAAGCTGGGATGAATATGAATATGACCTTCTCAACACTTTCTTTACTGTCCTGACGATACTATCATCCTTAAAGAAGCAGGGGGTGACTGTTACAAGGTTACCAAAAGGCAGGCAATTAATGAAGAATACTATTGCTGGTGTCATTATTAGTAACATCGGTCCTTTTTCCCATTGCTAAGGCATGGATAAGGTGATAAGGAGAGCTAGTAGTTAATTACTGGTGAGCTTTTTGAAGCAAGTGTCCTCATAATGTTTAGAGTCCTTAAAAGTAAAGGTAGTCAAAGTGGTTCCTGCAGGAGATTCAATGACAGACACCGGTGAAGCTGCTGGAATTAAGTCAGACACAGAATTGTCTTTTTAGGAATCATTTTAGATTTTCCCTCGATTTCAGCACAGGGTATGTCTCACGTTGACCAATATCTGTCTCCAAGAAAAAAAAAAACAAAGCTTCTAACCTAGTGACTTTCTATGATGCTGTGAAAACAACAGTGGACAAAAGAAGACCAATGGATGTCATCTATCTGGACTTCTGCAAAGCCTTTGACACTGTCTCCCACAACATCCTTCTCTCTAAATTGGAGACCTATGGATTTGATGGATGGACTGTTCAGTGGATAAGGAACTGGCTGGATGGTTGCATCCAGAAGGTAGTGGTCAACGGCTCGATGTCCAGATGGAGACCTGTGACAAATGGTGTCCCTCAGGGGTCCATACGGGAACCAGTGCTGTTTAATGTTTTCATCAATGACCTAGGCAGCGAGATCGAGTGTACCCTCAGCAAGTTTTTGGATGACACCAAACTGAGTGGTGCAGTTGACACACCAGAAGGACGGGATGTCATCCAAAGAGACCTGGGCAAGCTGGAGAGGTGGGCCTGTGTGAACCTCATGAGGTTCAACAAGGCCAAGTGCAAGATCATGCACCTGGGTCAGGGTAACCCCCAGTATCAATACAGGCTGAGGGAAGAAAGGATTGAGAGCAGCCCTGCCGAGAGGGACTTGGGGGTGCTGGTGGATGAAAAGCTGGACATGAGCCAGCAGTGTGCTCTGGGCTGCATCAGGAGAAGCGTGGCCAGCAGGTCAAGGGAGGGGATTCTGCCCCTCTACTCAGCTCTGGTGAGACCTCACCTGGAGTCCTGCGTCCAGCTCTGGAGTCCCCAGCAAAGAAGGACATGGAACTGTTGGAGCAAGTCCAGAGGAGGGCTACAAAAATGCTCTGAGGGCTGGAGCACCTCTCCTCTAAGGACAGGTTGAGAGAGTTGGGGTTGTTCAGCCTGGAGAAGAGAAGGCTGCGGGGAGACCTGATTGCGGCCTTTCAGTACCTAAAGGGGGCCTATAGGCAAGATGTGGAAAATCTTTTTAGTAGGGCCAGCTGTAAGAGGACAAGGGGTAATGGTTTTAAATCAAAAACAGGGTAGGTTTAGACTGGATATAAGGAAGAAATTCTTTACAATGAGGGTGGTGAAACACTGGAACAGGTTGCCCAGAGAGGTAGTGGAGGCCCCATCCCTGGAAACATTCAAAACCAGGTTGGACGGGGCTCTGAGCAACCTGATCTAATTAGCAGTGTCCCTGCTGACTGCAGGGGAGTTGGACTAGATGACCTCTAGGGGTCCCTTCCAACCCAAAACATTCTATGATTCTATAAATGGTCAAACACAGGTGTCAGGAGAATAAAGAGTGTTTGTACACAGACAAGAATTGCCCATAAAGCTCTGCCTGAAGATATTACCAGATCTTCCTGTCATAACAGAATGATGAAGAACAATCCCTTGAATTTGCAAGACCAATCTACTGTTGCTCAGGTGCTGCAAATCGGTTTCTTTCTGAGAATTTTTACAATATCTTCCCGATTAATAATGTGCTGTGTCAGTCTGTGTCCGTTTATAAAGCTGAAATCCCCCACAGAAGCTTCACCTGAACAGCAGCCCAGAGGTATTTAAAGAATGTCGTTGCAGTCACAAAGAAATTTGAACATTTTTTTCTACACATAATTGCACTGTCTCTGCTGTCTGTAATCCAGGATGAAAATAAGGAAGAGCTTCATGTTCACAGCTGTAGCTTATTTCCACTTACCCCAAACATACTTTAGGTTAAATAACCATGCAGGCCATGAGAAAGACCCATCTCTTGCTTTTTGTAAACAGAATTTGGGTATTTCAGAAACTACAAGACTTATTAGCTCAAAGTACAATCAGGTTTCTAATTTTTAGTAATTCAAACGAAAGAGAATTTTGCAACCCTAATGCTGTACATGCTAAGGTTGCTAACAGAAAGCAAATTCGCTATTCCTAATTAGCTGAATAAAACAACTAATACCATAGTTCATCTCATTTTTGATTGCTTATTACTCATGTTTAATACATAGAGGTATTGGGAGACAGCTTTCTGTCTTTCCCAGCTGAACCAGGATTCTCATATGGACTATTCATTATGCCCAACCCTTAGCTTCCCAGTCTGTCTGGGATATGGAAACTCAACCTTTTAATTTCTTGTAAGATTGTTATGAGGAGTCTGCCAACAGCCATGAGATGCTCACATACCATTTTAGAATGAGAGTTTATTTACAATCAAGACAGTATGTCACAAAAAGCAAAACAAAAAGAATTAAAGAATTATAAGTAATTAGCAAAATATCTACTGAAGAGGAGTCACACACTAATTCCTCTACCATTCACAAAAAATTTTAGAAAAGAAAAAAAAAGAGAGAGAATGAGTGAAAGAAAAACAGCAAACTGAATGAGCTGCTGCACAGGATTAATCAGATGGCTACCAGCTAGATTGCATGACTGTTAAAATACCTAAAACCAATGCATGCATCATGATCTTAACAAAAGGTAGGAAATACAAACTTAGGTTCTTTTGAGGGCTTTCAAATCCATTACCTTGTTCTCATGATTATTCTCATTACTGTATTTTGTCTACATTTGGACTCATCTGGCCTCATTGTCATGTTTAGCTGTCCTCAGAGGTGCATCCCATGTGAAAGATTAATGCATGCTGGAAGAGTGCTCCAGAAAGTTACATTCTGTAATGGTACAATTTGGCATTTTTTAGTTGGGCAACAAAAATCTTTACCCTTGAAAAAAGTGTCTTTCCCAACTGTCTGGAAAACTTTGACATCCTGAGTTGAGACGTTAAGCAATTTAAAATGGAAGATGCTTTGAAAAGAATAAGAATCATCAATCAGGAGATCTTATGTGGAACAGCATTTAAGTCATGGCTAGGAACACACCCTGCGGTAGTTTTCTAGGAATGTTAGAAAAATTCAGGCAAGATTTATGAAATATTAATTTTTAGCTGGAAAGGATATACTTTAAAACTGTGCTCTTTATTATGAGATAAGGCACTAGAAACAAAGAGGCAGGTGGTTTCTGGTCTAGGAGACCCAAAGTAGTCATCTGTATTTGGAACAGAAACCAGTAGAACAGATCATCTCTTACTTTGATGGCATTTCTGTTACTTTGTCTGTAGGAGTCTCTTTCACAGGGAAGGTAGCTCTAGGGTTAGGAGCAGGGGGAAATGACCTATCCAGTTTTCCACTGCTCAATATGCAAGGCATCTCCTACCTCCTCAGTGCACATATTCAGAGCCTCTTAGGTCTCACTAAGCTGTGGCGCTGTTCCTCCTTCTTCTAACAAGCATATTTCCTAGGATTTCTGTCCATTATCCTCATGAAAATGGAACCCATATGCACCAGTGCTGCAAATTCCAAGACAGCTTAAAAATACCTTCTAACTGAATCCACATCTTTCAGTAGAGCTTTTTAGTTGACTGCTTTGTTTCTTCAGTAGATGACAGAAGTAGCACATATGAAAGTTTGCACTCGAGACTTCATGAGCGAAAACAGAAGGCAAAGCCCTACTCTGGTCTTCTGCCTCAGTTTCCCCATTACTCTGGGACATTCTTTAGGATGGGATTGCCTGCTATCTTGCACACTTACTTGTCTTTTTTAACCATGATGACTACTTATATCTTGATTTTGTGGTTTAACAGGTGCTGCTTTTGTAAGGATACTCCACCCTACGTCCCACCTTGTAGTTTCCCATGTGGTATCCTTGAATGTTAGCGGACCAGATCTACCAAGTTTTCATATATTGCAGCCTGCTGCTGAGACACATAGAATGAACAAATTTTCTTCCACTTCAGCTGATACTTTGAGAAATGCTGCTCTCCCAGTTAACAGCCATTATGATTGTACAGCTGATCATAACCCTTAATCTCGGAGGCATGTTGACATAATCCTTGTCATCAGTGCTGTATATACATTCACTTATAGCCCTTTATATCAACATCACATTAGATATAGCCCTCAAATTACTCCAGATTTACATCAATCATCTGCTTATAGATTCCCTTAAGTGCACATGGAGAAAAAGAAGAGTTTTCACCTACCACACTTGTTCATGAATTGCTCAAGCTAATTCAGCATCACCAGCACCAGCTTTGGGACCAAGCCATCCCAAAGCATGGGTCAGACCATAAGCACATCATCCCTATTCCCCACTAACGTTAAGCTCTGCACATAAAGCTGCAGTCATTCCAGCTTTACAAATAGATCCCCAGGCAAAGAAAATATGAGACTTGATCAAGTTTCCACAGAAAGCTAGCACTTAACCCATTGTTCTTAACATTATTCTTAAATACCAGAATAATCAGATTAACCAGCTGGATCAGTTTTCACTTAAGGAGGAGCTTCACTGCCTGTTCTAGTAAATAGTACTGAAGGTTTCCACACTATTAAACAGGTAATGTGTTTTTGTTAATCTATACCAATTAAGTACAAAATTCTTTCATTAAGATTAGCAAAACTGACAAACAGCATTGTTTGTAGTACTAGCCTATCTTTAATGTAACATTTCTGAATAATTCACATTCCCATCTAAGCAAGTTAGAGACAATGTCAGTTTCCATGAAAAAAAAAAAAAAAATCCTTTATGGCATTTTCAGTTTGTGCCATTTCCTGAATGACATTCAAAGGTAGTATTTTGTATTTAGACCCCATGGTTTTCTCAGGAAAAAAACCTCAACATTCACTGAAAGCTATAAAGCATGCATTATTTACCGAAGTGACAAATTCCCAATAAGCAGGGTATTTAGTCTCTGTATATATTATTTAAGAAGTTCGGTTTATTTATCATATATTTATGCAATTTGTTATGCAGATTTTTTTTCCCACCAGTAGAGTACACAAACTGGGCACTATCCTCTTTTTAGAGAGAGCTGCTGCCTGAGAAATGACAGCAGTGGCTGCAGCAACACAGACAACTTTCAGACACTGGGATGAGGACTCTGTTCATGAAAGCAAGTTTCACATCTCTCCTCTCACAAATCTTGAGAAAGATTGCTCAAGATTATAACTGAAGCCCTCATTAATTTAAAAATTAAAAAAGTGGGGCAAGCATTTGAGATGGATTTTCTTGGCTTATAGGTCCTACACTACACAGGGAAAGTGTCAGGTAACTGTCCCACCATGTGGGGCTCTGGTCCACCTGGATGCTCTTGGCAGTTACCTGGGGGAGGCTGAGAGCTTGACACTGGGAGGGAAAGCAGGACTTTGCATATGCATGTATGTGTTTGCTTAACACAAACATTCAATGACCATCAACCCAGAGCAGAAGGACATCATCAAAGTCCTTAAGCGATTGAAGCAAAGTTGAATTCTTGTATAAGGAAATCTAAAGAAAACAAGTAGCAGAGCAATGACCCAGGTTTTCAGGAAAGATTTTGGCTTTCTCAAGGTGCGGGTAGATGGTATCCCAGCTCTGAAGGGCCACAGAGCTCAGGGGAGCTGGAAGGGCTTTAAAGGCAGCATTCTCCGAGGGCAAGAGTGAGCCATCCCCATACCCAGGCAAACAAGCAGGTTAATCAGGAGACCCCCATCTCCATCCTTGGACAGTTTCAAATCCCTATGGGATAAAGCGCTGGGTAACCTGGTCTGACCCCTCAGAGGAATCTGCTGTTGCAGGGGGTTGAATTGCAGACATCCTGAGGTCTCTGCCAGCCTGAATTGTCCTAGGATCCTATGATAACAAAGAAGAAAGAGTTTCGTAAAGAAAGTTAAGGACAGAAGAAAAGTTTCCTAAAGAAAGTTTCAGGTTTGCACCGTAGTCATGTTACTGGAAAAGATGGCAGACACACTAGGTAAACACATCAGTGCCTCTGTTGTCTAATCTAAATTTTGTGAAAATCTTTTTCCCTCTTCTGACGAGAAATATCTGCACTATCACATCCAAATAGCACATCTCTTAGGATAAATAGATGTCAAACACTCCTAAGCAGAAGAGTAATACTTGTGCTCCATTAGCCACTGCATAATGACTGAAGGCAGACCTCCAACCCGCCATGCTGATGAACACCCATCTAGTGCCAAAGGCAAGCTTTTATTTCCTGAGAAAGCAATATAAAGTTACTATCAGATAAGATAAGATATCTTTACTAGTTTAGTGGATACTTGATTCCATTTGCATGCATGTATATATACAAATCTACAACCTGTGTCATCAGATGAGGAAAGGATGTATTAATGTTAATCATCAAGATTCTTCATTTTTCTTAACACCTCTTTTCTATGAAAGGTTCCTGCTCTTACCCAAAGATTCTTATCCAAAAGCCAGACAGTCGTAGCACATAATATGGCCCATTTAAAAACCGTATTCTCTTCAGCAAGTAAAACATTGTCACTAGTGACCTTGACTGTCCTCTTGCGTCCCCTGGCAAGAATCACTGTAAGCTTCACTGACATAGAATCATAGAATGTTTTGGGTTGGAAGGGACCAATAGAGGTCATCTAGTCCAACCCCCCTGCAGTCAGCAGGGACACTGCTAACTAGATCAGGTTGCTCAGAGCCCCGTCCAACCTGGTTTTGAATGTTTCCAGGGATGGGGCCTCCACTACCTCTCTGGGCAACCTGTTCCAGTGTTTCACCACCCTCATTGTAAAGAATTTCTTCCTTATATCCAGTCTAAACCTACCCTGGTTTAGTTTAAAGCCATTACCCCTTGTCCTCTTACAGCTGGCCCTACTAAAAAGATTTTTCCTATCTTTCCTATAGGGTCCCTTTAAGTACTGAAAGGCCGCAATCAGGTCTCCCCGCAGCCTTCTCTTCTCCAGGCTGAACAACCCCAACTCTCTCAACCTGTCCTTAGAGGAGAGGTGCTCCAGCCCTTGGATCATTTTTGTAGCCCTCCTCTGGACTCGCTCCAACAGTTCCATGTCCTTCTTGTGCTGAGGGCTCCAGAGCTGGACGCAGTACTCCAGGTGAGGTCTCACCAGAGCAGAGTAGAGGGGCAGAATCCCCTCCCTCGACCTGCTGGCCACGCTTCTCCTGATGCAGCCCAGGGTAGGGTTGGCCTTCTGGGCTGCCAGCACACATTGCCGGCTCATATCCACCTTTTCATCCACCAGTACCCCCAAGTCTCTCTTGACAGGACTGCTTTTGATCCTTTCTTCCCTCAGCCTGTATTGATACCAGGGTTTGCCCTGACCCAGGTGCATGATCTTGCACTTGGCCTTGTTGAACCTCATGAGATTCACACAGGCCCACCTCTCCAGCTTGCCCAGGTCTCTTTGGATGACATCCCATCCTTCTGGTGTGTCAACCGCACCACTCAGTTTGGTGTCATCTGCAAACCTGCTGAGGGTGCACTCGATCTCACTGTCTAAGTCATTGATGAATATATTAAACAGCACTGGTTCCCGTATGGACCCCTGAGGGACACCACTTGTCACTGGTCTCCATCCGGACATTGAGCCGTTGATCACTACCCTCTGGATGCGACCATCCAGCCAGTTCCTTATCCACCAGTCCATCCATCAAACCCATAGCTCTCCAATTTAGAGAGAAGGATGTTGTGGGGGACAGTGTCAAAGGCTTTGCAGAAGTCCAGATAGATGACATCTGTTGGTTTTCCTTTGTCAACTGTTCTTGTCACTGTAAGGGACTAAAATCTTGTCTCAGCTTTGTTTAACTAGCAAGTTTAACTACCAAAGCCTAATCACCACGGCAACTGAGCGGGACAGTTTAATCACCAGAGCAGCCCATTGAGCTCTACCCAACAGGAATGTATTTCCTGTTGTCTCAGAGTATGTGTCCTCTGCGCATGCGCCAGGGCCCAGGGTAGACTGACAATGGGGAGGGGGCTCGAGCCCTCTAGAACTTTCGAGCACCTCCTAGTGATGGTACTGGGCATGCAACCCACTGCCAAGTCGGAGGCATAGCTATGCAAAACAGTTATTGACTATGAAAGAGGACAACCCTGTAAAAAGGGGAAACCAGTGGAGACCACAAGGAGCATTCAGGAACATCTGCCATGCACCAGATTCGAAGATATATCAGGCACTCAGACCGCATGGACCGCTCGATCCGCACCAGCGCACAGACCCGTGGTGGTAGCTATCACAACACTCCCATGCTGTTTGTTTCCCCCCCCCTTCTCTTTCCCTTTCTCACTTTTCCTCTCTTTCTCTGCTTTTCCCTCAGGTATTTGTTGTTGGCCAAATAAAATGACTTGGCACTTGACTCTGTTTTGAGTCTTAATTCTGTTCCCGAGAATGTGAAAGGAACCTAGTCACAATAAAACATTGGAGTTAATCAGAAGTTAAGCCCAGCCACCCCCAACCTCCCAGAATTATCTGAGATTGGTTGGAAAGCAAGGGGGTTTAACCTCTGTCAAATTTTTCAACCCAACAGTGGATCATGACAGTCACCATCATAGAAAACCAGTAGGTTTGTCAGGCTGGACTTGCCCTTGGTGAAGCCATGCTGGCTATCTCAAATCACCTCCCTGGCCTCCATGTGTTTTAGCATAGCTTAGGAGGATCTGTTCCATGATCTTCCCAGGTACAAGAGACGAGGCTGACAGGTCAGTAGTTCCCGGGGTCTTCCCTTCTACCCTTTTTGAAAATGGGCACAGTGTTTCCCTTCTTCCAGTCCCCAGGGACTTAACCTCACTGCTATGACTTTTCAGGTATCATAGAGAGTGGCTTGGCAATTACATCAGCCAAATCCCTGAGGACTCTGGGATGCATCCGATCAGGTCCCATGAACTTATGTGTATTCAGGTTCCTCAGGTGGTCACGAACCTGATCTTCTCTTCATCAGTAGCGTAATGCCAGACACAGAAAGGAGTCATGTTCCAATGTACTAATTTACACATGAAGAAGCACCTTTATAATGTCATGTTCAATCAGAAAGAGTGCACAATGAGAGGAGAGGCACAACTAACACAGCAGAGCAAGAGTCTGAGAGAAAGTCCATGAATTTTGGGAATTAAGCATGGAGATAGTTATAACCCAACCTCCTGGCTTACAGTACTTTAAGCTTACATAGTACAAAAGCAGTTTAGCAAGTGCAGGACAGGAAACATTCTACTTTTTTACAAGGTAGCCAACTAATTTTAATATGTTTACAATTATTCTGTGTGAGGTATATATTACTCGTCTGACCTCTCATAGAAGGGTTGTTCCCGCTTTATGCCTTCCTGCATCAATCCATCATATAAGAAATAAAAAGCAATTTGTTCCCCCTCTTTCACCTCACACAATTTCATATTTAGGAGGTATGCTAAAAATAACCAATTACTGGTGTTCAGATCAGTTCCTCCAATGACTTAGATGAGCTGAGTTCTTTTTACTTTAGTGGAGTTTCAACAGTATCAGTCAGGTACAGAGAAGAACAGAAAAAAACCCAAATTTGTATGTTTTCTTTAAATATATATTACCTTGGTAAAGAGTGGCCAAGAAAACTAATAAATGTTAAGAAAATTCTGCTGAATCTTTCATGGATTTAAATCCTGTTGACTCTTTACAGCAGCCAGCAAAGAAGACATAGCTGAATAGGTAGGCAGAAGGACAATCTATTACATTGTTCTTCTGATTTTGAAAAATGCTAGAGCAAGTCAAGAAATAAAACCAGCTTAAATGTCAGTGCTTAGGAACAGGGTAAGCACAGCAAGGCAACTATCAGTAATCCATCTCCTCATCTTCAAAGTAATGCTTCATTTCTGACATCCAACTTAATTGCAAGTAGAAATAACTATTAGACCAAAAAATTGAAAGATTTAAGCTCAGTCCTGCCTTAAATGAGTTCTGTGGATCAAAGCTTGTCTTCTGTGTGATGTCTTACAAAAAGATCCTTTCAAAAAAGTAAACCTTGTTCCCATTGTTTTGACTAGAACAATAGTGTTGCAGAAAGACAAGGAAAAGGTGAACTATTTAGTAGGCAAAATATGACTAACAGCTGATGCTCAAATGTCTGAATTAATAGAAATTTGATTGCTTATTTCTTCATAGAACACCAAGGAAAAAACAAATGACAGTGTAAATCTTGACATGAAATTCAGCTTTCAACAAGAAATATACATGTAAGTTTTCCTACTCTCCAACAATTCTATGAAGGCATTTTGTTCTCCAGGCAGACAAGAGTTCTCTGAGCAGCATATGCCAACTCAGATAGAAAATGGTCTTCCAGCCTTGATACATCAGTTGTGATGAACTCCATTTTTTCCTGGCTTATTTTAGAATACATTTTGGAAATTAGGCGCACACACTGTAACTAAAATTGCAGTTGCTCACCCTCACCACACGGCCATCTTAAAGTATTCATGATAAAGACAGGGAGTCATCCTGAAGGAAAATATGGCAAGGTATTAGCTGTTACAGTCAAAGTTGATCTTAATTTCTCAACACCTTAATTTACGCATCTGGATGTTTTAAATGGACATACTAAATTTTGTCACATGTACCTTATAATTTTTTTGAACATTTTGACAAGATATCTTCCAGTTAAACACTGGAATTCTGAATTTCATTGCCTAATTCAGTACTTTGAATTCAGTAAAGCTACTTACAGTGTCATGTTTCACCCAGTAGAAGGAAGGATGGAGAATTTGAATTTGGTTAAAAATCTCAGAGCTTAGCAGTTTTAGGAACTGAATAGTACGGATTTGGCATCAGATTTTGCTCTAGTTTCAGCACTGGTGGCCATAGGAAAGAAGACAATCTCTTTGACACTATTGCAGTGTCAGGACCAGAATTGAAGGAAATGTTAGATTGCCCATCCTGCGAGCCAAGAGATATTCCAGGAAGAAGGAGATAGGAAACATGACTGTTGGAGGCTCCATTTTTCTGTGTGGCCTTGGGACTCCAGAGCTGGAATGCTCCATCAATTAAGATGCACATGAAAACAGAAATCATGTTAGTCAAACAAAGACTGCTGTGGTTGTCTAGGAAAAACAAACTCACCAACAAAATGAAAATAGTCCTGTAATGAGTTACGCTTCTCTTTTCATGCCAATTTTGAGCCAAATATATGAATGGGCTACTACCTTGGATGTAACAAGACAGCCTGAAGATTTTGTGAGGGTGAAAATGGAAACTTTGGCGTAGATCAGTGTGATTTCTCTTATCATGCCAATTTGGAAGTCAGAATAAACTCTTCTGAGTGCACGTTTAGGATACAGATCATTCTATAGGATAAAGATATTTATTTTGCCTATTATTTATTGTTAATCAAAAGGTTCATTAAAACGGTAAAAGCCAGAGCACAATCTTTCCAAGTTAAAGATGGAGCAAGGCAGGTGTTATCCTTCCACCTCTGAGGGCATCAGATTTCCACAAATTCAATTGCACTGGAAGAAGGCAGGATGATACAATATAAATGAAACTCCTGGCATAGTGAACTTGGCCTTTCAGCCTGCTGTACTAGGGTGAATTTCATGCAATTTAACATTTAGAAAGGAAGTTTTCAGCACAGACCTTGAAAAAGAAAACTCGTCCTATTCTGTGTTCTGTGTGAAAGATGATACCTCAATACTTCCAGAAAGGCAGCAGTTTAAATAGAAGACTCCTCCAGTGTTACCCTTCTGTAAAAATATTGCCCTTACTGATTGGTTATTTAACAAATATGATTTCTCAGAAGACAAGTTATACCAAAGATATTATTTGGGAAAATTCCATCTTATATTTCTCAGCTTTGAGGCATATATTCTTCACCACAGATAGGATATGTAATTTGCCCAGGGATGCCATGGAAGCTTTATCATCAAAAGTTTATAAATTCCAGTTGGATTAAAGTCTGTTAGGACTCACAGTTGATCCTGATTTAAGAGGCAGGGGTGACTCTCCACACCTTTTTTTTTTTTTTTTTTTTTTCAGTACCTGCAGTTGCTGAATATAATGACTAGGTTTAAAAAGAGAAGACTATCCAGAAGGGCAGAGAATCCCTCTGATCTAAAGATTTATGCCCTTGTTTTTCTATTTTCCCCCAGTAACTTTGTGTCCCATAATCTTTTCAATTAGTGACTTAGCTTATTTAAAAACCCATACAAGTTCTTTCAAACTTTGCTGTCTCATCAGTTACAAACTTCAGTTTGTAGACAGGTACTCATCTATACACAGAACAGGTATAAAACTTACCTTGGGTCACACCTAAGTCATGAAAATTAAGCTAAAATTTAAAAAACAATGAGCTATGAAGCATCCATTTTTTCCTCCCTGCTGTCCCTGAAGACTGAAAAACACGAATCAAGCTTATAATGAAAGATTCCTTAAGGGGAGCAAAACCTAGACTGAGAGATATAAAATTAAACCTATTTTATAGCACTGGCATGACTTAGACTAATTTCTACATGGTTTAAAATAAATAAATTCCCCAAATCATGGAATCACAGAATGGTTTTGATTGGAAGGGACCTTTAAAGGTCATCTAGTCCAACCCTCAAATAAATGCAGTAAATTAATCACAGAATAATTGAATCATGCAATCATGGAATCATAGAATCATTTAGTTGGAAAAGACCTCTGAGATCATTGAGTCCAACCGTACCTGTCCACTACTAAACCATGTCTCCAAGCACCTCATCTACCCATCTTTTAAATACCTCCAGGGGTAGCTTGTTCCAGTGCTTGATAACCATTTCAGTGAAGAAATTTTTCTTAATATCTAATCTAAATGTCCCCTGGTGCAACCTGAGGCCATTTCCTCTCACCCTATCGCTTGTTGCTTGGGAGAAGAGACCAACCCCCACCTCACTACAACCTCCTTTCCAGAGGTTTACTTCACATAAAAAGAAAAAATATTCAAAATTTTCTTAAAAGGCAGGACGTCTTCTTTCTGACCATTTCTTCTGGGGAAGACACGAGGAGAAAGTCCTTTTTCAGAATGACAAGAATACATATTTCACCTGATGATATATTTCTCCAAACAAGCTAATAGCACTCAGAAGCCATCCCTGATTTGTTTTCTTCTTCTTTGGCTGAATTATGAGTCAAGTCCATTTCCAGCTAAGCCAGTCAGGTAAATATTTTCCTCATCTGTTATAGATTGCCTACTAGACTGAGCAACCTAACCTCTTTCCAGATGGAAAACCTTTTTCTGAGGCCCTCATGTAGTTAATATGCTCAGTCAGAGTGATCAGTTTAGGCTCTTGAGTTTTGTAGATGAAGTCCTTTCAATGAGTTGTTTGTCACTGAGAAAAAGGCAGAGAATTATAGGTGGGTCAGATCTAGACTGTAAATCCTCATCTCACACAGGTACTTAATTCAAGACTGTTGGTGAATCTGAAGAATTGGAAAGGGGTGGAATTTCACACATATCTCTCTCTCACATTTCCTATATGGTGACTCAGTAATTCCTTTACTGAAGCATGAAGCCCAGAACAAAAGTGGTTTGGTAGTCCCAAAGCACATTTTGAGGTCCATAATTTTTCCTTATACTGCACAGGAAAATGAGGTTAATAATTCAGGGTGGCCATTTCCACTCTGGGAACCAGGTACTTGGATATAGACAGATTTAGCCCACATAAGGGCAATCATCTCACTAAAAAAGCCTTCAGATAGGATCTTAATTTTCCTTAGACTCCTTCTGCAGGTGTTAGAGATTTATGCATCACTTTCTGCAAGTGTTTGTGTATTAATTTTAAAGCAAGTTAAGAACTTGGGTTTGTTCAGCCTGGAGAAAAGAAGGCTGCAGGGAGACCTGATTGAGGCCTTTCAGTACCTAAAGGGGGCCTATAGGAAAGATGGGGAAAATCTTTTTAGTAGGGTCAGCTGTGACAGGACAAGGGGTAATGGCTTTAAACTAAAACAGGGTAGGTTTAGACTGGATATAAGGAAGAAATTCTTTACAATGAGGGTAGTAAAACACTGGAACAGGTTGCCCAGAGAGGTAGTGGAGGCCCCATCCCTGGAAACATTCAAGGCCAGGTTGGACGGGGCTCTGAGCAACCTGATCTAGTTAGCAGTGTCCCTGCTGACTGCAGGGGGGTTGGACTCGATGACCTCTAGTGGTCCCTTCCAACCCAAAACATTCTATGATTCTATGAACTATAGTTAGTTAACTAAAGTATTTCAAATAATTTATCTAAAGTTTTTCAAAAGAGCAGAGAAGCAAGCCTCATGTTTCTCAACAGTCAGGAAGCTAAGCAGTCAACAAAGCTTCTTCAAAATCCTTAGTTCTGCAATGAGCAATTGGTGAAGCTCTACGTAGCTGCCTAAGTTACAAACTGCTGTCAGCAGGGGCAGGAGGAATGGGAGATATGTAAAATAACCTGCTCACCTACTTTTTCTGTTACCGTTACAAAATACAGTTGCTAAACCCTCCTTGACATGCTTTTCAGTGTGTTGTGCTCTTGAACTGCTAGGCAGCCATACTGCCAGAAATCACATTTGAACTGTAAACAGTCACAGTTATTTGAGATAAGGAGTAAAATTCAACCTAAATTGTTTGCACGAATGAGGGGAACATACGCTTGTGAGAGATCTCTTTGCTGATGCTGAACTCCTGTGGTTCTTAGAACAGAATACAAAGCTACTTATTTAATGATGACCAAGGATTTGATTCTGAGAAGCTTTACGTGCCTGAGCAATCCTCACTTCAAACAGCAGCCCTGCTGAAATTAAGAATTGTTTTCATGAATCTATTTGCAGGAGTGAAACAGCACAGCAGCAAAACCTTTGCTGTGGAAAGGCAAGCTAATCAAAGGCTGATTGCAGCTCCCTCTCAGATCCCATTGACTTCATTGGAATTTCGATAATATCCATAGATCTTTAAGGTCTGCTTTGCAGAGCTGCTGGGCATCCAGGATCCAGATAAAGTCCCTGGGAATGACAGGAATCAATATCTCTGAAAATTCAGCAGCTCATATGGGAGAAAAATGGAAAACAAATTTCTGCTAATCTAGGTAAAATAATTGCTGTGGAGGTACCCCCAGGCTCTCAAAAACAGGTCATTCTTGCAGTCACATAATGGACATGAACCCATTTTTTCACCAGCATGCAAGTATCCCAAACATATCATATGTCTTCCTGGTTACATCAGGTGCATATATATGTACAAGTTCAGTGAACAGATCAAACACGCAGGTGACATAAAATATAACCCACCCCAGTACCATAATAGTCTTAAACAATAATTAATGTGTTTCGCTTTGTAGCTTGAGTAGGAGGAGTGGACATCTGTGTTGATCACCTATCTATACGAAAATGAGCTATTCCTAAATTACTATGCAAGATGTAGATGTGGTCATAACAAAGCCATCTAAAGGTTCAAACAAACCTTCACCTCAGTTTTTAAACTTATTTCTTTAGCCTCACTTCTGGTGCAAGTTCAGCTTGTTAGTGACTTCAACAGGTTCATAAAGCAAGATTTATTTTCTATAAAGCAAGTTGGACCATAAAAACAGATTTTATAGTGTTTTTTCATGCTAATCCAATTTCCAGGAGAATTGCCATAGAGTCATTTAGGCAGCAGAGTTGGATACAGGAGGTACTCTGGAGAAATCTTCCAGCTGCTTCTGAAATTTCCAGTTCCTACTATTTAATCAAAAATTAAAATCTGGACAGTACAGGTTTTGAAGGGGGTTTTTATATGAAAAAAAAAAGGGTTTTACAATGATTGTAGAAGAACAAAGGTATGGTTTTATATTGATTATTCTAACACCAAAAAAAAAAAAAAATGGAACTAAAAGATTTTGCCTGGAACACTAATAATACAGTCAAAGCACACAGGCCTGAATTTTAAAGGTATTTAGTTTGCTAATTCACACTGCATTTGATATAAATTAGAATTCTAAATACTAAGATAATGCAAATAGAAATTCAGTGTGCTGAACTCTGTGAGAAATACTGATATTTCTCTGTTTGCTGAAGTTTCTCAGAGACTAGAACTAGAATATTAAGTTTATTAAACTTTATCAGTGTGGCTATTCTGAAGCATCTGCATCACAGGAGTCAGGTCCTAGTGCCTACTGGTAGGCATGGTTTGCCCTGTTTTTCACAGAACACTTGAGCAATGCAGGATCTGCATTGCACATGTCTTCGTGACACAGTGGTACAAATTACCCAGTGCACAATAAAGAACTATTCCCAGACTCATTCCTATGTGCAAAAATACTTAAGATTACCATATACATAAAGCCAGAGCTTAATGATTTTTCCCTTTGCAGGTCTATGTAAAATTGAAGGAAATGGCATCCCACAAGCCTGCTGACTTCAGTGGACTCTCCTTTAAGCCATGACCGCAGGTGGTACTTACAAACAGGCTTTTTGCAATTTGATGCTAAAGAGATTCTTTTTTTAAGAAGGAAAAAATCAGGATCAATTTGTCGTGTCTGTTCTGATTGATATTCTTTTCCTGGAGTTATAAGAGAGATTTTGTAGGTTTCAGTCAGAAGGTTGACTTGTTAAATTGATTGATTCTGATTAGGAAAGGATTTGGCAGGATTTTCATTCTGGTTAATATAACAGATCCAACACACTGGTGGAAAAACAGGTTTATGAACAGTAGAAGGTGTCTATACATGTGTACATATGAATTGCACACCTAGCTTCTGAAGAAGAAAGAAGGGATTGTTTGACAAATAATTTGCATCTAAATTAGCTGTAACACTAATTTTTGCTATTGTCAGACACAAAAAACTACTCATGTTCTTTGCAGGGACTTAATATATGGTGAGGCATTCATTGATTTTTTTCAGAGATTTGTAATATTTTTTGAGTTTTCCAAAGTGGTATCATGCTTGCTTTATCTGCTTTTATAAACATAAAACATGTGTTTTTATTAAAAGTAATTGGCCAAAATATAACCATTAAATATCCTTGTAGAAAGAGTAGAAATATGGGCAGGTTAATACAATATGCATGATATAATAAAAATACTGCTCCAACAATATTTGTAGAAATAAAGTGATAATTATAAGCAAGTTAGAATATGCCCATTTTATAAGCACAATTATTTGTTGTCTATACATTGACTGTTCATGCATGTACATAGCCCAACCGGTACCTATGTGGCAGCTATATTGAATACATGCCTGATTTTCATAGTTACAGATAAAAAACAGAATAATAAGTCAGCTTAAACCTGAACTAAGACAAAAAATGTAATTTTCATAATACATGTATGCCTTTTCATGAGTTTTTGGTGCAGATGTCCACTAGAAACAGACTTAAACTGTACTTTCAGTCTAAAGGGAAATTTTTCAGATTTATGGGGTCTGGAACATTGACTTCCACTCATTTCAAGCTTCTTCTAAACTAAGAATGGGAGGGAAAGCACAAGGGAGAAGGTGGAGGAGAAAATAATGTTCAGCAAGCATGTGCAAAAAAAATTGATTAAAAAGAATCTGAGTGCTTCTGCAAAAGGCAAAAGTGCACATCTCTGCTATAGCCTTCTCAGGAATCTGGAAACATCTGTTCTAGCTGGGCGAGCTCACATGTATAGTCCTTTCCTTCTCACTAGCATGACATTGCCTTCACTAGGAAAGCGGAAGGCCCACAGGTTATTAAAAATTCCAAAACCAATGACAGAATTGCAACTGCATTTTCTTTATTGACAGAGTTTTTCAAAATCACCACCTGCTATCAACAGTTTTAATTTGGTCCTTTTTTTTGGCCAGACCATCAAATAACCTTGGCATACTGCCACTGCTCTGTCAGAACTAGAATCCAAAATTAAGAAGCTGGATAACTGCCATTGCCATTCCTGATGCTTGTTTAGTCATAAAAGGGTGCATTTCCACCTCAGTAGTGGTCACTACCACATTTTAGTTACTTCTCTCTTGACTTGAATCCTAAACATTTTCCAAATGCCTTTCAAAGTTTTCAGTGAAGAAACATTTCATACAAAATTTAGAATAAGCTGTTAATCCTGATTTCTACAAGTCACTTTGGCATCACAAATTATTGCTCCCCCCTTACCCTAGTACTGGAGCTGCAGCTAAAATGTGTTAACTGATTTTAAAATATCCTTTGTTGGGTATGGTATTCTCTCTGAACTGCACTGGTAGGTAACTCAATTGTTTTGTACATAATAACATATTCCTCTCATTTTACATTCCTCTGCAGTTAATAGTCTCCCATTGACCATCTGATTTAGTTTTGTCTGCTTGGATGCCTTTTAGATAAAGGACACCATTCAATACTGGAATTAGAAGCATTCTTTTCTTTTGTCTTCTTTTGCCTTACCCTCTCCCCTGCAGCCAGAGGAGCAAAAGAAAGAAGAGGGTAAAGAAGCAGAAACTCAAACAAATCTAGATGCAGCAAATTCTCCAACCACTGAACAATAAGGTTTCATACTCTGCTGGAGAACCCATTCATCTTAATCCATCTGGAAAGAGGTCTACACACAATATTTCACAATCTAAGTACTTTCTGACAAATCTATTAATTATGCACTCAAACAAATTATTTGCTGCCTGTAGAGAATTGCTACTGGATTTTTTCTTATGTCAGAATCCTTGCTCTTTCCTCTCTTTTTAACTCATTGCTTTCATTACAGTAGTCCAATTACAATCATCGTTTTTTCATAGTATTCTCTCATCTAACACCACAAATTCCTTGGTGAAAGAGATCTAAAAATATATGAAAAGCATATATTTTTAACAATTGCCCTATCGAATGGGAATAAAAATCTTTTATCACCACACCTTTTCCCTGCCCCCCTTACTTTTCTTATCCCATAACTCTTAACATTCACTGGCTTTTCTATTGCCTAATTTTAACACACAGTCTTTAGGCAAATTCTTCTGCAGTTAAGTTCACATTAACATCCTCAGCTGTTACAAGATTATGAAATCTTTTTGTCAGGAGAGTCCTGCCAACCCCCTCAGCACCAACAGACAATTCAGGAGGTCTCCAGAGCAACCCCCTGCCAATGGGGTCAGACCAGGTTGCTCAGGGCTTTATGCTGTTGGGGCTGAAATACTCCAAGGAATCAGAATCACTTAGGCTGGAAAACACCCTTGGGATCATCAAATCCAACCATTAACCTAGCACTGCCAAGTCCACCACTAAACCATGTCCTTAAGCACCATGTCTATAGGCCTTTTAAATACCGCCAGGGGTGTGGGCACTCAACCATTTCCCTGGGCATCCTGTTCCCGTGCTTGATAATCTTCTCAGTAAAGAAATTTTTCCTAATATCCAGCTGAAACCTCCCTTGGTGCATCTTAAGGCCGTTTCCTCTCATCCTACCACTTGTTGCTTGGCAGAAGAGACCAACACCCACCTTGCTACAACCTCCCTTCAGGTAGACGTGATAAAGTCACCCCTCAGCTTCCTTTTCTTGTGCTCCAGACCCCTCACCAGCTTTGTTGCTCTCCTCTGGACATGCTCCAGCACCTCAATGTCTTTTTTGTAGTGAGGGGCCCAAAACTGAATACAGGATTTGAGGTATGGCCTCACAAGTGCTGAGAACAAGGGTATGATCACTTCCCTACTCCTGCTGGCCACACTGTTCTTGATGCAAGCCAGGATGCTATTGCCCTTCTTGGCCACCTAGGCACACTGCTGACATATTCAGCTGGCCGTCAATCAATACCCCCAGGTCCTTTTCTGCCGGGCAGCTTTCCAGCCACCCTTCCCCAAACCTGTAGTATTGCATGGGGTTGTTATGAAGGAGATGGCACCACCTCCCTGGACCCCAGCCCCACTGCCCAGCTGTCCTCATGGGGAAAAAGCTTTCCTTAGTCTCCAGCCTCTCCAGCCTGCCTGGTCCTGTTCAGCTTGGTGCCCACCATGGTCCAGGACCTTCTCCCCAGAGTTGCCTCCAGCCCCACTGGAATCGCTGCCCAGGCTCCGCCTGCCTGGAGCAGTGCTGCACAGTGCTCCTGCCCCAAGTGCATGGAGTCCTGTTAGCCCCTTCCTCCCACCAATCCCTGTCCCTCTGTCGGTAGCCTTGACCCTGGACATACTGACTGGTCTCCTCAGGAATCAGTGTGCTCTATCTGTTTGAAGCCCTTCTCTTCCCACTGCTCAGGTGAAGTCCTAGTTCCACCTAAGAGAAAGCACTATCCTGCCTGAGTCCACGGGGGTTCAGGCTTTAGAGAAATATGTTTTCAAACAGAAAAGTGGAAAACTATAATTATGATTCAGTTCTCTGTTAACTAGTGATTTGCAAGGAGCTACATCTAGTTCTTGAGGACTGGAAGCTAATTAGTTCATTTTAATCAACAGGAACAGAAGTATAGGGACACACATAGCTATCAGGACATCCACACCAAAGAGGAGCAGCAGTAACTAAACTTGGTCAAACAGAAGGGCAAGTTTTCAGCAGGATGCCTAACCTGAGGTGCACATGTTTCTGAAGACACACAGTTAAACCTCCACTCATGGTACTGAAAATTTTACCTTGTGTCCAGATTTTAACAGTAGTGTGTTCATTCTTGTGAATCCCTCTTCACTGAAGCACAAGCAAATCCTATGGAGGCAACAGAGCAACCTCTCAAGTAGCCTTTGTAAGAATTTCAAGGTAAATGATATAAACAGAGGACGTGAAAACTCCTATACAGGCCGTCCAAAAAGAGCACAAAAATCCCTCACTTTATAGCACATAAAATAAATAATTCCAGAAACAAAAGTTTCAAATAATCATTCTCTTCCTCGCCCTGTTTCACATCTACAGACAATGCTCCTCTCAAAGCAGGTGACATCTAAGGTTAAAACTAAAACTTATTTCATTTCCTCCTCCCTCCTCCTCCTCCTCTTCTCCCCCCTCCCCCCCCACCCCCCCAGTCTCATGTCATGCACAAAGTATAATGCACAGGGATCATTAGTTTCAAAAATATTTCAGATCTAATGCCAAGTTCTGTTGACCTTCATGTAACTAAAACAGATACAGAATTTACGGATTTGCCACCATATAAGCAAATGAGAGCATTAAGTACATAGATCTGTTGTGCCACTGAGTAGAAGGGGAAATGAATATTCTGTGCCATTTCCACAATTTATCTGAACAATATAGAAACCACATCAGTTCTGTTTTGACAGTAACTGGTAATGTCAATTCCTCTTGCAAGTTTAATAGACTTTGGTCAAACTAAATAAGATCAGACATCACTCTGTAGATAATACCTCATTCTTAAAAACCATTGAAGAAGAGAGAATGAGAAGAACTGCATATCCTACTGTTTGTAACCTTGATTAGTTATTTCATACTTTTTCAGAAAGTACAGTATGAAATAAGAATATATGTGTCTCTGCCATACTGTATAGAATCCTTCTTACCTAGAATGATATATTATTGCTATAAATTGTTTATTTAGCAATATGTTAGCACTCTATCTATAGTCAGAATCAGGACAGCACAACCTAGGTGAAGTGAATTTCCTGACTGCTTCTCAGGGAAAATATTTTGGCACCACTTAAGTCCAATGTAATGGCAGCAGCCTGAACAAGACAGAGAAGGGAGCTGTACAATATTTTCTTATCTCACATTTACTCCTTGTATGTCTAGGAATTTTGATACAGAGGTGTATTTTGTTTCTTTCTTTATTGCAGATTATAAATTATATACCCTATCTACTTATCCTTATTTTTCTATTAGATATTTTTTCAAGTTAGTTGCTGTAGTACTCAACCAAGGACTGATCTTAATGCGATCTTACTCTTCTTTGTAAATGTAACCAATTACATTTGCATGCCGTTGTCAAGGTAGCATTCTTTGCACTCTCTCAGCATCTACCTTTCCATGGGTGTACCTGGCAATGCATAAGGAGTTCAAGTAGCAGTATTGAAAAAGTCAGGGGGTTTGCACCAGGTGTTTCTTTACAGCATTCTAGTCAATTCATATCTTGGTTTCCTTTTGAGTCAGTGTAACAATACATGATGCACCATGTCTAAGATGTTTGCAGAAAGTTCAGGACACGTATTAGTACTATTATAAAAAGCACTGACTGAAACATGCTCAGGTAACACTGTGGACAGTTATATCCAAACACACTCAAGAAAGGCAAGTCAAACTGAAATGGAATAGAGAAAATGTTACAGGAATAGTCAAGGCATTGGAGTCTACATCACAAGAGGAGTCTAAAAAGTCTTCTTCACCTGCTCAAGTTAGAAAAAGGAAGGGCAAGAGGGATCCCACAGTCAAAAATAACAGGAAGGAAAGAAAAATGTTACTTAAACATTAGGGAAGGAAAATAACTATTTTGCAATACACCAAGAAAACCTGGGAACTAGGCAACAGTTTCTATCTGTGGAGAAAGTGAGGTTGGAAGTAGAGCACTACAGAACAAAGTCAGCTTCACTACTTTTGTAATAAGTTTTATCAACCATGAGAGAGGATATCTGTTTTGCTGCACCATCCATAGTAAATGAAAACCGGACTCAGTGGTCATAGAAGTTCTCTCCAACTTTGTATTTCTTTTTTAAACACTGCTCACACTTACAGCAGAGGTTTTATCTCTGGCCAGATGAAGGCATCTGGCACATTTCATTTCCTTTTCATCTGTGCTGCTACCATCTCTGGCCCTTCAAGAATAAGACATTAATAACAGCAGGATCCACCCTCCAAAAGTCTGTCAGACTCCAAAGTGTTCTGGTCTATTTCTTGTCTGTCCAACCCACCTACATGTGGCAGCGTTTCAACATGTATTTGTGAACTTCCTAGCTATCCTGATTTAATCAGTCCTAGCTAGTCTTCCTCCACATCCCTTCCCAAGTACCGCCCTGCCAAAGAAAGGAGGGGGAAGGCAGAGTGGGCAAGGGCCTCAATGTGTGCAGGCTAAGGCAGACATGGCAGCTGTCAGGAATGCAAAGTTGGATTTATGAGTTTTATGGAGGAGTGACTCATGGGGACCATCCAAGGAAGTGCATGGAAAAGCCACGGTCACAGCTGCTACCAAGAGATGTCAAGAAAGTGAAGGATTTTGGTTCAACAACCACAGTCAGGTGAGTGACTTAGAATCACTTGGGTTGAAAGTCTTAGAAAAAAAAAGTGCGAGCTTGAATGGATTTTAATGCTTAATTTTACTGCTGATTTAATGGTGAGATACACAGGTCACCAACTGAATACAACCTAAAAGGCTGTTTAACAGCACCCTGTTATTGATTCCCCTCTACCAAGAGAGTAGACATTGCTTCATACAATAGCTACATCTCCCCCTCCACCTGGGCTTTCTCAGTATACATTTCTTTCCTGACAGTCTTCCACAGCCCCTGAAGGAATATACAAGGAAAAACATAATGGCAACCAAAAACGTTAACCAACTGAAAGGTGGAAATGCCAACTGCAGCTGTTACTTACAGTTATCTATTGATGTTGCTGTTGATCCTCATGTGAAGGCTGTGATTTCTGCTAATTTATACCACTGCCCATCCCATTACACTGCAAAAAGTTTTTACTAAGAGCAGATGACACATGTAGTTTGATACTGAGAGATGAAGTTTAATTTTAGAATTTGCATTTGCAGACTTCATAGGAGCAGCCTAATGTTAAAAATTATAGTTTTGTGTAGCTTCCACTGTAGTCAATGGAAATTTGAAGTGTCAGGCATTTGTGAAAATCACTGCTCAGTGTATTTTAGGCTTAAACCTTTCTCATATTATTTTAAGAGCAGAATACAGAAATGTAAGTAGCATTAAAGGACAAGAACCTTCCTCCTAAGGGTCAGAACCATTTTCACCTGAAGCCAATTGCCACATTTCCACGTTCTTTCACTGAAGAAGGAGCAGGCTCATTTTGCAAAGCAGGGAAGCTTTTAAAAGTTGTGTGTAATAACAGGAAGAAGGAGAGGAAGAACAGGCAGAGGTCTGAAAACTTCTGCCTCTGAACTGGGGCAGCACAGAAGAATTGCTGGGCAAGTATACAAAAGTATCACTATAGAGAAACTCTTTTTATTTAAATGAAACTTTGAAATCAGCCCAGAGATAATTGTTTGGGGGGTTCTTTAACAATGAGGCAGAATTTTTGATTTTCAAGTAGAAATAATTTGCTTGAATCACCCACATTATCAGGATAAAAAAGATTTTTCTGTCCATGAGAGGGACATTTGAAATAAACACATGGGTAAACATCATATTCTTGATATGGTTGAAGGCTTTGGGGGCCAGAGTTGGTTATTTGTTTCATACAAACCTTGGGGAAAAAAAAAAAACAAAAAAGAAAATATTTAAGTGAGATTCTTCCATTAATGGTGCCTCATAAAATTCAGAGTTAAACATGAGGTAACCTCTTAGTTTCTATGAATGCTTGGTCTAATTCAGCTTCCATTTGCAGAGGGATTCTTGTCTGCCTTGACGTGATGCACTCCCCCTCGGTCTTGTTTACTAGAGCTTTGCTTGCTTGGCAGGGTAACTGGGAAACCTGAAAAAACCAGCATGGGAAAGAGAGCCAGCAGTTTTAAATTCAACAATCTGCCTGCCATCTAACTCAAACCAGGCAGGGTGGGAAAAGGAATTGCCTTGTAATGTCAATACACACTCCGGGCTGCCAGCCAAGACAGCAGATTTGTGAGACAGAGACGAGAAAAAAATGTTTTAATATTTTGGTTGAAATGGTGACAAGCAAGGGCTATGCACAGAGGAAGAGAGTGTGGATGTGAAAATGAATGCCAGTGCCTGTCCTCCATAAGATGCTCCGTTTCTCAGGAAGAGTAACATGACAACTAAAAATTTCACAGGTGATTTAATGACACTTCGTCAGGGCTTGTCTAAGGAGGGCAGAGAATTTACTGACCATGCACAGAGAAAATACACAGGAGAGGGAAAAACAAAAGTTAGATGACCTTGTATTAGCTTTTCCTTCCCATTTCATAAAAACATAGGCTTGATCCCTGCTTCTATCTGTTCAGTCCCACAATTCAATCCTGCTTAAATTAAGGCACCTAGAGCTGCTAAGTCAGTCCAAAAGTCAAAAAAAGAAAAGAAAAAAAAAGCCAAACCAAAACAAAGTAACTGAAAATGTATGCTGAAGTACAGATCTCAAAAAAGGTGACTTTTTTTAACAAAGCAATATTTCATTTGAACTGAAATATAGCTTAATAAGGGGTAAATTTGAGAAAAAAACATATGGCAGAAGGATGTTTACATACTTTTAATGAAGGAGATATGTTCTAATGAACATTAAAACCGAGGCTGAAATACTAGGTTGTTCTTCCATACTGGCTCTAGGAGGTTTTATCCAGAAGACACAAAGAAAAACAAAAATCATCCAACAACAAATATCAACAGGAAGGGCGTACTCTATTTACACCTTCCAAACATTCGGAGGAGTACAATACAAATGAAAAAAGAGAAAATCTCTAATAACAAAACTATGACAAGCTAGTAAAAAAAATGAGTTAATGAAGTTACACCTATCAAATCCTTAAATAAGGAACAAAGAAAGACTGCAGTTATTTTTGACCTATAAAGTTGAATAATCCCTGTAGTATTGATTTATAAAACTAAATTCTCACACACCCATCATCCCAATTCATTTAAACAGATAACACAAGGAGAGTTAGCAAAATAGAAAAATCATAGAAATGGTGTCAAAACATCCTTACCTATGTTTCATGACTTGCTAATTACCAGTCTTTATGTCTTTCATACACATATGTCTGATTCTAGCCAGAAAAGCAGAACATTACTCAAAACGGCAACCTTAAAGGAGCTTGTGAAAAATCTCACGAAAAGCTAAACCCAACTGACTAAATTCTGTGCCACTAGGATGAATTCACTTAATAGTTTATTCATGCAGGCCACTGGGAAGGGGAGAAGCAGACTCACATTTTTTTGCTTCTGAATTTTCTGTTTCTGAAGGACTTGGTCCTTTACCTAATATGAAGCTCTGATCAAGCAGAAGGATTCTTACTGACATTCTCAAAGTCTAAAAGCTTCTCTGCACCAGATGTCTTAGGAACAAGAAGCAGCACACCAGTTCAATTGAGCAAAGATGACCTTACGACGTAGACGCACCTATCTAATGAAAATGCACTCCCAGCAACCCAACTGTGTCAGAAAACTACTTTTTCTAATGTATGATGAAGGGGTCTTTTCTCCTCTAATATTTGTACAGGAGCTGAAAAATATATATCACTTAATGTGCAAATTGTGCCATCTAATGTATAGGGGTTTTAAAATAAGAACCCCAAAATAACAAGGTTACTCCAGATGCAAAGAAGTGCCCGGGAAGCTACTACTGAAGTCAATGGGATTACGTATCTAAATATGCTGGAAAATCTCCATAGAGTCTATCTGCATCTTCAGCTGCTCCCATAACTTTTTTCTCTCTTCAAAACACACACACTCACCTGATCCACTGAGCTCTCTTTGTTTAGCTACATACATTAAGTGAAATTTCATCCATATCTTTCAACAGAGATCCAATTATTTGCAAATCTTTCCCCCTAGCCCCTCATTCTGATGTTTTATGTATTCTAAATTTCTGGGTTTAGACATGATTAGAGGCAAAGGTGACCAAGAGAAGCATTTCTCTCCTTTTCTTCTGGCTGTAATTAGTAGCAGAAATGAGAAAAAAAAATCATAGAAGAGATTTGGTCTCATGCTGCATACAGGTCAGTTTTATAAACCAAAAGTATTTAAATAGCTCTGAAATAAAAGCTCTGAAAAATCTGTCCAGCAGCTTCAGCAGTTCATCACAGATATAGGTGCAAAGAAGCTTCTGGGGCTACTCAGGATGAGTAAGTAGCAGCCAGAGGCAGGAGCAAATCTTTATCAGGCAAAATTACCATAGGCAGCAAAAGTCATCTGGCACTAATATAATGCAAAGGAAACAAAATGATGCCCTGACCTTCATTTTGTTCCATCCTCAACAACTGTATGGAGAGCTCTCCTTGTTGGGATTCTTCTGAATCCTCCACTAGGCATTGCCTTAGACACATAAATGCTTATGTTTATTTTGATCACAGCTTCAACAACTGAAAAACAAAGACAAAATATTCATCTTGATAAATGATCTTGTAGATATTGGGGTGAAAAGGAAGGCTGGGTCGGTACTAGGCAGGCTAGTAAGGACCCAGCCAGCTCAGCCACAACCTCGTAATTTGGTCTTGGGCAGCCCACCAGTGAAACCAGGATAACAACATGTCATGTCTCACAGGCCCATTGAGGGAGTAAATGTGCAAAAGCATCTGAAACAGATCTCAGATTCTGTGGTACTGGGGATGGATGAAAGCAACCATGCTGTTACTACTAATGGCTGCTTATCAAGTGTCATATCCTTTCATTTAGATTTTTGAAGGGGATATATCTTTGCCGTTCAGTCATTCTAATGGATAAGTGAAAAATTCCCATTAGAGTGAGTATGTCATATAGGCCTATACAGGACGTTGTTTGTTGTTAACAGAGGCTGTGCATGTTGCCCAGCCAAGGTTGTTTGCTGCTTGGTAGTTTACATCATGACACATTTAAAAAATGCATAAATAAATAGTTCATGAGACCTCTGCACAATAATCACTGTCCAGTGTTTATTACTGTACATGATAAAGCTCCAGAACAGCAATCTGGACAGTGACAGCTACAGTAGGTGCAGGGAAAGATATTAGTTTTAGGACTGTGTAATAAATCACATTTCTATAAAATGGATTGTTGTAACATCCAAGTAATACTGCCATAAGGGGTTTTCACCATACTGGTCAACAAACTCAGATATTATTAAAAAAAGAAAAAAACCTGCTACAAATGTAAATTTGAATAAAGATTTGTACCTTTGAATGGATCCAGGCCCAAGTTAACAGTATTATATTCCTTCTGTTTTCCCCCTTGCAAGCTGAGCTTGCACAAGCCCCTCAATGCTGTAACAAAAAAATACCTGTACTACAGTGAATCTAAGTGGTCTTTCCAGTATACTTCATGCTTGATTTTATAGTAGCTGGGAGAAACAAGACACACAAACGAGGCACTTATATCTTCTACCATTATGATACTGTTAACCTGAGAAAAGACCACAGTCCTGAAAAAAGCTCAACTCAGGAACAAAAGATCTTGTGAGGGACTCTACCACCCCATCCCAGATTTCTCCACGCTCCCAGCTAATTCAGTTCACTGTTGTGCTGAGATAAAGGTCTACAGCAACAGCTACCACCCATGTCGTTTTGGCCATCTAGCTGAACACAGAGGCTGTTAGCTCAACAGCCTCTTGCTACAGCCAGCAGCACATGTACAGCTTCTTGATAAGCAGCTCTGGGAGGGCCCTTGCTCATTGCCTTGCCTGGACTTCACTGAGCTGAGGAGATCCAAAAGAACATCCCAGGTCCTCGTTCAAGGGACTCACACCAGTGGTTTCCGAATTCTGTGCTGGAGTAAGTGTTCACCACCTGCTGCTCCACCTGTCTGCCCCTCCTGCTTTCTATGGAGGGGGAAGGTAGGTCTAGGCCAGTTAGGAAATTCAACATATATCCAAGGAACTCCAGCACAAACGACTGGAGGACCAGGACCCAAAGATTACAACAGCATCCACAGCCAGGGAAATGTGCACCCAGCTACAGCTCAATCAAATTTCAGCCCATATTTAGCATGGTGTTAGCTCAAGAATGTTACAAACGCACCCTCCCACACACCCCCCCAAACTGCAGAAAGTTAAACCATTTAACCAATATTTTCTTGGTAGTGTATGAAGGTCTGGCAACATTTTAAAGGCTGAAGACCAAGAAAACACAAAATTAAATATTCTTTTCGGGATTTTGTTTTTGTCATCATTTTTTAGTTTGGGGCTTTTTTTAATTTTCTGACCGTTGCCTCTCTGACTTCAGGGAGATAACAGTATTTTTTTCAGGCTGTTCTCAGAGGAATGGCTGTGCCAGCTAAGAACATGAGTCCATCTGCCTTGTGTTCCCAATGACAGTGGCATGGAACAAATATGTAGGAAGGAAAGCAGTAACAGAGCACACCTACACTGCTCTCACTAGTGATATATCAGCCCTCTTTCTAGCAAGCAGGGGCAAGGGGGCTGCCTGAGCTGGAGGCTGAATTCAAAGCACTGTGCTTCACACCTGGCAATAGACTGACACTGCTACTGTTATGAAAATAGTTACTTCAAGCAGGGTCCATAACATTAACCTGACAAGAAGCTGCAGTCCATGACAGCAATCTGACTGTACTTGATGGAGAGAAATGGGTACCCCAACAGCTGATCCATTCCTGAGGCCCCTATCCTAAGTGTTTAGCTTGGACATTCTTCAGCACAGATACACATGCATAGGGTATGCCCTGTGATTGAAGATGAAATAAATTTCACCTTGATAGCAATGAAGAGATATCTGGGAAGTGTGGACATATTTACATAAACCTGTGTTCATTCAGGTATTGTTGAGACATATTGTATGACCCCTTCCCAGACTGCATTTTTTGTCTCTGCCTGAACAACTGTCATGGTGGTTGGTTCATGGAGGAGCCCAAAGCAGAAATCCTGTTCTGTTCTTGGGGCATCTTCTGTAGGTGGTGATTTCTTATGCCCTGCTGTCAGTCACCAAAATTGAAAGTAAGTATTCATGTTGCTCCTCTGCATTCAAGATAATGTTATGAAAAAGATTCAGAGCTGCTACCCTTAAAAAAAATCCCCCCAAACCTTAAACTTCTGTATATTTGGATAGTTTCCTGCTGGAGTTCTAAAATAATAATAACAGTAATAACAACAACAATAAAATAATAAGAACAGAAAATATCTACTTTTCAAAAAAATCAAAGTAAAACACAGAATCTGTAACTGTACAGATAGTGAGTATTTAATAAAACATGACCAATAAGATCAGGACCATCTAGACAGTTAAAATTTCAGAAGAAACTGCTCTTTGCACCAGGACCAACAACAATACGGGAGTTATAAAATTAAATTTAGGCTTTTATAAGAGCAAAACCAAGTCCAGGCATTCTCCCCACTCTGCCCCACTTATACTTCAGTGGTATGCATACTTTGCGCAGTCCTCTGAGAAAAAGCTAGATCACTCATACAGTAGTCATTCTAAACAAGTACCATTTCTGAGATGATTGGGTCTGCCAGAGTAAGAATAATAAGATTGTGGGAAAGTTTTAATAAATACAGACAATTCTTAAAGGTTTCTAAACATATATTTATACTTCAGGAGCAAACCTGTCATACACATGAAACAGTAAGCTACACTTACATAAAATCTTGGGAATTTGTGTTCTGTAGTAGGAAAATGCACAAATCAAGTAACAATATTGTGGAAAAAAAATGCAGTTCATTTCAGTTAGAGTTATCTAAGTACTCCCTATGACAAAAACTGTGAGTCCTCTACCTAGTTGCAAAAAAGAAGAACAATTTAATGAAAAATCCAGCAACCTGGATTGAAATTTTTTCCATTTGAATTTCCAATGAGGTCTACTTATTATCTAGAATAGCATTTACAGACGATGTGCCACTGGGACATTCAAGGTATCCTAATGATTACTTCACTGCATAGGACTGATATTGATGCCCCTTTGTGAGGAAAGCCCCACAACAGTCAGCTGCAGGTTTCTATCCACAAAGGAATACATATAGTGAAACTTATTATCCAGGACACACTCATAAGGACTACCCAGAAGTAAGAAAAAATACCTCTAGACCCACAATTAAGGTAAAAAAAATGTCAGCAGGAGTAGATGTACACTGAAAATGTGCAGTGCACTTGGAATAGCTGAGTTCTGCTCCCAAAAGCACAGGCAGAATGGGATGAATACCTAAAAGGAGGAGAAAATAACGTATCTGTAGATACTATAATGAGTATTTTCAGCTGACCCAGTCAATGCTGGTTGTGTTCACTTCTAACACATAAGAATTTAATAATTTAAAACCCCGTATTATTCATATAGTATAAGGTAGGTCCACAACCAGGACAACAACTGTCCAACAAAGGTGTTGTAAGCATTTCTTATGTCCACCATGCAATGAATTCCCAGATGGGCTGAAGCACTCTTGCACTTCATGCAAAAAGGCTGAGTGCCTTCTTGATATTTTCTACTGTACAAGGAAGAAAGCAGCTTACACTTGAGCAAGTAATAATGTACAAATGCTGTAAAAAAAAAAAAAAAGGGAAATTCAAATTTTAAACACTACATTTGGATTGCTGTTGTTCAGATATTGAAGGTTTTAATTATGGGAATGACATGCCCTTAGCTGAAATTTTATTATAACCTCCAGGTTTTGCTGGTGTTTCTACCCACCTTTTCCAGCAGTGTTGTGTACAGGGCTAAAGGTCATTGGTTGTCTAAAGAAGACAGGGGGGATAGACAGGATCTGTAAAACACTGGGGAACTCACTGAGGCTCAGCCTTCTCACCCATTTTGTTGCTCCTCCCCGTGTAAACTTCCAGGCATTTCCATTCCCTCTGTATGCCTGCATCTTTTCAGTACTGCTGCCACTCTATTCAAGTGATACAATTTCTTTCCTTGACAACTTAATTTTTAACATGCTGGGGAACACAGTCTGAAAATGAAAAGCCACTCAAACAGATTCAGAAAGTTTTCTAAGCAGCTGACAGATGTTTTTTTCAACCAAAGAAAGAAAAAGACATGGGGGGAACCCTGCTCAAGAAAAAAACCCCAACAATTTCTTTTTGCAGACTCCTTGTCTCACAATGTAAAACATTCATGAATTCTGCAGCTAGCATCCACTATATTAGATACAATCAAAAATTTTAACACAGAGTGGAAATTATTGAAAATTGTCTTGTTGCTGTACAATCACCCTCAGCAAATCCATGAAATCTAAATTGCAATGCACTGGCTTGTACTGCAATATCCTCCCCGCATGGACTGGAGGGAGTCAGGTCCACAATCCTAATAATATGTCTAGAAGAGGCTATGTCTATCTCAGCACAGCCATGTGTCAGTAGTGTAAATTCCCAAAGTTGCCAGTCATATTTTAGTCCTATTTCTAGCCTGCTCTAGAGCAAGCACATTTCCTGTAACAATTCAAATACTGCACTAAGAAAGCCCCTGAGAGAAATTAATATACACAACTCATTTCCTAGCAGATTGGATTCTGCAGGATCAAGATCACCAAGTAATTTTTCCTGCAGCAACTTCCTGAAAATACCCATCCTGCAGTTTGTTTGAACTGGACAGACTTTAAATTCCAGTGAAGGTTGTCCCCAGACAGGTCGCCATGCAGGGCACCTCACAGGAAGGTTCTATGAGAAATGTGCAGCATATTCACCAGAAGATACGATAAGCAGTGGCTGCCAACAGGAAAGAGAGCAGCAAGAAGGAAAAAGGGAGAGGGGGCTACCTCATTTTGTCTTAAATCCCAGCAAATGAGTAAATATGTCAGCTGGCTCCCTGCTTTTAGCAGACAAAACACTGTTTTCTATGAGATTGAGATACTAAGCAAAACCATTTAAGTTAGAGCACAAATGGCACGTGGATTCTTCATCTGGTTTTACAAGATAAACAATAATTCTGCAGAAAAGAGTCATTGATGAAACAAGCCAGTCACTAGCATCAAGTTTGCTTGTGTTTGAAATTTTTGGTATGTTTTTGATTGCCTTTTCATTACTATATAGGTACATTTAGTTAAGTTGAGTAACTGAAGGACAATTTTGTCCATATCTCACGTCAGATGAAACTCATCTCCATGCACAGAGGCAGCAAAAGGCTTCTGAACCTTCTAAGTCTCCAAATTCTTAGATCAATTACTTAAGTGGGACTTAAGCAGAGCTCTGGCTTCATGCCACACCTTTGCCCAAATGTTAACTTTACCAGCATGGGATGGTCTGGATCACTATCCATATGTACCCACCTTTCTAAATAAGCCCACTAAAATAACTGTTACTCCAGAAATTATTTTGTCCAATCCTGATTTATAATGATCCATACTGTGTCTACTTTTTTGCAATATGAAGCTAAAGATATTTTATGATAACGTTAAAAGTGTGCAATTACAGCAGCTTGGAGATTCTGGAGGATTACATAATATATTCTTTTTTTTTTTTTTTTAAAGCCAGATCATAAACCAGTGTAAATTGGCATTGCTCCACTGGCAGAGGATATGTCTTTCAACACACAGACTTATTTGGCTATTCATCTAATTTAAACGGATTTATCTTGCACATCCATACGTCATGTAATAACGGATCTTCAGTCACTAGTAATGCTCAGTCCACAAGAAAGTGATTCGTAAGACTCTTACACATCGATACAGTCTCTGAATTATTTGTATGGACTTTCCAATGCTTACATACGATATGCTCTCTCCTAACAACCACTGCCTGCCTGTGACCCATGAATCTTAATAATTAATTGCACTGCAGCTGAATAAGCTGGAGCACTATGACTACAACCCAGACTCAATCAGCGGAAATATCAATGCACTGGGGGAAATCCATGACTTGACATTGCTTCCTGTTTGAATCATACCTTGCCCAAAAACCTTCTGCAGTAACACAAATTGCTTCTGGCCTTGAAGGAAAATTCCAAACAACATAAAATGCAGCTTTTTCTTCTCAGAAATGCAAGCTACTGTAAGCATAATTATCTTGTCTTTTGCCCTCTAGCAGGGCTTTTTTGTAGACAGTAAAATAAAGCACTGGACCTAGGCCCTCATGTCCAAAGAGCTCAATCACATGGCCCTGTGAAGTCCGGAAAAAAGCCATAAGATTTAAGCACAGGTTGACACTTCAGCTTTTATTTATCCAGCTGGAGGATAACCTTGATCTAGGTAGAAGCTTTGCATCTTGAAATTTAACTACAGCCCTCTATTGCAAGCATGGCTTAGTCATGTCCCTTGCCACAGCAGCAATGTGCATTTTATAAAGTTGATTAAGATAAAAGAAGCCTGCTTTTACATATGCTTTTATCTTCAGCTGAGACACTTAAAAGGACACATTCTCCAGTGTTTAGCAAGTCTCGGGTTCCCACTGCAGCTCTTCCCTCTGGTGGGGCCCCTACTGTGATCACTTACATGGCTTTTCAGCTCCTCCTGGACACCTGTTTTCACAAAATGCTTAAGAACTCCGTTATTCTTGAGATGTCTACCACTCTGTTAAATCTGATGTTGATCCATTCATTGGAAAGTTATCTGGATACAGGAAGGAAGAAGTAGAAATTGGATGAAAACGGTACTCATTGTAACTGCTTACAGAAACCAAGGAATGACACCAAACCCAAAACCTCACCAAAATAAACTGCTGCTCTGTACAGATGTAAGAGAAAAAAGGAAAGAAATCAAAACTGTCATTGCAGAAATTTTTGTAAGATATGTTCAGACATCCAAGGATGTGGCATAAGGAGAGAACAGAAAAGAACTGTAGTGAAGAAGCGGGCAGATATGAAATGAATTTGTAATAGTCAGGGCATTAAGAAACAGAAAATACAGAAGTATTGAATAAACTGATTTAACATAAATTTAACAGCCACATCATTCATCCTCACAGCAGATGTGTGTATGTAGTTGAATATCCTATGTACTTCAAAGAAGAGTTAATTCAACATACTATTTGTTTATACAAAATAAGAGAATAGCGAAACTGCTTAACAGGTTTTCATTCATATATTACAAATGGAGCACTAACTGTAGGAACAGAAAACCCTCCTAGAGTTTGCCCGCAGTTGTAGCTGCAGAAAACAGAATAGTAGCACCACAAACCAGGACATAGTGATAGAAATGAAGCAGCAATGTGCACTCCCTCTGGACTAGAGACATATGAGGTGCCCAAAAACCAACAACAAAGGAAGGAGCTTAAAAGTGCTACAGTTGCCTTGCAGAGCAGATCTAGTGTGAAGATAGTGTGATTATGCCACACTTTGAATAAAACCAGGAATAGATTTGGGATAACTCCTTAAAGTAGGAAATGAAGCTTCCTGAGGTCACAGCAACACAACAGTGGCCTTATTGACAGCTGACCCATACAAAGAGGTTCTGGTCCTACAGAGTAAATCCAGTCACTCATGTCACTAGGGAAATTTGCAACTTTACCTGTCTCGTTAAGCTCTTAGATGAATGAGCTGACATGATTTATGATTATCTTAAATTAGTGTAAATGTATAGAATATAGTGTAATTATCTGTATTATTAGAGGCTTGAAAAGTTCTGCTCTCAGTGGTATTTCAGCAAGGTGTCATCAGCCAGTGATTATTCTAAAAACAGAGTTGTAAGTAAGGCTGCTCAACACTCTCAAAACTAATGCAGATTTAAAAGATGCTGCAGATATGTTCCACTAGTGATGAAAACATACCACGTTTGTGGTATAGACACACATGGATGTCTCTATAGTCTGTTGCCACACATGGGAAGAAACATAGCCACGTTTCAAGTCTTCAGTAATATTACCCTGGAAAAGTCTGTGGGAGAACCTTCTCTTCTAACCATTTTAATGCTGTATTGGTTGCCAAAGGAAACTAAAAGAAATTTCTTTAATAAGAATTTTACCACTCTTATTTCATTCCTCCAATTCCTCCCTCCCTCTCATAAGCATAAAAGCATACACACATACCACTTCAAATACAGTCTCAGTATTAAAACATCTTAATACATGGAGGTAAAACAATGTTGGTTCAGTATTCAATCATAATTTGAAGGGCATCCCAGCTCTACAACAATGAGTCTGCAGCAGAAGGAAAAAGAGGAAAAAGAAAGTCCTTTCAGTGTGACAAGCTATTACAGTTTTAAATTCATCATGAGTTTCCTGTATGAAAGTGCTAGTACACCAAGCCACAAAATGACAATTTAATTCATGCTAAATATGCACAAAGTAATTAAAAAAATGTTAGGACTTTTCATACTGTAAAACCCTTCCGTTAAACTCAATTTATGAAAATAAACACTGGTCCTGATACAGCTGAGGGAATTTATTGTCTGAAACATCCTAAAATTTGTTTTGAATTATCCTGTGTGCATAATACACACACAAAAATTATTATGTGAAGATAATTGTATATTGATGGGAGACTATCAGTTAATTAATTCTTCTGGGTACAAAAGATTCCTCTGTGAGGCCTTTTTCTGTACAAGTAGCAAAATGCTTTTGTTTAGCCTCAAGAAAAAATACTTGAGCAGCATATTAAGACAGGAGGGTAGCAATAAAACCTTCAAATAGGTGCTATTTATGAAAATAAGAAATCATTAATCTGTTTAATTACTAAAAATAATGAGTTATGAAAACATGATTTTTGGGCAGTTTAAGACGGTTAAGAAATCAACTGGATTTGTGCATCTCATTCACTCTTACCTTTGAAAACATTTATTTTCTCTCGTCTCCTCTCTTTAGCAGTACAGTAAGGTCAGCAGAAAATCTTCTCAGAACTCAACTCAGATGAACTAGCATTTTCTTCTACTATTGGGTGGTCTAGCTAAATAAGGACGCCTTGGTTGTAAACCACCCATATGTAAAACAATGTGACCAGGTACTCCAATTCCAGCTCTGGTCAGAAGTGCACATTCACTCACAAACCTTGGAGGTCTCTAAAGTGGTACTACTTAAGAAAAAGTACAAGGCTTTTGTAGTAAAACCATTAATACAGTCTGCTCACTTTCAGGGAACTGAATCTTCATTCTTCTTGTGCCTCAGGCTCACAACCCTGTGTGTTTCGAGGATCACTCATTATCAAAGAAAAATATGATCTCATTATAAATGTCAACAGAAAACAGGCAAAAAAGCTGTATGCATGGATTAACCAAGTCCTGTACGCATACAGAACTCAGGATTATACAGGTTTTGAGTTTCAGAATTTAATCCTTAGAAATTAAATAAATAGAATATGCAGTTGGAGAATGCAACATTACTTGAGACAAAATGGCAGGAATCCAATGTAATCACGTACAAGAAAAGGCCTAGCAAATGGGCACTTAATCACTACTCCAGGGGCTCAGGTACCTTGGCACACCCAGCTAAATCAATTATTGATGAAATCCACTACAATCAGTAGTCTTCTGTCAGGGATACATTAATCCCCAAGTATAGACTGAAAAATACCTAATTTCTGTCCATTTTTGATGCAATATAGGAAACATAGATAAATATTATGTTAAAAGCAAGGAAAGCATCCTTGTCTGGAGAAAAAATATCCCCATGATAAGCATCTGTTCCACTTCTCAATGTGTTTTTCTAACTCTACAGGCTTCCTTCTTCAGCCCATCTAGGAGAGGGTTAAAGCTTCAGGCTATAAGGGAGTAGTCAGCTTTCATATAGAGATGTTTCACTGTGAATGGCACAGCAATATATAAGCATAATTTTTTTCATGGTGGGCAGGTACTGCTCAGCCTTTATAGAGACATTTTTTTAATTTGGAACATAAATTAAATTAAATATTTATGCCAGAGCTGCCAAAAAAAAAGACAAATAGAGCTGGCAAACAATTCTCTTAATAAAGTTCAATCACTGTAATGCATACTGTTGTCAAAGGGTAAGTGCAAGTTAATTTTTTCCTTTAAAAGTTTTGCTCTCTTTTTCCTGACAGTCATGTGGAAAAGAACTGATAATTTGAAAGAAGATTTATTCAGGGCATAATCCTGTGCTCAGCTGAAGTATGTACAGTTCCTCTTTCCTTTGGCAACATCAGCAGCTAGTGAGGACCTGTAGCTATTTATTTTTACTAGCTGTTTTATGGCAAGGTTGTTTCATTAATATGTATTTTAACAAACAGACAGATTCATATACAGAAATTAAAAGAGAGAAAGATTCCTTAGTTTGGTATCATTTTATCTCTTTTTTTTTCTTTTTAACTAATCAAGGCAGATGATAAAGACTGCAGAGGTCCAAAGGAAATGGGCAAAAATTTAAGCAGAGCCAACCATAGTATCACAATGTCCTGCTGATCCTACTCATCCATTGTTGGATGACGAGGCAGAACAAAAAAGATGCTATGTGTCTTTGAAACACAGGATTTCAAATATATAGAAACATGCTAAGAATTCAATGCCATTTTAAATTCTACAGATAATATTTGGGCAGACCAAGCTAAGTATAACAAGAGCAAAACTGAGGTAGGCTTTGGAGAAGGAACCTCCTGCAATGACACTGCCTTGCTGGATTACCTGGAAATAAAATACAGCAAAAACATCCAAATACCTGAAATCCTTGCTCAGTGGAAAATTCCTCAGAAGTAGCTTACTGTAGTGCCACAGAATCCGACTTGATACATAATGTCCTCCTAAGCTTTAACAACTGAATTTAATGACCTTTTCCAAATCGTTTCTCAGTGAAATTATGTGTCATGTAAGTAAAGACAGCTTGCATAGTTAAGAGCAGAGGACTGGACTAGTCTAAACTAAAAAATGTATAATTACATACTACCTGTATACCTCTCTGCTGTTTTTTTCCTGGATGGCCCTGACTTATCCCTTCCTTGTGCCTCAACATCCCCATTTTTAAATGACAACAATGATGTCTTGTTTGCTAAAGTTCATTCAATAATGCTATTTGAAGAACTGGTAGCCCACATTCACTTTTGGAGTTCTTCAAACTCCAGCAACAATATCGAAAGAGATGTCATAAGATCTGAATTACATTACTGCCTCAGTTTTAAATCCCTCAGTGCCTCTTAGTTCACTCTCTGCCTTATCTATATTGCAATATCTCTCCTAGTGTGTGTCTGCAGCGTGATTTGAGCTGGCATTTAGTAAAACAAGCCCTGCACTGAGAACGCAGGAATAAAAATTGATACACTAAATCTATGAAGCCATTCCCCAGCTGGTCTAAATTATCATCTCTGAATTCTTTCTACTGGAAATCACTGGACTTCACCTTTGCAACTTGCTGTATTGTCTGATTCACCATAATACAATGGCATGTCAGTTATACTTTACACTAAACAATATCTTCTACTGCTGGAAATCTTGACTCCTAGCTTTCAGATATTACCTGGAATCTCTAAACCAGTCCAGTTTTGTAATAATCATACATGTATATTGCAACATGAATTGTTGTCTATGATTTTTGGGAGAATATCAAATACGATTTTGAAAGGTCAACCTAAAGTTTGCAGAATATGATATATTTGCCTTACCAAAAAAGAAAGAGGAATTTTCCAGTGGGCTACCTTCCACCTATAAACTTTCCTCAACGTGGGAAAACGCCAGAAATCTCTGAAGTCTTCTGAACAATGAGAAAAGCCCAAGGAACAGATGCCTTGGGCCACAAATTAATAAAAAGTAGAATGAAAGCCGTCCAAATATTGTTGTCTGCCTGTCTTAATTTCACCTTTTGGATGGACATCATGCAATCTGCCACCCATGGAACCCTGACATTTTTTAATTAAAAACCCACCTTTCAGGGTGATGAGTAGTTGAGGCTCTGTACTGTACTAGTGTTAGCTCATTTACTTGCTAAGCCTGCCAAAAGGATGCTCGGTTTTGGGTGAATTACTTCCTTGTGTTGGCCACTTACAGCTCCCCTAGAAATTAAACCTCCATATATTTCAAAGCTGCCATGAAAACACAAGATATTATATCCTTCCTAATAATTTTTTTTTAAATATATATTTTGAAATTTTCGTAGCCTGTGTACTTTGCTTTCCATGCTCAGAAATATCTAGATATAAGGAAGTCCTTGCTGGAGTCAGTGCATTGCTAGAACAGGGCAGGCATCTGAAAGTAAAATTGTGGGTGTGTATCTGCAGATATATATATATCACACTGCCTGAGAACACATCTGCTAATGATTCAATAAGTTTCAGTGCTCAGCTCATTTGATATCACAGGTCAATAAATGAAGCTATTACTCACCTTTGATGTCAAACACTTTCCCTGGCAGTTCTAAAAAAGCTTAAAGAGATTGGAAATATCATTTAGAAATTCAGTATAAAATGAAATAGTGTTGTGGGTTTTTTTTTCCTTCTGCAGTATTTGTTTCTCCACCAATACAGTGAGATTTTCTTATCTAATCTGATTCATGACCCATGCACCTGCAACATAGCAGCAACAGTAGAACTAGTTTGCAACTTCATCTTTTCTTCCCTCTTTTTAATGATATATGCAAAGCAGACATTCAAACTGGCTTATTTCATGATGTATGTCTTCAGATATATTGTGTCTTGAGATGGAAGAATGTCTACTTTTCATCAGATGTGTGACAATTTTGAAAATTGAGATAAAACAGACCGATGCAAACACCAGCTTTGTGAAACAAGCATTGAAAGTACCAGATCTCATACCTATTGTTCCTTCTGGACTGATGTGAATATAGTTTTATGGCTGTCTGTAGTAAACATACATACCCAAGTCATACTGGACTGAATAGTCACTAGTCTGAAGGCCCAGTCCTAAGCAAGTACTTGGTTAGACAACTATCCAGCTGCACAGTCACTTCTAGACTGAGATAAAATGCGGTTGAGAAGCTGCTCACTTGACTGCCCAACCCTGCCAGTAGTTTCTGTCGTGACCTTGTCTCGCCTGTACTGGGACATACAGAGACAATGAGCCCTTTGCACACTCAGGGAACTTGGCCACCCCTCTTCTGGGCAAAAGAGCACACAGACCCAAGAATTAATCAAAATTACTCCAAGGGCATGAACTTAAACAGGATTTACACATAGTGTCCTGAGAGGAACTGGGTCAAGGGCTTGCACTGATGTAAGGGTGCTGCCCCCCTGTCTGGAAAGGGGGAAGGTTTCTGTGTATTCAGTGCACACTCACCCATATCATATCCATTGACCTGTATCCTTTGACCTGTCTTTTAAGGAAGATATTCAAGATTGTTGTTGGAAGCAGTGTCTTGCCTCTCCTCTGGCGAACAGATGCCACCCTTACAAAAAGGAAAGGCAGAGATAAGGAATGAAAAGGTCTTTGGAGATGTGTTCTCAGAACAGAGGATGTGGTGCGAGACCTGAGAATGGGGATAAGGGGTAATGAGTGTCACATCCTTGAGCTTTTCAGATACATGGATAAGTGGGCAAGATTTGGTCCACTCCAGAGGTAAGGTAACAACAAGCTGGAAGTAATGCTCTTTGATTTTCTTTCTGCTGAATAGGTGTGTTACTCTATGGCCACCATGTTTGTTCTAGAAAGGCTGTCACAAGCCTGTAAATAGATATCCATTTCAAAACAGATATGTAAGCTCGATTAGGTGTGACGGGTAATCAGCACCGGTACAGAGTCTTAAAATGAGTCTGGGTAAACTACACACCTCTACCCCAAAAGCATGAAAATACTCCAGTCAGTAAGAGAAGGGAGTACTCAGAGAGATCAAGCAGAGGGTAAAAGTGCATCTTGTCCTGAACTTGACAGAGCTGCTTTGGATTTGCAGGGGTAGTAGAATGTGACCCAAAATAGCTTAAACACCAGTTTTACAGAAACATCAATATAGGAAACATCAATTTGGGGGATATTAACACTTGATTTAATGAGCAATGCTTGAAAGAAACATTCGAGCCTGTCAGAAGGCAAACTGAGTGACTGAAAACTAAAGGTGTATAAATGGCTTACCAAGGATTTTTCATATTGCTATACATTAAACTAGAAGGTAACAAGACAACTTTGAAGGATGTGTAAAAAATCACTTAGGTGCATTCCAGAGAATGGAGAAAAGAGTGCTGACAGAATGAAAATGGAGAGAGAAAAGAGATGATGTATCAGTGGCAGAGTTTATTTGTTTGGGTTTGGGTCTTTTGGTAAAGCTTTTTTTTTTCTTCAAAACCCACACATTTATTTTACTATTAAACTGATAATCCAGTTTAAATGTTAATGTCTGAATAGATATCCAGTCATGCAAGATATAATTCACTGTAATTGCAACAACAATCATACATTAAGGGAAACATCAGCCCTTAAATCATTAAATCAGTTTTTAATAAAACATGGCCATTGTACAAAGTGGGAGGGAAGTGATTTCTTTAATGGCCAAGGTCCAAACAGTTTGTTATCAGATCAGTATTTGATGACTCTCAGAACATGCAAGTGCTTTCATCATTACATTACATCAATAGTGGTGGTATGCACTCAAACTGGAAAAGTGCTTATCCTTCATTTTAGCATTATTAATAAACAACACAAATGCATATAAGTGTCACTAGAGAAATCTGTGTTTACATTATGAGGTTAATCTATTGTCTTTTTTTAACAGTTTCCCCCTTTGTTTGCTTACACCAAGTAATATGCATTACTTGGTCTTGTTGATCTCTATTAATTCTCAATAATTTAACATGTATATCAAAATAAAAGTTACATTTATTATTATATACTTTAGGAAATAATTTATTCATAAAATGTAATATATTCTTTGCCATTCTTTAGATTAGATTCATGTCTCTCTTCTCCAATTCCTGCAACACTGATATTATGACAATAACCATGACATGACCCTGACAGCTGTCATGCCAGACTTATCACTCATATATATCAGTATCTAAAACACATTATGCTAACCACTGAAAAAGAAAGAATGACAATTTATCAAATATTATGGTAAGTAAAAATAAATTAAAACCCTAACTGTGATCTTGCTCTTAATTCCATGATAGAAGGTTGCCTGGAAGTTAGTGTTCTCTGCTCAAATTAATCTTAAAATTTACAGGTTTTGCCTTGCGTGTATTTCAATTCCCAGTTCCAATTCACATTGTTCCATACTCACGTTCAGTGGGAGTGTGGGCATTTCATTGCTGACATCCTGAGGCCTCTCTGAACAGCTGACCTTCAGGTGAAAGAGCAAGGTGAGATTGTCACCAGAGCCCTGACTTAGTGGGTGAGGCAGAAGAAAGAAAAACCTCTTCCTTTGGGTAGCCTATATGTCTTCAGGTTAGAGATAATCTCACTAGGTATAACAAAGAATCAGAACATAAATTAACAGTTTATTATTACATCTCATATAATTCAAATTATTTGCTAGCAATTAATAAAGAACTTAATCATAGAATCATAGAATATTTTGGGTTGGAAGGGACACCTAGAAGTCATCCAGTCCAACCACCTTGCAGTCAGCAGGGACACTGCTAACTAGATCAGGTTGCTCACAGCTCCACCCAACCTGGCCTTGAATGTTTCCAGGGATGGGGCCTCCACTACCTCTCTGGGCAACCCGTTCCAGTGTTTCACCACCTTCGTTGTAAAGAATTTCTTCCTTATATCTAGTCTAAACCTACCCTGTTTTAGTTTAAAACCATTACCCCTTGTCCTGTCACAGCTGACCCTACTAAAAAGATTTTCCCCATCTTTCATAGCTATAGGCCCCCTTTAACTACTGGACGGCTGCAATCAGGTCTCCCTGCAGCCTTCTCTTCTCCAGGCTGAACAACCCCAACTCTCTCAGCCTGGCCTCACAGGAGAGGTGCTCCAGCCCTTGGATCATTTTTGTAGCCCTCCTCTGGACCCACTCCAACAGTTCCATGTCCTCCTTGTGCTGAGGGCTCCAGCGCTGGACGCAGGACTCCAGGTGAGGTCTCACCAGAGCTGAGTAGAGGGGCAGAATCACCTCCCTCAACCTGCTGGCCACGTTCCTCCTGATGCAGCTCAGGGTTCAGTTGGCCTTCTGGGCTGCCAGCGCACATTGCCAGCTCATGTCCAGCTTTTCATCCACCAGCACCCCCAAGTCCCTCTCGGCAGGGCTGCTCTTGATCCTTATGTGGTTGGTGTTGAAAGACAGTAACTCTTAAGTTACTTCAAAGAGACAAATTCAATATTAAATCTATGTAAAAGTTACCAGCAGTAACCAGAGAAGCAGTAACCCTTTGTTTATCCTTTTTAGGAATGGCTATGAGTTATAATGTTCTTTTAGTCTTTAGTTCTTTACCACAAATATATTCATACAAACCCCCCCAGTTAGGTGTCAGAAGATCTTTCTGCTGAAGACTACAGGCATTAGGTAGAGTCAGAATTTTGCTCTAAAACTAGTTTTATTTAAAATGGATACTAAGACACATCTTTCTTGTTTACTTAAATTCCCAAGGATCCATAACCAACATTTCACATGACCCAAAAGTCTATTTACAGTCCTGATATACAACCCAGAAGACTGGAAAATCAGCCCAGAAATTTGATGCTTGGCTCATTTTGATGTCATTCAGATTCTCTCATCTCCAAAACTGGACCTTAGTTCTAATAAACAGAAATATCATCATGTGAGAAACTGAAGTTTAATTGCTTTATCAGGCAGCAGTTTCACTGAAGTTAATACAAGAGCTGTATGATTAGGAGTTCATAATCAGACTCTCTGAGCCACTGCTACTGAACAGCTGTTCAGCTATTTATACAAAATGAGTTTGCAGTTCATAGTGGACAAGACTTGATAAAACACAAAAATCTCTACTAGAACTGGCACTAGCTGGCGTGCTTGTTGGCAATCTGAGAAGCCCATGGTTCCATGGAGGGATGGCTATTTCAGAAATGTCCCATCTATAATAATGGAGTGTATAATGCGTAAATCATGACATCCACAACCTTCCTATTTTTAAGCTAAAGCAAATTAGGAAAGAAGAAAATCTTTTGCAGAACTGTGATTGTCAAGAGGAGAATACAGCTGCCTTGGCAACTGTGGGCTGAAGTTTATATTCATCAGGTTTCTGTCAAAAACCAAGCTCCAAATGTAAAAATTATATGGCTTCTTTGTTTTCCATTTCTCAGCTTTTATGTGCTTTTCCTGGAATTCAATAAACACAGAATTTTGAATCTGCACTGTAAGACTGCAACAGTGCAACAAAGACTAGGACTGATGAATATGAAGTAAACAAAAGAGGTTGGTTAGGAGGCATGCACACACCAGATAAGGAATTAATGATCTTAGGAAATATGGTATTGTTCCCATTAAGGTTTTGAAACGTTGTTTATTGCTGTCCACTCTGCAGACATCTAAATGTAATGCCCGTGCAGACATTAAATGTAATTCCTTTGCTTTTGCATCAAGGGGTAATTCAAATTTTGTTAATGAAGTAGCACATTGTACTGTGTCCAGCTGACCAGAACTGTACGTGAGCAAGCAATGCAAGCTCAGTAGTCCAGTATCCAAACTAATCTTCCTTACAAAAGATCAATCTGCACTTAGCTCTTACTTGGCCATTTTCATCTCCAACTAAATCTGTGTTTCCTAAGACTACAGAGACTCATGAAATACCTGATGTTCAAAATCAGTTAGGTGCTATTTAATGCTAAAATTTCTGTCTTACTGGGGGGAAAGTTACCAATCTTACACTGTAAAAAAATACAGTAAACGTGATTTCCTTTCCAAATTTAAGAGATGACATTACAACATTCATTACGAAGTAGTGTTACATGTTATAACTAATATCAACCTTAGCACTACATACTAAATTTCTATCAATATAGAGTAAAAAGTAAGATTTAGCCACATGAGACAAATAATCAAATGGGATATTTTGCTACTAACACTATGCTTTAAAATAATTAATACAAAGGCTCACTTGACTGCTTGGTTAGAAGCTGTGTTGGTAATCAGCAATTCAGGATTACAAGAAGACTTCCAAGTTTTGAGATAATGGAGTAAAGACAGTCATGCAACTAGGTCATAAATGTTTCATGCCTCCTAACTCTTTTTCACAGCTGTGTTCTGGCTCTCTCTAAGATGAATCACCTTTAAAAACAGATATTATTGTCACTGATCCACCTCTTTTCCCAACATCCCAGTCTTCAGTTCTTAGTGTTATGGAGTATGTGTGTATGTTCCACCAATAAATCACAGCTAAGGACCCCTTCATTTCCAAAGTCCACCCCAAAAGCTACTGAACATAATCTCAATTTTTTGCAGCTCGTGTGAATGATATGCCTGGATTGTGACAAAGAAGGGCAGGGAAAGAGAGAATTTATTGCATCAGCTAAATGCCTGTTTGTACTAATACACCTACAATAATCACTTTCCATTACAGAGTTGCACGAGCAGCACAACACTTACATATAGTACAGTAAGGCAATGACTCAGAAGTTGCAAGGATTGAATTTGTCCTCAACTCCATATAAATATCTCTTAAGATGATTACGAGAAGGAAGATGAAATTAATCCAAAAACCAGCATGGTGAAGATAGGGAAACACAGAAGGAAGTATTAACAGCATAAAAAAATATCAGGCCAAATATTATCAGACAGGAGTAGAAAAGGTCAAAGGTGGCTGTAAAAAGGCTTTAAAAATAACCCACCCACACATAAACACAGCAACAAGAAAAACCCCATAGAATGAAAAAAAGACAGTGAAACATAATTAGAAAGGAAAGGAGAATATAATGTAAGAGTTGGGGGAGGAAAACAGCCAGAAAAAAATAAATCATTTTCATAGGAGATAAAGACCAAAGAAAAAGAGAGAAAAGAAGTATTATGTGGAGGGATCAAAACATTTTCAAAGCTCTTTAAATCCTTCAGAAGATAGAGGTCCTCAGGATTGAAGGCTTGATCTATGAGTCAGGACAATAGAAGGAAAGAAAAATAGGTATACTGATTAAAGGTATAGTTAATTATACACTGAAGAATAGCTTCTCTGCTGCACAGTATTGCTAAACCCAGACTGATACCAGCTGTAGGTACTGTGTAGGAGGAACAATGGGAAAGATAAAATAAGGTTATTTTCTCAAGCACTCTTGAGTGTGATGGATCTTTTTGCTTTGCAGACTTTTCCCTACAATGCTTATAAATGGAGCCCTCACTTTCACGCTCCCACTGGCGTGATGCTCAGGGTTTCACTTCATTATCAAAAGCCAAGAACACCACCACTGTTTAAATTCTACTGCCCTCCTTCTGTGGTGCTGGCTGTAGCATCCCTTCCAAAACAGCAGTAAAGGCTGTGCCATAACACTCCAAAAATGTCACCTAATTGTGCTTCAAACATGTCCATGACACAGGAATTACAACTCATGTCTTGCAAGTAGAAAAAATGGCATGTTTAGATATTTCCAGTGTTCATATTTACTCCCTTGACAGAAAGAATAATATCAAGATTTATCTTGAGGAGCAGATTCCTTGCTTTTAGGCACCATTCAGTTGAAGAGTTCAAGAGGCATAACCAGAGACTGATGTAGCAAACTTAAGAATAAAACTGTCTTCTATGCTTCTACATGAAGAGATTTAAGAAATTTAGCTTATTTCTTTGCTGCTTCCTTCATGAGCAATGACTGTCTCCCTCTACTGCCCCAAATAGCCAGAATAAACCTGTATTCATCTGGAATACAAGAAACCAAGTGTCACTCAACATTCCATTCTATTTTCCTTTAGATATGATGTCTCAGAAAATCGCATAAAGCTGGAAGAACATTACAACGGTGGGAAAAAATTAGGGTAAATGTGTAATTTTATTGTGTGTGAACTTACTTAAGAATGATAAATGAGATCATTTTCTTTTAAATTACAGAAGACTGTTCTGCATGAGCAGTGTTTAATTGTTCCACCCTGTTATTTCTGAGAACAGGTATTTACCGTTGCAATGTGAAATCTATCCAGGTACTGCATCTGCAGTTCCTGAGTGTCAGAGACCTGCCAAAGAAACTTACAAACTGCATTCCTCTGAATAGATAGACCTTAACTGATAGTAAAGACAGACAATGTTTCATAGGGTGTTCTGCATGACCCAGAAAAATACATTTTTTCACATGTTTTTTTATTGTCTTTCTGGGGACTCTTTACAGGACTGAACAACTTCTTTTTCTTAGCCTTCCTCCAGATTTCATGCTGTAATTCAACAAACTTTTTTCCCTAAGAATTCAAAGCCTGTAAAACAGGTAGGTCAAAAATTTCCTAGAATGGAAAATGAATTAGGGACTTAATTAGGTACTCCATTCTCTTTTCAATATTTTGTATCATATCATAGCATCTGATTTCTCATTAACATTCAAATACAGGATAGACAAGATTATGTCTCACACATGAAGAAAATGTTTCAGCTCTCTGACTAGAAAGGAACTTCGGGCATTCAGAAGTGGCACTGCAAATGGAATTATGTAGCTCTCAAACACCGTGAATCAAGAAAGAGAAATTTGGAGATGAGAAAATAAATCATACCACAGACTCTGGGGAAATTTTTTTTAATAGTTGCATTATGAAAACAAACTATTGTCACTAAAGAGCTGGCAGAAAGCAATAGTCAGGAGATGAAATCAAACACTGAAGAAGAGCGCTGAGAGAATTTTGCACAGAAACCAGTGACAGCAGGGGAGGCCCAGGCATACTTTGAAGGAGAGGAGAGGCAAATTAGAAGGGCAACTGCAGAAAAAAAGAGACTATTTCTCATTTATCTACTTGAACATGTAGAAAAATAGCAGTATAACATGTGTTCTCCAGGCTTTTGTTTCTAGCAAAATCCAGCAAGTTCTAAAGAGCTCTGTCACTGCTAACAAGATAATAATACTCCATCTAGTCCTGCTGTCACATTCCAATGGTCCAGGACCAGAGGGAGGAAGAAGCCAAAAGGACCCACATGCAGCTGGGGCAGGAGCACTGTGCAGCTGTGTCCTAGGCAGGCAGAGCCCTGGCAGTGGTGCTGGTGGGACTGGGGACAGATGTGAGGAGAAGGCTGAGCCGGGTCAGAGAGGCTGGACATAAGGGTAAGCTTTTTCCCCATGATGACACTGGGGACAGGGCTCAGGAGGTGCTGCTGTCTCCTTCCCTGGAAGGTTTCCAGCTCTCACAGGATAAAGCCCTGAGCAAGCTGGTCTGACCCCATGGCTGACCCTGCTCTGGGCAGGTGGTTGGACTGGAGACATCCTGAGGTCCGGAGTTACCCAAAGCCACTGGGTAGAGGGCCATACACTAGGAGGGAGTATGACTGGGAAACAGGTACTCTGTTCTTCATAAGGAGACATCTAAGGGACTCTCAGTTACTTATTTAGAAATGGACATTTTCAACAAGCCTGGCAGTTTCCAGAAGAAAAGAAAATAATGTGTGCCATACTAACAATTGCACAGTATAACTAACAGACCTCTCTGTCAGTAGCCAACCTTCATTGCAAATGCAGCAGGGGAATGGAATATGATATTCCCTACCCCTCTCTTAGGATCCCTCAGTGCATCTGTGCTGTGCTCATGAAGGGAATCATCTGGTACCCATAATGGCAAGATGTCTCGGAGCACTTCGAAGAAGGTAGTGTGGTGTAGGGGACTGGGACTCTGAAGATCTGCATGCTGTTTCAAGCTCTGTCTTTGATGAAGTTCAGTTTACCTAGTTGCAAAAGGAAGATGATGATGCTGCTACCATCCTGGGGGAGAAAAGCCTCTCTCTGATGACTGAAGTATGCTTCACACAAGCTCATCATTTGTTCTTATCATTTGTTTCTTGGAGCGTCCTTGCAAGAAGAGGCTTGATTTTTTTGTATGGCACATGTACATGGAATAAGGTAGATGGCTTGCCCATGAAGTTGACAAGGCAGTGACCCAGACTAGATTTTCATTGCTGCAGATATGCCTCCATAAAGTCGACAATAAACACAAGTAAAAACCAAACAGCCACGGCATCCAGCCCTAAATAAAGCTCCATTAATAAACGTCACACATCATAAAATGTCAGCAAAAAGTAAGAAATATTTCCAACAGTTCAAGCCATAGTTTAGGAGCTTTTGCTCCAGGTCATCCTGATTATAAAAGGATGTTTCTACATGATACATCATTTCAGCTTCATCACAGTGGCTTGTACATCACTGGTTTTGATACAATTCAGTTGAAGTGTTCAGAGGATTTATGTGCATTATTATTAAAGAATGCAAGTTCAGCAGCAGTGGGTGTGACACATAGCTTTTATCAGTCAAATATAAGACAAATTTCTTACTAAAATAGAATGTTTTAATTCATTAACTTCTTCCAGAAAGCAATGAAAGACAAAGACACAGAAAAGTATTTGGTTTACATGTTAAAATACCAGAGATGCACACAAACCTTGCTCACATCTCCATTCTGAAGGCTTAAGATACTAGAATCTAGAAATCATGGAATCAAGAATTTTAAAAGGCTAACCTTAACACATAGTTTCACTCTTCCATTAATGCCTTCATTCAATAATATCTTTCATTCCTTACCCGTTTCTTAGTCATTCTTTACCTATTCCTTAATTTTCCATTTCTGACCTTTAAAACCTCAGCCAAAAGAAGCAATGGCACTTATCCCTCTCACTCCACACGACTAATGCATTATTGGTTCTTTCTATCCATGTCATACACCTTCAACCCTAAGTCAAGGACAAGTACTTGATGAAAAACTTGGAGTTCAGATATCCAGAGAGTAGATATCAACACAATAGTTGGATACATTCCAAGTAAAATTTCTCCTACTTATGTTACATCAGCGCCTGGAACAGCAAGAGTCAGGAATATACAGGGAGTTTACTAGTTCTGGACTAAAATATTTTTACTTGGATCTGACCCAGAGAGCAGTTCAGAATATGAAATCAGTCTGGCAATTAAGGAATACAACAGTTTATATGGCTACTTATAAAGTTCTCTATAGCCGGGACTCCATATACTGAATTTTTTTCTCACACTGATAATTTTACCATGCTGAGATCACTTGTGACAAGATGATCCAGCAGAGCTAGAGTCTTTCCGCAGCACAAACCAGCACAGCATGCTGGACTTTCCTGTACTTACAATTCAGACCAAGGGCAGGAGTGGATTAGGAATGTCTCACTCACAAGTTTCCAGGGGTTTACAACACTCTTCTGGTTATTTCTGCTGGCAGAAGATACACACAAATATATAAGAAAAAATACCAGCTGTAGCAAACTAACTAATGGCATTGTAGTAAGATGAGACTGTATTTAACTGAGATTATTGAATTGCTGCGGCTACGAACTCTAACCTACTTCCTTGATTTAAAAATGTGAACCAGAAAAAGTAATAAAGAAGAAGATGGCAGAAATAAATCTTTAGGTAATTCTTGGTAAATGTGACTGGATAGAGCAAGAGTAGCAGAGGGAGAGGAAAGAGACCAGCAGGGTTATGAAATGGAAGGTGCACTAGAAGCTGGAGGCAGTGATCTGGAACTTCGGGGCTTGCTGTCTTTTACCTGCAGTTGCATCAAAAACTCAGAGACCTTAGACACATAGTATTCAAGATTCTGGAAAAGAAAAGCAGATAGAGCCCAGCAAGGCACTTGTGATGTGCCAGAATAATTATTTCCAAAACAAAAGCTGATTGTCTGAAGACCACAGGGAACTTGAAATTCAGCCATTCAGCAATTCTTTGTGGCCATGGTACAAACTCGAAAAATCAGGAATTAAGGTGAAAATTACCAGCTGTAAATGGAGGTGGATGTACCTGGGGAGGAAGTACATCTAAAGCAGGGAATAACCTTTCTCTCAGCAGTCAATAATGAGAACAAATGCTTGAGAATCATCATTGATCCAGACCAGCCAGACATCGTTCCACCTGTGTGGTTAGTGTTTGCCCTCTTTGTAACTGTACCAACAATTAGTAACATTGTGGGGTCAAAAGTTTTGGAGTTTTAGATTTTGAGAGTGTTTTAGAGGAGTGAATGAAATTATTTCAACACTGAAATCAAATTCAGCAAACATTTTAGGCCAAATAAAAGTAATGTGGGATTTTTTGGGGGGGGGGGAAATCCCAAACACCACAAATACTGCAGCATATGTTGTTGTACTTAAAAAAATAAAAGAAAACCAAACTAAACTAAACCTTTGGGTTCAGGCATACTTTATTACAACATTTCTATTTTGGGGGGTGAATTCTGTTTTAATTAAGTTGTTCTTATTTTTTTTTTTCTTTTTTTTTTTTTTTTATGGTACTCAATTCCTAGGAATGTAGTTAGCTTCATTTGGGGCTAAATCAAAAGTTCCCAGTTGATTTGAAATGAATTTCTGGTGAAAATAGATTTTTGACCAAAAAAAAAAAAAAAGACAAGGTCAACCTTCTGCTTAATTCTGATCCAAGACAGATAACTGACAAGTTTATTTTTTCAATTTGGTTACCAAATGACAAAAACTCCACAGTCTGTACTGCACTCCAGATCCCACCTCTAATCTGTTTTGAGTTTATTCTGGCACAGACCCACTTATCGACATTCACTAGTTGCTGCAATGAGGACTAATACTCTAAAAGAAAGTTTCAGGAATATGAGGTGGTAATTACTGTGCACTACTGCATCTCTTCTGGCTTTGCAAAGAAGAACCTCAAAGCATCATATGAGTACTCTAATGTGGACTTAAACTGATCATTAAAACCTAATTGGTACTTAAAGCCCCAGGAACAGGGAAAAACCACTACTTCTGATACTGGAAGACATGCATTAGATCCGCACCCACAGTGCACAGGGCTGAGATTCATTTTACTGTGACAGTTTGGTTTTAGCATTACAAATGAAACGTTTTGGTTTATCTTTTATGTTTTGTGTTTGCTAGTTTAATGTCTGCCTTTCCAACAGTTGCCTTACCCCCTGGGATATTCAATAGGCTGCGTCTTCACACAGTAGGCTAAAGCTCCCTGGAAACACATTCCCTACCTACTACACCTATTTAGACAGTGCTTTTTCTTTCTCTACTCAGAATGGACAAGCATTTTTGAGGCAGTTTTTACTTTTTGCCAAAATCAATTTTATTCATTTCCATTCTTCAAGAAAATAAACTTTTCCCATAAATGCAGCTGAACTAGTTTTGGGGTTGGTTTGGGGAGGAGGTGGTTCCTGTTACTGTTTATAGAATCACTTTTTATAGGCAGCTATCATGGGGAGTTTTCGACTGTGCAATATCTGGGAAGTTTTTGTATTTATAACACCTTCTAAAAGATTTTTATTGGCCATTTCACTGAGGCAGTTGAGGTTGATAATAAAGTTTATTGGTGGTATTATGTTGGTGGAAATGCTGAAAGCCTGGACGAACTTTTCTTTGTTTCTTTTATGGTTTATAGCACTGATGATTATATGTCACTAAAATGTCATCACCAGTATGAATTTGTTCTATTGGAGCAGCTTATTATACTGCACTCATTTTCACAACTGGTATCCTTCATCATATTTTTTGTTTGAACACTATTTTTGCTTCATGTAATGGCCACAGCTACCTGTAGGTAGTGGTCTGGGTATATTATGGAGACTTCAGCTTCTGTGCTGATATTTGACCAGGATAGTTTCCTCTTTTGTCTTCCAAATTTTCAAAGAGGTTTTTGATGTTGTCTTGCCAATGGGACTTCTGAATTCAGCATGCATAGATCATAGTTAAATGCTAAATATAAAATTTTTAGGGATTATTTACAATAAGAGCTTTGTATCAAGTGAGTCATCTAAATCGAAGTGCTTTTTCAACTTCTGACAAATTAAGAAGCTCGTCTATTTTGTCTTTTATTATCTCAAGACATAAGAAAAAGAACATTAGTCCCAGAATATCCATTAGAATCAGTCATAGCTATCAAGTAACTCCACTGATGGTAAGCATGAGGAATTTGGAATATGGCAGGGAGGTTTATATGCCTTATTCAAAACAACTAGATTTACGGGGACACAATCTCTAATTTTAAAACACCTTGGGAAAAAAAGGGGACATAGGAAAGATGAGGAGGAGTTTTTTGCTCCATGTGACTTTTGCTGCTGAGATGGGAGGAATACTGCCTGAAACCACAATATGGGATCTGTGACTGCAAAGCCCCATGAGTCTGGCTTGCACTCCTTGAATAATGCTAAGAATATGTATAACTTTTTCATTGCAAGAGTATGTTTTAAGAAAGGAAAGCAAGCAGGCCAAGACTTGGCTAGTTGACTAACTTTCTGCCACAGGGAACACTTTCACTTTCAGGAAGCACTTGTCATGGTAAGTTTAAAACTTGCTCATCAGCAGTCTCTTTCTATGTTATACTACACCAAAACTAGTTACAGAAAAACATAACTGCAAGTATCAGCACCTTCCCTTTTGTCAGAATAAACAAACTCAAATGACAGGAGTTGTTGGTTTGGTTTTGGTTTTGTTTGTTTATTTGTTTGTTTTTTCCAGAGGATCCAGGACACTGAATGGCACTTAATATAAAATCTCACTAGAATGTCCATTGGGAATGAGGCTCTCCAAATACTAGACCAGCAGGGAAATTGTCTTGGAGGACACTCTGTGTTAAGTGGTGAAGACACTTAGGGTAATAAAAATCCTGTAATTCCTTGGCTTCTTGGACAATGCTGATTAAGAATAAGAAGTTTCCTTCTTCTGGCCATGCATTTGCGCTCCCCCACAATTCCACAGTTGTGCCAGAGCAACAGTTTCTAGTACTGAATTGTAAATCAGATCACAGAAGTGATCTATGCTGAAAATAAACCTCCAGAAAGGGCATATTATCAATGGAGGTATTTCACCAAATGGTTCAAAACCCCCTTTTCTTATCAAAGAATGACACTAAGACCTCTCTCTTCAGTGAATGCTAACAGGAAAATCAGAGGTTAAAGCCAAAAAAAAAAATGCACAATCAGTCCTTAGGTGAAAATAATTTCAATGTCTTCAATTGCTTTAACTAGTATCATTCATTTCTCTCCCAAATATGGGCTTTCAGTGACAAATATATTTTGTACTCATTTTGTAAAAATGTTTTTAATGTAATTCCTGATTTTTGAGAGGAAATTTCCAATTAAAATTGCACCTTAACCTATATCTCAGTTAAAGGCGTTTTTTTTAAAAAAAAAAAAAATGGTTAGGTTCTGGATTTTTCATTCATTTGCCAACTTCTTTTTCCTCTTTCCACTCTGTAAACCTTTAAAACACCTCCAGCATGGAAGAGCTTGAGGACAAAGAAAAAGACTAATTTTTTGATTCTGTCTTGTAAAACAAAGGTAAAAATGGAATACCTAATCTTTTACAATACATGCTGCCAAAAAGAAGGATCTACCCTTATAGAATTGAGAGTTCCCAAGCTTAATATATTTTTTTTCTAGGATCAAGGTTTTCCAAATTCATATTGAAAGTAGCAGGGAACATAGAAACAGAAGGAAAACAATTCACAGAACACCTCTGTGTATAATTTGTTTTAAATCACCTGGCTGCAAAATATTTAATAATAAAATAAAAACAAAGAAAAAATATAATTAAAATTCAAAATTACTCTTGTAAATTAAAAAAAACAACCAAACCAACATTAAAACCTGTTCTACTTTAAACACTTCAAAACTGCAAAACAATTTCTACTTTCAAGTTTCTACATGGGAGTTATTTTTTCCATTTTTCAATCAACTCTTGTATTTAAGTAGTGAATATATTTATTTGAGTAAGTAAATTTCAGGAATAGCCTGTGATCAATGGCCAGCTGAGAGAAATGGATATGTTAAGATACAGTGAAGTTCTAATATCTGGTAACTGATCCCCAAAAAGGTATCATGCACAAATGTCATTATTGCTGTTATAAGCTATACATGGAGTTTTCTTAGTTTTTTAGGCAATTTCACTGGATTAAAGGCTTTCAGAGAGCATGATAGCAGTAGACCTTACCCAGATCAGATATGACCTCTGAAAACAGTGTATACATCATGCAAATAATACTTGAGTTCTTTTCTTCACTACGATTTTGTGGATTTTTGTGCTATATTCAATAGTCATCCAAATCTTTCATTCCATACCTAAAACTAATTTAAGAGTCTCATTTTTTGTAAGGTGCCCCAACTGGCTAAGATTATGTTACCTAACCCATGACCACCTAAATCTAACTATAAAACTTGGCAAGCTGAGCTGCTATCTCCTGATGTATTTGATCAGAGGACACTGTCACATTTATTAAATTCCTTGGTGATGGAAAAGGTGAGACTATGTGCATGTGTGTGGAAGGAAAGAGGGCTGTAAAATAGATTATTTTATTTTTTTTAATATATCTGTACATTTCCAACAACAAGTTGCATTTTTACTTTAGGAAGCTGTTCCTCTCACATTGTCTCCATTTCTGCGATATGGAAAAAGCACATTTCCTATTTTTTAATCTTCATTAAAAAGGCATTTATGCTCCAAGCAACAATAATGAAAAAGAGAAAGAACCAAAGGGAGGGCTGGTTTGTAGTGCCCTTTTCTGCTTTTTGCCTACGGAAAGAGAACATTGTATAATGATGCACAATGCTATAAACTGTTTAGCAAATAAACACTGCCCTCTGTTGGAAAAAAAAAAAGGTCCCTCCTCTTCTACAGCTTTCTGCAACTTTCCTAGAGTAAGTGCTGCCATACTGAGTGTATCAGCAAAATATTAGCCACAGTATGCTTATAGGAGGAAATCAATGGTCTATAAGTGTAAAACTTGTGGCATCATCCAGTACATCGTTCCAAATTTGTCTCTAAGACAATATCGCAACATTATTGTTACAAGTAATATTGGACAGCCAAAAATACAAATGAGATAGCATTTTCTTTGATCAAAAAAGTATGTTCTGACAGAAGATTACACTGCAGCTCCAGAAATATAACTCTCCTGCTTCTGGCCACAACAAATACATTAGGAACCCTTCTCAATAAATCCCTGCAAGACAGAGCATTTCATCCTGTCAGGCAGAAGCTAATTTTCTGCCTTTCCTTCTGCCCCTCCCTCCCCCTCACCCAAAGAAGAAATTTCTATACTGGTCTATGCTGCAATATTTTGAGGGCAGCAAGAGCTCTGATGCACTATTCTCAGCAAGAAAAACACAACAGAAGAGAGAAAACATAAGCCAGCAAGAGATAACAAGAATGAGCAAACTAACTCCTCAGCTCTCTAGAGGACATAGGATACATCTAGCAACCTTCTGAGAATGTCAATTCAACCCTGAATCACAAATCTCCCTGTTTTCAAACCCAGTTTCATTATGCACTGATTTTAAATAGAAGGAATGAAATTATACAGTTTTGCCACCCATGCACTTGGACAAGACACATCCTTAGACTCAAGCTGAATCCAGGGAAAATATTTCCTACCACCCTGTAACACACGGCCTTGCTGTCTCCTCCTTCCTTGCCTTCAAATCATCTGAAGTAATAGGGGCAGTAGGTCAAAAGAGCATCCACAGGTCCCAAAACCTCTCAGACAGAAGGTCATTTATGAACACCCTATGGCACCCTGCCTTGTTCATCAGGCAATGCCAATCAGTAAGAGGCTGATGACATATTTAGAAATAACTTATACCACATTTCACTGCCATTCAGGTAATACAGAACTTGCTAGCAATGTCAGCAATGCCTGACCATGTTCTTCATGAGTGTATCTAGATGAATCTTATGTCAGGTTTGGTGGTTATGAAACAGGATGGGGTTAACTAAGTTGGCACAAAGGACACATAAGCAGAGTAACGTGTTAGAAGCTGTCCCTCAGACTTCATGTTACAGCACTTGTGAGCCCACATCAGGAGCCCTGCATCCAGTTTGTGTCCCCAGGAACCAGAAAGACATTGCTGTACTGGAATGAGTCTGGCAGAGGGTCCCTGAGGCAGCCAGGTCTGGGAGCACACAACAAATAAGGATGAACTGAAAAGCTTGCTTGGCCTGAGTAAGGCAGCTGTTGAGGGATCTAAATATTATCTTCAACTGCCTAATATGTATCATACAGAAGATGGGCTACACTCACTCTGAAGGTGCACACTAGAAGGACAAGGAGCAACAGCCACAAGTTGGAGTATGAGAAATTAAGTCCAAGTAGACACAAAGTACTAACTCTTCACCAAGAGAGTGGGCAAAGATTGGAGTTCTCCACACAGGCTGTGGGATCCCCATCCTTGGAGACATTATAAAATTGAGTTTAAAAAGAGCTCAGCAACCAAATATAACTTCAAAATTGGGTCTGGGGTTTGAGCTGGAGTAGAAGAGAGGAGAGGAATCAGCCAATATGACCCCAGAGGTTCCCTTCAGACTATTCATGATTGTGAACTGCCACTGATATTCCTGAAAAATGCCCCAAGTAAGAAAAGGTCTTATTGGAATTGCACAATTAAAAATTAACATGTTTATAGCATATAAGTATTTCCACAGGAAGATGGTATTCCTAATAAACTACAGCTTCCTTGATCTCCTAGGTTAAATAAAATGGACTCCTTTTTTTATTCACATACTTTTAGCATTCTTGAACAGGGAATTTGTAGTTATGAAATACAATATTCATTGTCAGCATCATACAGAACATGATTACTGTTGTCTTTTAAGAGATTTGACTAACTTGCTTCAGATGAAACCCAATGTTTCAGATAGTTTCCAAATAACACTGTTTTGATATGTTTGCTGCTAATATTATAAAAAAAATGTATTTCCATAAGAAGTAGCCTTAAAGTAAGGACTTATAAGTTCTCCATAGTAAAAAATAAAACCTCCTAAAATACTGCATGTTTCCAAGCATGAATTTCCTCTTACAAACAAATAAGTGTTGGTAATACTCAGTTTACCAGCACACTGCAGGACTGTAGTTCCCATGCATCAGCTTGGGCTTTCCAAGACAGAAGTCTATGAACAAACCATAGAGTGCATAAACACTGAATCTGTACAAACTACAGGTAAGATGTCCCAGACACATCAAATACAAAGAAATGTATGCTGTAGAGTGGAACTGCAGACAGACAATATTTGCTTCTTGAGACATCCAGAAGTTGAAAGGCTCCAGACAATATTCCTTCTGCTCTGGAAACCACATATTAAATTTTTCTCTGGTATAGCTTTTTATGGCATAAATATAGTAAAAAAACCCAGTGCTACTAGCCAAAAGTTTAACGTTATGTTCACTCAAATGTTTTCTGGATCTTTGTGATTTAGACCTGTATATAATGATGGCTATCTTTTTTTCCTCCCCATGGAGTAAAATTCTGTGTTGTTCATCACCAGAGTAAGTCTCATAGTAAGGAGCTCCTGCACTAAATTAATGAATTATATAGTTAGACTGCAGGAGAATAATCTCTAGATCACCTGGCCTGCTGCGATAGAAATAGAATCCAGCAGACTGTACCATTTCTTGCTCAATTTGAATTAATTGTAGTTTTCTAATTTGTGTCTGAAAGGGCAAGAAAGGTACAAACTTAATGAGAAATTATAGGCCCACTGCGATCAGTAACAAAAATACTTCTTGTCTTTTTTTATGTCCAGTTTTGTATCTCTATTAATTAAGTTGAGAAATTAGTTTCTTTCTTCATGGATCACTGCGGTTGGTTCTGTTAACAAAAGACCTCTCTGTGTCAGGAGTCAGGAGCTAACCTAGAGGAGGATTCCTCTATTATCTCCTTTGGAAATATTCTTCCAGTTCTAGTTAAAGTTGAGTAGAAAATCTATGCCATAGAATTTGTAGCTGTTGGTATGTTTTCTTAATCTCCTCTGCAAGGGACATTGTTGATCAGTGGAGCTGCAGAAGCTGTGAAACACAATTGCTAAATCAAGCTCCTGCGTGTGTGTGTGTGTCATTATGCATCTTTCTCTCTGTTAGTGGATAAATTGCTTGAGTGCAGGTTTCCATGTTTTAAGTGCCTGTATTGCACAAAAATCTAGTCTAGAAGGAGCAGATAACAGCCAACAACAAAAGGATACCAGCTTGTGTATTTACAGAATAATATCTAAAAATATATTTGGATATTCCCTGCACTTCTGTTAAGAGCTACATGGTTAATAAATCCTTATCATGCACCTCTATTCTGGGTGGAGAATTACTTTAGAAATTGTATGGCATGATTCAAATGATCCCAAATAGCCAAAAATTCAATAAAACTGGTTTATACTTTTCAACATGGATGTAAAACTGTTCATCATGAGGCTTTATAAAGTGTTTCAGGAGACTCTTTGAGTTTGGTATCAATACTTACAATCTCTGAGGACTGTACCCTTTTTCTACTACTTTCCAAAGTGAGATAGGCAAAAAGGGCACAACTTCACATGGAGAGATTTTGAGTTCCTGTTGCCATGGTAACACCACTTCACATTAGGAAGCTTTTCTGAATGTTTTGGCTATTTTTCTATCCTGCTTTTGCTTAATAGATCTTTACCATTCAGATGTTTGTTTCACCTGGCAAAAGCTTTTTGCGTTTTTAATGAAGACCTGCTACACAGAGGCTGAAATGAAATAATATATGTACATATTTTGTTAGACTTCAAAATATTTCCTTGCACAGAGGGAGACATCCTCTATGTAAGGAAATGTTTCATGGGAACTTTCTTCCTATTCTCAGAGAAGAGTAATAGGGTCCCAACAGGCTTTAATCCTCACCCCTTTCTTGCAGCTATCCTCCATTTTCTTTTTTTTTCACTTATACCCATGATGGCTTATATACAAAAAAGATTTGGACAAGGAGCAGGACAGGAATATCTGTACAGTCACAGGCCAGCGCTTGGGAAGAGCTCAGGGCTGAGAGTCAGATGCTGCAAATCTTCTGGGCACTGTTCCCACAGGTAATCCTGACAAAGCCACTTCACTTTCCACCTCAGTTTCCTCCTGGATCAGCCAGAGGTGAGAGTGGCTCTGAGCATGCACAGTGACCAGTGAAACACCTTTTCACCTTCAGCAATTGCAACCATTCTGTGTGTATCTTTAACCTGAACCCTGCTAAAACCCCTCTAGAACCCCATGGGCTTCTCAACTGTGGCGGTTCATAATCCATTCAGAGATCTTTAACACTCAGAATCAAAACCTGAAAACAACTCTAAATCTAAGTTTTAACATGCTTAAGGGTGCACATTTGAAATACTTCGGCTTTCTGACATGATTGGTTCTGTGAAGAGAGTGGAGCTACACCAACAGTGTATCATCTGTCCCTGTAACTTCCCTGTGCCTCGTTTTCCCCATCTTTAAAACAGAGTTCATTATTCTTCTACAGCCCTGCCAAGTGCGTTGAGATGTCTGGATAGAGGGTGTAAAAGGTAAGCCAGCCAGACAAGGCTTCTGAGGAGAAGGGCTGTGGTTTATTTAACAAACTTAAGTGGTTTGAAAAAAAAGCAGATATACTATTAAGCATATAAACCTTTATTCAGATCACCTTGCAGAATAATTATTATTTTCTTATGAATTTATATCACTTCTGTTCTTTGTCTTTTCAAACAAAATTCTCATTCTCAAAATATTTTTGAAACATAAAATAGCATACATAAACCATCATTGTTATGGTATTTTGAATGTATTTTCATTTTTATATCCATTTCAGTTTTAAAAACAGCCATGGAAGCATTGCAAAGGAAACAAAAGTCTCTGATGCCTAATAAAAATCCAAACCATAAACATCCCAAAAAAATATTTTCCATAAAGGAGTAAATCCCAGGATTTTAAAAGCATAGGAGAAAAAATGTAAGCTCTGCTTAAGGCTCCAGTTTTGCAGTACAGGTAACTGCCACAGCTACCTGAGCACAAATTCTTATCTGGCTTGCTATACCACTGATATGTTTAGCAGAGTGTAAATGTTCCTGGCACAATAAAAGTAGAAGGTAGCTGTCTTCCTGCTGAAAAGGTAATTTCAACCCTGCGAAGATTTCTTGATCATATTGCTTGTCAGTGCACCAAGAGCTCTAGACAGACATCACCTTTGATTTGATATATAAATTAATAAATAAAAAACACTGATTTATATAAATGCCTTTATACTATTTTCTAGTGTTCTTTGCTAATAGAGCAGATGTCTTATGTTCTTCTTAAACTGCAGCAGAGGTCCTGGAAACCTCTTCATAAGTACTTGTCAGTCTTTTCTTGGGGGTATCTAAGCTTTTCAGAGTCATCAGCAAATACAGTAGTGCTCAGCCTGCACTGCATATGATCATCTTTCCTGATCTTGCAAGCCTAGTCACTATATTCAAATTCAGCATTAGCTAGAAACTATTTCAGATCCCTTCTGTGCATTTCCACAAGAGAAATAGTCCCAGACATCTCAAAAAAAATCGGACTCCCATCCTCTGTAACATCTGTGTCTTCAAAGAAACAGGAGTTGGGCAGCTTCCCTGCAGTAACAGGGCAGCCTGGTCCTGAGTGCAGTGAAGAAAAAAGAGAGTTCACATTTTGTTCAATTACTTAACTGCCAGATGATGTACACACAGAACACTAAGTCACAAGAAAGAAAACATGGGGATGTTCATAATTCATGCTAGGTCAACCACAAGGTTTCCCCCCATGAACATATTCCTAAAACTCTCAAAGATTCCTGGTGACTGCACTGTTGGTTGTTTTTCTTTCCCCCCGGATGGAAACAACATTCCTGAGTGCATGGATGTTGAAAACATGTTTCCGCAATAGAGCAAACTTGGATTTGCATCTCCTACTGCAATTACATGACACAATGCACTGAGCCACTGTAAACTTACTCTACCTTTAAATTAATTCAGATATTAGTTGGTTAACTATGCATCATCTGGCTTTATAAGTGAAGCATTATCTGTCTATGCCATTCTAATTTAATCTGATAATGTATCCTCCTACACTAAGCAAGAAATCAGAGTAAATTCTGTATTGGGTATTCCTGCTAATCCAAATGAAATTAAAGCATGTGCCTGCACAAGATCAGGGGACAGGACTGGTGATCTATCTATGCCCAGAGCTAGTATGCAGGACTGACAACATAAGGTGATGCTTCTCAATTCTTGTACAGTTCAACTCTAGTGCTGGTTCTGTTCAATATTTTATCAATGATCTGGATGCAGAAGTTGAATGCACCACGAGCAAGTTTCTTGACAATACCAAACTGGGACATGCTGTTGACTCTCTCAAGGGTCAAGAGGTCTTGAAGAGAGATCTAGGTAGATTGGAGCATTGGACAGTCATCAATGGCATGAAACTTAACAAGTCCAAGTGACAGATTCTGCACCTGGGATGGAGTAATGCTGGACACAAGTATAAATTGGGAGAGGAGTGGCTGGACACCAGCCCTGCAGAAAGGGACCTGGGGGTGCTGGTCGGCAGCAGGCTCAATAGGGGTCAGCAGTGCGCCCTGGCAGCCAGGAGGGCTCTCTACAGCTCCCCAAGGAGGGGAAGTGGAGAGGGAGGAGCTGAGCTCTTCTCTCCGGGATCCTGTGACAGGATGTGTGGGAATGATTCAAAGCTGCACCAGAGGAGGTTCAGACTGGACATTAGGAAGCATTTCTTAACAGAGAGAGTGGTCAAATACTGGAATAGGCTTCCCAGAGAGCTGGTTGATGCCCTAAGCCCCAGCGTTAAAGAGGCATTTGGACGATGTCCTTAACAACATGCTTTAATTCTGGTCAGCCCTGAAGCAGTCAGGCAGTTGGACTGGGTGACAGTTGTAGGTCCCTTCCAACCTGAATATTCTAGTCTATGCTATGCTATGCTATGCTATGCTATTTACTACACTTACCATAACTTTTCTTAATGGTGAAACCTGAGTGCAAAATGTATTTGCCTTACATGACGTTAATAGAAAATTTGTTCTAGTAACAAACACAGCTTGGCAAGTCTGAATGAAGGTCAGTTTTCTGTGTTCAATGTTCTTTCCAAACCAATTTTTTGCCTTCCTGTATCTAGAATGTTTGAAATACCTCCTTGACAAAATTTTGTTCACATGCATTTATGTCCTTTATATCGTAGATGTCACACTAGGAAAGTTACGTTTAACACCTGCATCTATCATCCTAAAATATTCTCAACCAATAAGGAAGTTACAGGATTTGCATCTGAAGATTCAGTGCTCCCATTCTATTAACAGGTAGACTTTTTTTTCTGGTGTGTTCCTAGAAAAATGTATTGATGGCTTTTTAAGACCAAATAAAAACTGTCCAAGTTAGACAAAAGCATCTGTGAAATGTTATTAATAATTCATAAAATAAAACCTCCTTATTTTTTTCATGTTATCAATATCACCCTAAAGAAAAATTTGTACAAAACTGTAAATGCAGCTGAGACAGTTCTGCTACAACACAGAATCAAATCCTAGCACACAAACTTACATATTTTTTGAAAAGAATGTATACATTGGCTTCGTTCTACATTTTCACCTATAATGTTGAAGTAGGGAGATAAACTATTCATTCTAAAGATTTCCTGTTATGGTTAGTCCCTATGCAAAGGGATAGTATACAGCACAGCAGGGCTCTAACCTATCTGCAGCTTAACTGATAAAAAGTGAAGTCAGAAGAGGACCAGAACCCTAGTTTTCACACTTTGGAGTGTGAATTGTTCAGAGTAATCAGCAAAGAATCATCCAGATAATTTTTACATGTTGCCCTGAGTTATGAAGCTCCTTGAAACTAACATTACAGTGATAAACTTTGACTGAAAAAATGCAGACTCAGCTACTGTAAGAAACCTCTCTTGCAAAAGGAAAATATAATGCCTGCTAGCTTTATACATGATCTACTCAGACATTGGGTTCTAACAGTGGCTTCATGTGTCATTTATTACAGAATGGTATTCCTGCTACTGGATGACATTTCCATTACAGTATGATATCATCCATTAACTTCAGTTTACAAGACCATTCCCGTCTGCCTGTGTTATCTTCATTCCAAAGGTATACCAAAAATTTCATGATACATTCATTAATGTGTTCTAGGAAGAGGGTTTAACAGCAAAAGTTACAGTTTCAGCACTTCTTGCTTCCTTTGCTTTAAAGAAAATTGTTGTTCTTCCTGTTCTACTGCAGTTGGGCTTTATCTTACATTGACATTTACTCTGATGGATGTTTCTATTTTGCCTACAGGCTGGAAAATAACATTCTTACTCATTCTGTGTGACCTTGCTGCAGAACTAAATTTACCAAATTACTAAATTTACTAAATTAATAATTACTAAATTACTAACTTGATTACTAAATACTCTTGGCTACCTTACTAACTTGATTACTAAATACTCTTGGCTACCTCCATAAGAATGTGGAGGAAAGACCTTGCATGAACTTATTATTTATAGGTGTGAGTTTTATAAACACAGTTTAAAAGAAAGGCACTCACAGAAGGAATATATTTATGAATGTCAACCATCTTCCTCAACAGCTGCCCTACTTACACACAGAAGTACTCAAAATGTTTTCACAGGTTATGTAAAAAACCTGTTGCACCAGTTGTCAAGGACTTTGCTCCACTGAGGACAAACTATAGAGCGATGTTCAGGGCACTGGGAAAAACGGTTAAAGGATCAGGAGTGGAGGCAGTGTTCTCCTCAATCCCATTAGTGGCAGGGAGGAACAGGAAAACCAGACTGATTAACACATGGCTCAAAGGCTGGTGCCATCGGAGGGGCTTGGGGTTCTTTGATCATGGGGAGGTTTACACGGCACCGGGCCTGTTGACAGCAGACGGTGCCCAGCTCTCTCAGAGGGGGAAAAGGATCCTCGCTCAGGAACTGGCGGGGCTTGTTGAGAGGGCTTTAAACTAGGCCTGAAGGGGGGGAGGGGATAAAACCAGGCTCACTAGAGAGGAGCCTGGGGGTGACCCCAATGCTGGGGGTGAAACCGACAGCCCAGCTCAAGTGCATCTACACTAATGCACGCAGCATGGGCAACAAACGGGAGGAGCTGGAAGCCATTGTGCAGCAGGATGGCTACGATGTAGTCACCATCACAGAAACGTGGTGGGATGCCTCCCATGACTGGAGTGCTGCGATGGATGGCTACAAACTCTTCAGAAGGAGAGGCGGTGGGGTGGCTCTGTACGTTAGGGAGTGTTTTGATTGTACAGAGCTCGACGCTTGTGGTGAGGCTGAGTGCGTATGGGTGAGGATGAGGGAGGAGGCCAACAAGAAAGAGATCCTGTTGGGAGTCTGTTATAGACCACCTGACCAGGATGAGGACATGACGAAGTATTCTACAAGTGGCTGGGAGAAGTCTCTTAGTCACGAGCTCTTGTTCTCGTGGGGGACTTCAACTTACCAGACATCTGCTGGAAATACAACACAGCAGAAAGGAAACAGTCCAGAAGGTTCCTGCAGTGTGTGGAAGATAACTTCCTAACACAGCTGGTAAGTGAGCCTACCAGGGCAGGTGCCCTGCTTGACCTCCTGTTCACTAACAGAGAAGGACTGGTGGGAGAGGTGGTGGTCGGAGGTCATCTAGGCCTTAGTGACCATGAAATGGTAGAGTTTTCAATTTTTGATGAGGTAAGGAAGGGGGTCAGCAAAACCACCACCATGGACTTCTGGAGGGCAGACTTTGGCCTGTTCAGAACAGTCGTTGGGAGAGTCCCTTGGGAGACAGTCCTGAAGGGAAAAGGGGCCCAGGAAGGCTGGGTATTCTTCAAGAAAGAAGTTTTAAAGGCACAGGAGCAGGCTGTCCCCCTGTGTCGTAAGACGAATCGGCAGGGAAGACGACCGGCCTGGCTGGACAGAGGTCTACTACTGCAACTAAGGAAAAAAGGGAGAGCTTACCAGCTCTGGAAGAAGGGGCAGGCAAACAAAGAAGAGTACAGGGATCTTGTCAGGTCATGCAGAGAGGAAATTAGAAAGGCAAAAGCCCAACTAGAACTCAACCTGGCCACTGTTGTAAGGGATAATAAGAAAAGTTTTTATAAATACATTAACAGCAAAAAGAGAGCCAGGGAGAACCTCCATCCTCTAGTGGATGCAAGGAGGAACATTGCCACTAAAGACGAGGAAAAGGCTGAGATACTTAACTCCTTCTTTGCCTCAGTCTTTAATGGCCCGATGAGTTATCCCCAGGGTACCCAGCCCCCCAAGCTGGAAGATGGGGACAGTGAATGGAATAAACCCCCCATAACCCAGGAGGAAGCAGTTTTCGACCTGCTATGCCACCTGGACATCCACAAGTCTATGGGGCCGGATGGAATCCACCCAAGAGTGCTGAAGGAGCTGGCAGAGGAGCTTGCCAAGCCACTCTCCATGATTTGTCAGCAGTCCTGGATAACAGGAGAGGTCCCAGATGACTGGAGGTTGGCAAATGTGACACCTATCTTCAAGAAGGGCCAGAAGGAGGATCCAGGGAACTACAGACCTGTCAGCCTGACCTCAGTACCGGGGAAGGTTATGGAGTGGTTCATCTTGAGTGTGCTCACCAGGCACATGGAGGACAATCAGGGGGTCAGGCCCAGCCAGCATGGGTTCATGAAAGGCAGGTCTTGCCTAACCAAGCTGATTTCCTTCTATGGCCAGGTGACCTGCCTGGTAGACAAGGGAAAGGCTGTGGATGTTGTCTACCTGGACTTCAGCAAAGCCTTCGACGCAGTCTCCCACAGCATTCTCCTGGAGAAGCTGGCGGTTCATGGCCTTAGGTGGGTGTACTCTTTGCTGGGTTAAAAAGTGTCTGGATGGCTGAGCCCAGAGAGTCGTGGTGAATGGAGTTAAATCCAGTTGGCGGCTGGTCACAAGTGGTGTCCCCCAGGGCTCAGTTCTAGGACCGGTCTTGTTTAATATCTTTATCAATGGCCTGGATGAGGGGGTTAAGTGTGCCCTCAGTAAATTTGCAGATGACACCAACCTGGGTGGGAGTGTTGATCTGCTCGAGGGGAGGAGGGTTCTGCAGAGGGACCTGGACAGGCTGGATCAATGGGCTGAGGCCAACTGTATGAGGTTCAACAACGCCAAGTGCCGGGTCCTGCATTTTGGTCACAACAACCCTATGCAATGCTACCGGCTTGGGGAAGAGTGGCTGGGAAGTTGTCTGGCAGAAAAAGACCTGGGGGTACTGGTTGACAGCCGGCTGAATATGAGCCAGCAGTGTGCCCAGGTGGCCAAGGCCAATGGCATCCTGGCTTGTATCAGGAATAGTGTGGCCAGCAGGACCAGGGAAGTGATTGTGCCCCTGTACTCAGTACTGGTGAGGCTGCCCCTCGAATGCTGTGTTCATTTTTGGACCCCTTACTACAAGAAAGATGTTGCATTGCTGGAACATGTCCAGAGGAGAGCCACAAAGCTGGTGAGGGGTCTGGAGCACAAGTCTTACAAGGAATGGCTGAGGGAGCTGGGGTTGTTTAGCCTGGAGAAGAGGAGGCTGAGGGGAGACCTGATCGCCCTCTACGACTGCCTGACAGGAGGCTGTAGTGAGGTGGGGGTCGGCCTCTTCTCCCTGGTAACGGACGATAGGATGAGGGGCAATGGTTTGAAGTTGTGCCAGGGCAGGTTTAGGCTAGACATTAGGAAAAGCTTCTTCACTGAAAGGGTTGTCAGGCACTGGAATGGGCTGCCCAGGGAGGTGGTCGAGTCCTCATCTCTGGAGGTATTTAAAAGAAGGATAGATGAGGTGCTTAGGGACATGGTTTAGTGGTGGGATGGCAGTGCTAGGTTAACAGTTGGACTTGATGATCTTAAAGGTCTTTTCCAACCAAAGCAATTCTATGATTCTATGTTTAAGGGTTACCTCAAATCTTGATATATGGGATTAGGGAAAAACTGGTATTTTCACCAATGTACCCTGGCATCTCACTGATATTTAAAGAGCCTTATTTCCTTTTTTTTTCCTTCTAATTCTTTTTTCTTGTTTTTTTTTTTCACTGTTTTTTTTGTGCCATATTTTCAAAAGTCCTTGAAGACGCAGATAGGTATGGTGTGGGATTTTCAGTAGCTGAAAACCCATCTGTCTTTGAAATCAAGGGCCTTGACACTCCCACGCTCTGCTGGAAACCTCATTAGATCCTGCCTTGCTTTTGCTAATGCTACAATGCATTTAAATTCTGGCCCTCTGACCATTGAAGATGAGCTATTCTTCTCAGGTCTTGATTTTCCAGTTCTGATCAAATTGTAAGAAATCAATCAGAACCATATCTTCCTTGACTTATCTGAATATATGTGCCTGAAGGCAAAAATTAAATGTCATGCTTCAGTATATGGTATGTATTATTTTTCTCATTGTAGGGCCTAGGGTTGTACCCATGGAAAAGTGCTTTTATGCTTTTACCACTAGGCAGAGTAGGAGACAGTCCATGTCTTGAAGGTAATTGAAATAGGCAAACCAGATGATAAAGCCTGAGTACCAATTCTGAGTTAGGATTATAGTTTCCCAGAGAAGGAAAAGAGAGGTCACAGTATTTTTGCAAGGTTACAGAGGAGATCTGGGGCAAATTTACCAGTTTCTCCAGAATCCCAGACCAATGTTTTGGCCACAAGCAAAAGATAGAAAATATACAAGCAAGAGCCTGCTTTTACCACTACACTTTTTGAAAGAGTATTTGGAGATAGCTGTTGTCTTTGATTTACTCAGATAGCAAGATGGAAGCAGAAATAATTAGCAAGTCAGAGGTCTTGATCAAAATATCTGGCTAGATGTCAGGACTGAATACTCCTTTGCACACTCTTCAGTCTTAAATCCAATTATTCTTACCACCTCTAATTCCTAAAGTGGATGTCTGAAAAATATCTTAGTGAGTCTGCTGGGTGTAAATAATGAGCCTCCAGCCAGATTCAGCCCTTAATATTTTTTTCTTTAAACTTCTCATCACCATGGATAAACTGTTGAGAAATAGCTCCTGTTTGTTCCTTCGGAGCATTTGGTTAGATGGCTTTTGATAGAAATCCCTAATCCTCTTCAAAATTTATATTCTTACTTTCTCTATTAGGGTATTGGTAAGCTGGGACTTCATTATGGAAGCTATGAATGCTTTGAGATTTTCTGTAAATATCCTATTTAACAGCTCTTGCTATTTCTGTCATTTTTGGAAGACTGCATTACCACTGCTCAAAAAACATTGCTGTCTTTGAAAGTGACACCAGCTGAGCCACCAGCTTCACAGTGGAAGCATGTCTCTTCTGTAGGCTTGTTTGCTATTGCTCACATTGTCATTTCTCCATACTTCAGCACAGTTGCTGGTGTCAACCACACACCTGGATTGATCGCCTCAGGATTGGACACAAGTATCAGTATATCACTGAAGTGGTTTTAGAGGCTGGTTTATTCACCATAAAATGTGATGTATGCTCCATTAACACCTGTCTGTTCCCATTCAACCTCCATGGTGTCTCTCTCAACCAATGTTTTTAAGACAACTTCATTCAAGGCCAATGACTTTAAAATACATAATCGGTTTTGGCATCCATAAGTGATGTAAATACATACCTTGCAACCTTTGCAAATGCAAGGAAGCATTTACACCTTTCCTACCTCGTTTTGAGGAATTCTATTCATTTCTGTTTCTAACCTCCTGGACTGATGTGAAGTTTCCTTTACTTCTGACACAGTTTAAAAAAACCTCCTTGCTCTCGTCTCACTTTTCCCATATGTATTTAGATATGCTTTATCAACTTTCTCTAGTTCTTATTAATTTCCCTCAATTTTCTGTGTCTTCTATATTGCTTTTGGTTTTTTTTTTTTGTTTATTAGTTTTCTAATTTTGCTTCTAATTTGCTTTCCCCTCAACGCTGAACCTGAGGGACACTCTAGCTAGAGCTGACCTTTTGAAGCTGACTTTGACACAAGTATTCATCTGAATACAGAGGGACAGCTGTCGCTAAAGATGCTCTCAACTGTCACACAGAAGACCTTTTTTCCTATGTAGGTCCACTAGTGGTCTACTTCGTGCCCTGTTCCAGTGGTGTCATTAAACAACAAGCCCTTATCTAAACAAGATATGAGATAAAAAAACCTTTTCTCACAAGATTGGCCACTGCAAGGAGAAGAGGTAAGGTGGCAGAATGGCTGTGAAAAGTTCAGTGAAAGTGCATGTGAGTGGACACAGTAATTACAGAAGAGACTAGCTAGGCACACTCTTCATCTGCAGTCTGACAAGTCAAGGGAAATTAAATAATAATAATTTAAAATTTCAAGTAAACATGAAGAGTTTCTGATATAAGTGAATTGCGTATGTATTCACCTTATCCATTGCCTGAATCTACTATTTCACTGTTACATACTCATGTTTGTTTTCTGAAGTGTGTTTTGATATGAAAGCCTGAATTCCCCCTAAAGTATAAACACCCAGAATAAAGATGTTTACTTGAAAATTTATGTAAAAAAATTTTAAAAGACCTTAAGATATTGCAGAGCACTGATCAAATGCAAGAGTTGTGTATTAAAGAGCACAGGGATCTCCTCAAAGACTCAGTTTTATTTTCTTACTAGTAGATATCTTTCTGCACTAATATCACTAATATTAGTATTTCTGATCAAAGGACAAGAGAAAACTCATCTAGTCTTATGTTATTAAGAAAGTGAAAACGCTAGACTGAGCCTATACCAAACCAAAAAAACCCCAGCTTTTTGAAGTGTCCCTCTCATGTCACAGCTGCTGTAGAAAAGATAGCTTGAGAATTAACCAAATGCACTATGTAAAACATGAGTGAAATAGAAAGGATAAACCCATGTAACTCTTGAACTTTACTGATCTTACATAAGCCCAGTGGTCTGAGCATCTTAACAAACAAGAAAGCAAACAAGTTACTTGTGTTTGCACCAATATCTGCACCACTCTGCAGGAAGCCGCAAGAGTGGTGATGTATGAAAAGCATCAGAACAGTGACAAGGAACATTTGGGAAGAGCCAGAATGAAAAATAAAAGATCTATCCGTATTTATCTGTACTAAATATAGACATCTTTGCAATCACTAAAGCCTAGCCATAGACACACAAGATCCATCACCAGATCAGTGCTTCAAAGTCGAGGGTGACTGGAGTCTAAACTGGAATTCAACCAGCTGCTAAGACAGTATGCAAACAGACCTGTGGCTTCAGTCTTATAAGTCTTCTCCAATATTACACAGAGTTGAAGAAGACATAAAAATACACTCAGCTTTGAGTACAAAAGGGCTAAGTGCTCTGAAAATCAAATAATATTCCCTTCAGCTGTAGTGTAAAACAGAGCTTACTTTAAAGCAAAGCTGTTAGATAATGCCCAGGCTTGGCTTAATAAATAGTTTGCAAAACACAATGTTAAGAGCAATCTGTTCTTAACTGCTCTTTAATAATTAGAAATGTACTCTACATTTCTGGAAAGAAGAGCAATATGCTAGTCTATGAAAACCAGAGAGCATAATTGGCTATAACTATTGAATCCAATTTCGCTTTTTTGAGGGGTGGGTAAATGGGTATGTTGCCGGGTCTATACCTCACATATGGAAGAATAATGTATATCATACCTGAGGCAGAAGAGACCTGAAACTACATTTTTGTTCCCTCTCACCAACCTCCAATGCAAGCCAGCAGCCACCTCTAACATTTCCAGATATGACAACCGGGTATTACTCTGTGACGGGAAGCTCTTCTATTCTTAAATTTGGAAAACTCCATGCCACCTTTATAACACTGACATTGAATAAATATGGATGAATCTGGATCTAGTGTTATTAAAAATAAATGTTGTAAGTGTTCATGGTTTAAATTCCTTTTTTAAGAAAATGTCCCGTAGAGATTTATTCAAATTAATATGCATTACTGAAACTATTCAGTCCTCACCAAGTATAGCCATCAGTTATCTTCCGCAGAAGATATAGTTTAAATTTGACTAAAGAAAACCACACTTTTTTTAAATTACAAATATACATTATGCTTAGCTGCATTCCCATTCAAAAATGAATAAAAGCTGGGCAATAACACTGGGAGGAGAAAGTACTCCACTCAACCATATTAGTATTAAAGTACTGAGATTAGCAATGCACTTAGCATTTCCAATCAATCAAAGCCCAAAAATTGCCTTAAAATCAACTGCTGCAGCTGATGAACAGAAGCATGTTTTATGGACAGAAGTCACAGTCCCATCATGAGAGGCATGCAGGTAGACCAGATTGGCTGTAGATGCCCAGCTGACTTCAAGGAAGCCACATGTGACAATAGCAGCAACAGCATCTGCAATTCTTTGCAGTTCAGTACTGAATTTTTATCTGAAAACACTCATCCACAGCTTTCTTCTTAAAAGGATAGGTCTGTCTTACATACATACAGAACTATGGAGAAAAATCAGTTTATTCCTTTTGCTGACTCTGTAACAGCAGTGAATTAATAAATAAGCAAGAAAGCTAAAAATGTTAGTTTAAACTACAATTAGGAATAGAAACAAAGGAAGTTATGTTTGCCAAATGAAAATCAACTCATTTTTTAGGTTAAGAATTCCTATTTCCCAGCATCTAAGGAAACATTACCGACAAAGCAAAGCAAATAACAAAATTTAAATTATTTTTAAAATACTTGCAATTGTGCCTTCAAAGGGAGTCAAATTTTGTTGCCATTAAACTTTAAGGACTCTTCCCAAAAGGACTAGATCTGAGGTCCCTTAGCTGGAGTTTTGCCAAGTCTTCATGTGATTACAGCATTACATGCTGGGGAGAAAATAAATTTGGGAGAAATACAATGCACCAAAAAGAATTTATAGGAAATACAAAAAAGAATAAAGGAAGTACAAAAAAGATTACTAATGCATGCACGTATCTGAAATGAGCAGTTATCAACAGAAGTCTCAATATGGAACTAAATAAAAGTTTAATAAATATGCATATTTGTATTTTTAAAGATGCATTTGTGCACCAAAACTGTATAAACAGATAAAATAAGTCTTGGGGTTTGTGCACTCTGAAAAAAAGGGAACAACAAGTGTTTCTTCCAATTAACTGTTGAAGCCTGGTTCAGCACTGATTATTTCTGTCACACAGTGGGAAATCATGAAAACTGAAGTGTTGGTTGCAAAAGTACTAGAAAAGGAAAATGAAGAGAGGCATAAAATTTAAAGAATTTTTCTTTACTTGTGAAGCAAAGTTCAGAAATGCCTTCAAGAAACTCAGTTTCTTTTTTAAGCTTTTGCTTCAGACTTTTATATGAAAAGAATATAAGAAACTTCAAAGGAAATATATCTTTATAAATTTACACACTGATTTAAACACTTGTATATATCATTTGTAATTAAGTTGGTATATGCTATAGGTAGAGCTAGGAAAGTTACACAAGCACATACATAAAAGAAACAAATATCATCTCTGACTCGTATAATGACAATGACAATAATCCCTGAACCAATGAAACCATAGTAAAATGGCTCAAGTGGCAAGGAGACCTACCATCTATATCCTGTAAATCTACAGAAGTGGCTGCTGCTTAAAAAAAGGGGGGTGGGAGTGGGGTGGGGTGGGGTGGGGTGTGCAGAGGTAAGAAGGTTAGACTTCAGAATGAGGATATGGTGAAAAACCAGTTTTTCACAAAAAAAAAAAACCCACATGAAAACCATGAATAAATGGTCTAAAGATCATAGAGAGTTCAGGAAAACTAACAGAGAATCAAGGTTGTGGGATAGAAGTACAACAAATATTTTCATGCCCTTTGCAGTAGAAACAGAAGAATTTAATAAAGATGAACATGTTAAGGTTCAATATAAATTGAGTATAGTTGTCTAAAAATGACCCCTAAAACCTCTGCAATGTAATAAAGCATTAATGTAGAATCTACTTGCCATTTTTAAAAATATATCCAATACCAAGGATATGCTCTCTACAGAATTACTTACACAATTCATAACACTTATATAAGCTGACATTTTTCATTTCAGTCTTTTCATAGAGAGAATTATCTCCATTCCACAGGTGAGTTGTCAAGGTATAGACATATTAAAGACAAAAAATAACATGGGTAGCACTAAAGAAACCCCTGAAATGAGTACAGTGTAACAACTTCGAACAAGTATAGCAACAGATGACTTGTATAACTTGATCTCAACTTAAAGTGATAAAGTACATACATGAATAAATAACTGAAATTTCCCATGAGCTGTTCAGGGGAAAAAGTATCTAGGAGAAGAAGCAGCTGACTAAAATACCCATGTTGGAATCCCAGGTATGCCATGCTCTGCCCCTTGACTTTTAAGTAAGTTTCTACTGTGGGTATGACTTAGTTTTACAAAACAAATGAAATAAGTCTGGAAATCAGGGAATCATATGGTGGTTGGATATAAGTTGATATCTGAGAAAGGGATATCACTCTTCCATGTCAGCATCCATCCTGCTGGGCGTTGCCTTCCAGAAGAGAGTTAGATCTATGCCAGGAAGATTTTCCCCTGACAGATATTAATCCTATGGTGATCAGGCCAAATTAAAAAATTTACTAGACACCAGACTCTAGCCATTCCACTCTTTCTAGAAGAAAACAAGAAATAGTCATTCACATTGCGGGAATGTTTTCAAGAATGACAAGAAGATATTTTTCAAAAGTCTAGCTCACTTAAGAGATGGTCTGCTCCTAGCTCAGAGACACAGAGTTCAACCAATAGAAGCAACACAGAAAAAACTGCTAAGTATGTAGTTTTACTATTTTTTTATATGCTTTGTTTGTACTTGAGAGGCAAATGGTTAACATCTGGACTTTCAGACAAGCGCCTTCTGTATATTAAAAATGAAATTCACATCCAAATAGTGGTTGTTAAATTACCAGGGAGAAAAACATACGAATTATAGATGTTTCTAGGAGTGAAAAGTTTCCAGGTAAATTCCTGTTTTGCCAAGAAAGCTAATTCGCAATCTCAATCTTTTACTGTACTATTTTTAGGTAAGCTGTTATTACTAACTGACTCCAACACATTCATATCCCACTAAAGCATAGTCATTAGAGCACGTTCGGGCACAACGTGCTCGTTGCTAATGACAATGGGCTACGTTCTATTTAGTTTTGGATAAACAGGTAAGAAGTAATTTGTATGCTGTAAAACAACTATTTCTTCCACAGCTTTGAGAAAACAGAGATGTATTTCAGCAGGGTTTTTTTGTGCCTGTTGCCTTCCACTCATTTATCTGTTGTCTGCAGCAAATAAAGCAGAAACATGGAAGAACCTTGCACCTTTAACTTCTTTTTTCATCTGTTATAGATTTCTTGACTTTTCCTATGCCTTATGATACTGTTTCTCTCTGTCACTCCCCAGAGGAAATTTTCAAGCTTTTGAGTGGTGCTGTAAAGGCAGAATGTGCAGCTTTGCTCCAGCAACACTCTCTTCAATGTGTAAGACCAGAGGAACCATTCCTAACATTTCTTTTGCAGAGCACTCACATTACTGCTAGTCTTAGGAAACATTAAATTATATCAGTTGGATCCCACAGCAGCCCCCAACCTAAGCCTTTTTCAGGATTAAAGTATAGTTGTCTCTTCCTAGGCACCTGCTGCAGGATGTCCTATGATTGAACTACACTTACTGTTTTAGTTTTAAAAGGTCAGCAGGCCAAAAAGGGGCCTGAAAAAGAGACAGGCTGATCCAAAGAAAAGAACAGAGAAATACTTGAATTTTCATGAGCATGTTTCACAACAAAATCTGAATATAAGTCCTCAGGCAAGGTAAAAAATTATCTTGTTAGATAGTGGCGGCATAAATCTAGGTAAAATAGTAACTATATAAAAGCCGTTCTTTCATGTAGAACACACACATGACTATGTAGAAAACACTTCTATACAGTTACGAATTACACCTTTTATGACCATCATTGACAGAGCAATGTTCTGTATAGACCAGCTCAGCAAATAAGGTCCCTATGTGCTTGCCTTCATGGCCCTACTTCTTTTGTACACACTTTTCTTTCAAAGGGATCCCCTTTAATTCTACTAGATGTATTACCTCAGTACATTTTATCTGACAGATTTTCCCAATTTCACAATCAAAAAGGTAAAGAAAAGGTTCAGATTAGTAAACACAGAACACTATACACATCTCAGTGGCAGCCCTTCTGCTGAAACTTTTTGTTGCAGTGCATGTACATGAAATATTTAGAATTTTCCAGAGCTCTAGCAGGAGGACTTTTATTCCAGCAAAAGGGAATGTAGCCAGGAGCTGCCTGCTGGCTACACACTCTGGGATGCTCTGTCTGTTGTGGGCTGTGGCTCCCCTTTCCCTGTTCTTCTCATGAGCTGTCACACACCAGCCCTTCCCTGAAAGTTCCTCTGGTTGATGTCTAGCAAAAGTGGAATCATAATTGTCTTTCATCTGGGCACTAGAGGCAGTTGGATAGAGTTTTATAAGTGCCTGGTACACATCACTCTGTGTATATCACAGACATAGAAACAGGGCTGTTGCAAATGAGTAGGAGACATGAGCAGGAAAAAATAAATAAGAAAGTCTGACAGATTTATGTATTTTCCGTCTTGTCTCCTGCATTGGCATTTCAGTTTACTCTATGACTTCTTTTTTTAAGCTGCCAGAGTAGATTTTGTGACATGTCAGGAAAAAAATCCAATGGCTTTTGTTTTCTGTTTCCTCTGAGCCAGGTTGGAGCAGTAAGGCAGTGTTACCACGTTCCTCCAAAGTAAGAACGCAGCCAGCTATGAATAGGATGCTGAGAAAATGATGGAACATAAGTGTGCAATTCCAGTCACTTGTGTAGTCAATTGGAAAGAATATGGATCATGATTTGATTTGATTATATCTTTCTAAAGCCTGCTGCCTTTGTAATGCTCGCTGCTGGTCAATAAAGAAGAGAACACCCCAACATTTCTTTAAACATAGACATGCAAACAGGGGATTTTTTTTAACACATTTGCCTCTGTGGTGAAAACGCATTTCTTGTCACTTCATGCATAAACTCCACAAAAATCAGATGGGCTTAGTATTTTCAGCAAAAAACTTAGGGACATCTTTTACACTTATGTGTAAGCATGGAGCTTATCTTGCAGAATATATACAACAAAGAAAATGCCTCTGGTTTCACATAGCAGAAGTGGCCTGGCTTGAGAGAAGGGAAAAAAGGCATAAAAGAAAAACTGTAGGATTATTTTCATGCTTTCTTTTGAAAAACCATATGTTTTTCAAATTTTCGAATAATAAGAAATCATTTCAGAAAAACATTCTAGCATACAGACACTTGGGAAATGCACAATTGTCCTTAGCTAATTAATGCCTTTTTCTGTGTACCTCCAGTTCAAATTTGTTCACTTCCCATGCCTTTAAAAAATAAATCTGTACAAAATAGGTAAGTGCAGCTCCAAGTCAAAACAATTTTAATTATGATTTAAGAGTTGCTATTCCTATATCTCCTATCTCCAAGACTAGCTTGAATATTTATTTCTACTCTTGGCATTTGAACAGGTGACAGCATTTTTTTATCCATACCTCAACAAAAGACAGCAGCAAAGCTCATCCAGCAGTCTCATACACATATAAATGAATTAGTTAATGCTAATACTAAAGCAAATGTGGCATGAAAGCCACTCAAAGATTAAAAAAACCCCAAACAAATCCCCCCTCCCTCCAGAAAATCATGAGTTCTTCAAACTGGTTTTTTGTTTGTTTGTTTAATAGGGACCTTACAGCCTAAGCAGACAGCATCCCTTACAACCAATGTTTTCTTCCCAATCTTTAGTTGTCCCATCATTATACAGTGCAAAATCCCATGGGCTGCTACAGCTGGTCAAATACAGTAAGACCTAAGTTTGTCATAGGAAATACAATCCAGCTAGACATCAAGGCTTTCAAGGGGTAGTGCAGGACTCTTTGTAAATAAGTGCACTTTGTTATTTAAAAAGTTTTATTTCATATTCACGGCTGCAGGGGGCCATCCAGTACTGATAGGGCCACTGTGAGACTCTCCAGAAGACCTCCACAGGTTCAGGTGCCTGGGCTGTTAGGGAGATGGGACACTCTGATCATAGTTTCCATCATCCATCCTACAGGCCATGACGGAAAGCCAAGCCAGCAGCTGCAAGAAAAGCAGGCAAATTCCCAGTGGATTTGATAAGATGTAGCTTCCTACAGAATATTGACAGTATTCCACCAGATCTTCCTCAAAACCAAGCCACCTTATAAGTATTGCAAATACTTTGAAAATTATAACTGAAAAAAAGGTTATTACATTGCAATTTTTTCACCAAGCAGTGTTCTCAAGAGGTGGTCTCAACTACAGATTGCATGAGGAACTCAAAAAAGCAAAGATCAAAGCTACATGAAATTAAGTCTTTTCTTCTAAAAATATGAGATATTTTTTAGCTAAATATGTCAAAGTAAAGTGTCAGCATTTTGATTTTTTGTACCAAAAGTCCATTTCAAGGCACAGAAATCATTACGCAACTAAGACTTCTCAAAATTACTGCGACTTCCCTGAATATTTGCTCAGGAGAAGTTTCTTGTGATTTGAGCTTTAATGAGTTATGGCATGTGAAATGCTAACAGTCAGACACCTGGCACATCCTTCAAACTGTGCTGAGTTTAGTTGTTTTGCTGGTTGCAAAAGTTCACTTCAGAACCCCAGGGAAGCATCCAGATTGTTAGTGAGAATTTATTTCAGGCTTGGAAGAAAACCCCCTAACTGACCATGAGCTGGCTCCAGCAAATGTGCAGATCCATTCTCAAAAGCAATTATTTTAGTTATGCTACATTATGTAGATATTTATCTTCCAACTGACTTGGGAGAAAGGTGCAGTTTTACTACTGCATAGATCAGCTTTGTGATTTTTTCTTTTTCTCTATCAAATTCTGGCAAAAAGAGTATTAGCAGAAGAGGTTAAGGATACTGACAAACATTGATTGTTTGGAAGGATGGTTTCAGCTGTCTCCCTCTAAAACCTCATGCATTTTATCCACAGAAGTATTTCATCACAGCTGTCAAGCTTCTCCTACCTTCCCAAGTAAACAGTCAGAATGATTTGCAGAAACTAGCTGTAACTCCTTGCTCAGCGATGCAATATGTGAGGAAAGGTTCTTGAAAAATGGAAGATTAGACTGATGGATCACTTGAACTAAAAACTGCAGGGTCAGATCCGTCCCTGGTGTAGCTTGACTTGCAGCCGATGAACTTGGCCTGATGTTGTTCAGCATACTTATTATCGACCTGGGAGTGAGGGCTAAGGGTTTCAGGCACAGTGCAAATACCTGCTGACAGCCCTGAGCTCAGCCAAAAAAAGCGGAGGACTGTACTCACTGGTTACTTTCATGCAAAATTCCTAAATTTACAGCTTTGAAGAAGAACAGAATTTGGCCTACTATGCAAACAGAAACACAGTAGGTAATAGTATAACTAGATGTAGATATAACTCAACATAGAGAAGGAATGGTAGGAAAATAATTGTTTCAAATATTTCATACACAAAACTGTATGTTCTGTACCTGCAAAAGGTTTGCAGAGAAGACTCCTGGATCTAGGCAGCTGTTAACAGAACATGAAGGTGGCAGTGAAGTACCCAGTCCTACTCTTTTGTCTGTGCAGAACATGTCATCTTTCCCAGCTCCTCCTCTGCTTCTGCCCTAAAAAACGTGGTCTGTTTTCATAACAGGAAAATAAAAATCACTACATTTTCAAAAGGAGCTGTCCAAGTTTTGAAGATAAGGGGAAAAAAAAGAAAAAAAAAAAAAAAGCCTCAACTCCTGAGAGCTATTCCTCTAACTTCTACAGATTTTTATTTGGTGTGCCTGCAAACACAGCATGTCCCTCCTTGCACCTTCCTAATGCCTTCTTTCTCTTGGATGCAATCTGCACATCTCAAAGCAAACTACTGGTTTCCTCAATGATGACACAACCCACCTTTTCTGTCCTTATCCTTCCTGGCTAAAGTGCAGCTCATTCATCTGCCAGAGGCAGACAGCCTGAATGCTTTGGGTCCATCTTCTGCCCTGCTGAAGGACTGAGGACAATCCCCATCCCAAATTCCTGCAGAGTCTCCAAGGCTACAGCTTCTGTGCATGAAGAATTAAATATAACAGAGAGCACTGGTTTAAAGAAAGGAGTTATTCAACTAATGGGGCTTATCCCCATTTCCAGCTATCACTATTTCTAGAGCTGCTTGATCTACAACAGGAACTCCCTAGTGCATTTTGCCAGCTAGAAAGCAAACTAGAAGCAACCTGAAATATTAGTCAGGAAATTATATGGAAATTCTGTAGTTCTCTATAATCAATGTTCTATTTCTATACGATGTTAATCTTCATTATACCATTTGATATTTATAACAAAGTTGCTTGTCACTCAAATTAATCCAACAAAGCTACATCCTTCAGTTTAATTTGGTTTTGGTTTAGGTGCATAGCAAAACATCTGTCTGAGGGCTGCTTATCTCTGACAGTGGCTGGTAAATGCAAGAAAAAAGTGAATTTCAAAATGTTTATCAAATCTCAGTGCTTGTTGTAGCTTGACTTTTCTCTGAATGCAATGACACTTATTTATATAAATAGTAGTGTATGACTCCTGCTTTCCCCCCTCTCATTAGGATACTAAATATAGTATCCTGTGGCCTTTTGAAACTGAAAGCTCTTACCCCTTTAGCAAGAAGGATGTCTGAGAACACACTGTCCAATGCCAAATCAGAGCAGTGAGGTAATGCCTCCTGTACAATTTCCTTTTCTCGCCTTCTTTTTACTCCAATTTGCTGCTAGTGCTTGCTCGGTGAACTAATAAATTGAATCCTGAGTCCCACCACTCCACAGTCAGCAAAGCTCATTAGTTTAGGTTTTAAAAACATTAATAGGACCTTTGTACTGTGATATTTCAAAAGTCAATATCCTCAGTATAACGGCAGACAACTGTGGCCATTAATCCACACAGTGTAAAACAAATCTCACCATTCTTCAGGTTGGGCTACAGGTGATTTACAAGCTTTTATGCTGGATGAGGACCTAACGGAGCAAATCTTGCTTGCATGAAATAGAAGAGGCAACTTCTGGCTCAGTAGCATTCTCCTCATATTTACCTGAAATCCCCAAGAAACACTTCATTTGGCATTTCTTGAAAAAGAAAGCAGGACATGAGAAGTGAGTAAGAGTAAGGAAAAGATATTCCTCACTTTCTGTGTTCCAATGTCAGCACAGAATCAGAGCACCATAGGGTATCTCAAGTTTGAACCCACCCGTAAGGATCATCAAGTCCAACTCTCTGCTCATTGCAGGACTACCTAAAACTAAACCATATGACTCAAAGCATCGTCCAGGTGCTCCTTCAACTCTAACAGGCTTGGTGCTGTGACCACTTCCCTGGGGAGCCTGTTCCAGTGACCGACCACCCTCTCAGTGAAGAACCTTTTCCTAATGTCCAGTCTGAACTTGCCCTGACACAACTTCATTCCATTCCCTTGTCCTGTTGCTGGTCACCAGAGAGAAGCGGTCAGCAGTTCCCCTCCACCAGCCCCCCCTGAGGAAGCTGCAGACTGTGATGAGGTCACCACTCAGCCTTCTCTTCTCCAAGATGAACAAATCCAGTGACCTCAGCTGCTCCTCCTAAGTCTTGCATTCTAGGCCTTTCAGCATCTTGGTCACTCTCCTCTGGACACGCTCTTATAGTTTTATATCTTTCTTATATTGAGGTGCCCAAAACAGCACACGGTACTTGAGGCAGGCCCCCCCAGTGCAATGTAGAGTGGGACAATCACCTCCCTCAACCAGCTAGCTGTGCTGTGCTTGATGCACCCCAGGACATGACATACAGGACATACCTTCCAGCTCTTCCACCAGCTTTGTTTCCTGCTTCTGCAGGCATTCGAGTCCCTTCACTTCATTCTTAAATTGTGGGGCCCAGAACTGCACACAGCACTCAAGGTGAGGACGCACCAATGCTGAATACAGTGGGATGATCATCTCTCTTGACTGGCTGGTTATGCTGTGTTTGATGCTCCCTAGGATGGGGTTTGCCCTCTTGGCTGCCAGGGCACATTGCTGACTCCTATTGAGCCTGCTGCCAACCTGCACCCCCAGGTCCCCTTCTGCAGGGCTGGTGTCCAGCCACTCCTCTCCCAGTTTACACTTGTGCCTGGTGTTCTTCTTGAAAATCGTGACAACATTTGCCAGCTTCCAGCTGACTGGCTTAAATCTGATGAGAAAGAAAGAAAAAATCACAAGTGTTGTGGTTTAAACAAGCAGGCAGCTGAAGACCACACAGCCTCTCACTCACTTACCCCCTCAACAGTATGGGGCAGAGAATCATAAAAAAAAGTAAAACACATGGGTTGAGATAAAGACAGTTTAATGAAACAGCAGGGGATAATAATAATAATAATAATAATAATAATAATAATAATAATAGAATATACAGAATTTACCAAAGAAGTGATGCACAATGCAATTGCTCACCACCCACTGATCTATGCCCAGCCCGTCCCTGAGTAGCAATCGCTGCCCAGCATCCAAATCCCCACAGGTTATATACTGCACATGACCTCCTATGGTCTGGAATAGCCCTCGGGCCAGTGGGGGTCAGCTGTCCTGGCTGTGCCCCCTCCCAGCTTCTTGTGCACTGGGCAGAGCAGAGGAAGCTGAAAAGTCCTTGACCAGTGTAAGCCCTGTTCAGCAACAACTGAAACATCAGTGTGTTATCAACATTATTCTGGTACTAAATCCAAAACACAGCACTATGCCACCTACTAGGAAGAAAACCAACTCTATCTCAGGCAAACCCAGGACAATACAACAAGGACTTCTTTTCCAGAAGTTGAAATATTCATTTTACTGATAAATAAATGACAAACAGAAATGTATGAAATAGTGAAAAATTGTGAGAAAAAATTAAAAAAAAAAGAAATAATTTATTTTTAACTTTAACCTTCTCTATATCTGGTAGCCTGTTTTGCAAATTTGTATAACTGAAATGAAATTTGTATCACTGAAATGAAAGTTTTACATGTAATGAATACCATTACATAGATAAAAAATAATTTAATACATTAAGGCTGCAATAATGAAGGGGAATGTTTCACACAGATTCTGGATTTACTTAAAGTAATTCCATTACTTTACCTATAATTACTATTAAATTGACTTTTAGCCACAGCATAATTGATATCCACAAAAAAGGGCATTTTTCCATTAAACCACTTTAGAAATAACTTGTACTTATCTCTCAGATACACTTGTGTTTATATTGCATAATTGCCAAAATGTTCTTTATTTCATTCCCAGCTGTACATGGCAACTTAAATATGAAAATTTATATGTAAGAAATTATCTGTTCTGTTTTAAGATGGACAGGGCAAAAATAGGTGATATTTTTATTTAAAAAAATATTGTGCTACTTCAGTACCAACCATGCTCCCTGAAATTGGCCTGTGATGCCACTCACAAACAAATAAACAGGATTCTTATGAAATCCAGGTTTTGTACAATTGCTATTCCTATTGACGCGGGTGGTATGCAGAATCAGATTACAAAGAGCGTCAGAGCACTGCCAAGTTGTAGCATTCTACCTCCACCGGCTGTGATGGTACTGACTCCAACAACCACCAGGTTTCTCCAACTGCAGCAACCCCACAGTTGTGATTCTGCTTGTTCAGGGTCCACTGTGTACCTTGCAGACTTAACTGTCCCCTCTTCACCCTTGCCTGGCCCCAGACTGACCCACTGACAGTCTCTATCTCCAGAAATACTTTCAGAAGTCCTTCACAAATGCAGTCAGGATTTGTAAAAGTACTGCAGTCTTTGCACACAAGTTTCACTTTCTCTCAGTTTGTCACAGCTCTAGGGTTTTCTGCCAGGTCATGTTTTGCTTGCGTTGCTGCAGCTAGCATAACAGCAGTTCAAAAGCATAAGCTTGGCAAATTTCTTATCATGTATACTGGCTATTTGACAAAAGCATGACTTTATGCTTGCTTCCGATTGAGATACATCTGCATTGCCAGGTCTTACCGTGTGAAGATCACTTATTAATTCTTGTGAAATCACTGCTTAGATCTCAGACTCTTAGGTTAGCAAATGTTGTGAATACTAGGCAGAACATGGAATACTCATTCTCCTTCTGGTGTATTTTTTTTGTCAAACCAGAAGGACTTTGAATAAAATCTTTTTAGCAAAAACAAAGGTGGACCAATAATGACAGAGAAGAATGTGGCTGAGTAAAAGCAAAAATCGTGTCTTGATTCTTGTAAAAACAGGGACTTAAAATCTCGGGAAAAATATTTTTTTTTAAAAGACATATAAAGGAAATTCCCAATGTATTCTCCTGAAAGAATATGAAATTCCAGGAAATATAATTCCCTTTGTTTGCTTCATTGTTCAGATGTTATTGCCTTAACATAGCAACATAAGGGTGAGATACAGGAAAGTGCAGAGTGATATCTGGTGGAACAGCATCTAGCTGCCAAGAAAGCTCTTCTGACTTTGAAAATGAGGAACTGATATGGTGAAGTAGGTGATAGCGAATGGAATAAGAAGATGAATATATCTTGAGTTCTGTGCTGTATATGGGTTTTCTGCTATAAGTGAGCAGAGAGAAAATATAAGGAAATAAAGTCACATAGTCTCCAGGATGATTGTGGTTATCTTGCCTTTCTAATGGGGATTTCTTCAAGAAGATGAAACTTGAAGTCTAAGCAGAGTTCTGAATAAATATAAATCATGAGGACACACAAGTATAGCAGGAAGGAAAGGCAAAGATCCATACTTGTCAGGAAGCACTTGAAATGGTGACAGCCCTATCAGAGGCATCATATGCACATATTTTCTACGATAAGGCAGCAGATGATTAGGAAGATGCTTGAAAGGAAGACAACCTCACATAGTTCTCTCTGTGCTACAGTAGAAAATAATAATTTAATTTCTCAATTTATTGCCAAGATCCTGCAGCCATCCTCTGTCCTGAATAATACATGGATTTTTCAGTTTTTCATAGCTCTGCGTCAAGTCCCTGTTACAAGCACCAGCACCCATCACCTCTGTGGTTTCTCAGTGTGTCAAAACCACCACTGAGCAGCTTTGTCTCCAATCCCTCATGCACGTGTGATGAGTGCAGACCTTATTTTAATACAGGAAATGGCCCCATCACACAACACAAAGATCAGCAAACGACTACAGAATGCAGTCAACAACTTTGCTCTTCTGCCAGTCCCTGAGAGATGTTACAGACACCATCAACTTGACTACAGTACTGCCCATTTTAATAACACATCACATTTTTTACTCTCACCGAATGCCACTGGCGTTTACATTCTTTACTACGTACTCTGTTCAGTCTAAATGGTGAGCCACCAATGTGAATGTTACTTCCCATCCTCTTCTTAAGGGCCTTATTTTTCAGATGAGCCTACTCTGGTAAGGATAGTGACAGTCATCACTTAAGAATCAAAAGGAGACAAAATCTTGTCTAGTTTTCTAAAATTTTCCACAACTTTTTTATTTTCCACTAATCTTAACTCTTTTCCAAAGATGTTAAAAATGGGGGTATGGGGAACAAAGATCGCCCTGCTGGCAAAATTTTCTATCATCAAGATATACATTCTCACGAAGAACTCATGTTGGAAAAAATATTGACCTTAAAAGAAAATCAAATTAATATATTGAATGTACCACAAATGGTACAACAGATTTTCTCACTCTTCTTCATCAAATATTCTTACAGATCTGTTGGAAAAGTAACAGAGCAAGCTGTAGGCAATCCAGCAGATTCCTAGAATGCACTGAGGACAACTTCTTAAGCCAGGTAATAGACACCCCTACCCAAGGGGATGCGATACTGGACCTGGTGGTCACCAATGCGAGTGAGCTCATTGGAGATGTCAAGATTGGAGGCTGCCTGGGCTGCAGTGATCATGCACTGGTAGAGCTCACGCTCCTGAGGAAATCGGAAGAACAAAGAGTATAGTCAGGACCCTGAATTTTAGAAAAGCAAACTTCCATCTCCTCAATGAGATGGTCAAAAGGACTCCCTGGGAAACGGTCCTCAGGGACAGGGGATCAGAACAGAGCTGGCAGATCTTTAAGGCTGTGATCCACAGAGTGCAAGAGCTCTCAATCCCCAGGTGTAAGAAATCAGGCAAAGAAGGGAAGAGACCGGCATGGCTGAGACGAGAAATGCTGGTCAAACTAAGGAGGAAGAGGGAACTGCACAGGCAGTGGAAGCAGGGACAGGCATCTTGGGAAGAGTATAGGGACACTGCCCGGTTGTGTAGGAATGGGGTCAGGAAGGCCAAGGTGCAGCTGGAGCTAAACTTGGCTAGGGATGCAAAGGATAATAAGAAGGGTTTCTACAGGTATGTCAGCTGGAAAAGGATGGCTAAAGAAAGCGTACCCCCGCTGATGAGCGAGACTGGCAAGCTGGTAACAGCAGATGAGAAGGCAGAGTTACTTAACAACTTTTTGGCCTCAGTTTTCACTGGCAACCTCTCTCTTCACCACACCCCCCCTGAGTTGATGGACCACAAGATGGGGACCAGGGGAGTAAAAACCCTCCCACCGTAAGATAAGATCAGGTTCGTGACCATCTGAGGAACCTGAATGCACATAAGTCCATGGGACTTGATGAGATGCATCCCAGAGTCCTGAGGGAATTGGCTGATGTAGTTACCAAGCCCCTCTCCGTGATATTTGAAAAGTCATGGCAGTCAGGGAAGTCCCTGGTGACTGGAGGAAGGGAAACATTGTGCCTATTTTCAAAAAGGGTGGAAGGGAAGACCCTGGGAACTACCAACCTGTCAGCCTCACCTCTGTGCCTCAGAAGACCATGGAACAGATCTTCCTAGAAGCTATGCTAAGGCACATGCAGGCCTGGGAGGTAATTTGAGACAGCCAGCATGGCTTTGCCAAGGGCAAGGCCTGCCTGACCAACCCAGTGGCTTTCTATGATGGAGTGACAGCATCAGTGGACAAGGGAAAACCAACAGACGTCATCTATCTGGACTTCTGCAAGGCCTTTGACACTGTCCCCCACAACATTCTTCTGTCTAAATTGGCAAGCTATGAATTTGATGGGTAGACTGTTCAGTGGATAAGGAATTGGTTGGATGGTCGCGTCCAGAGGGTAGTGGTCAATGGCTCGGTGTCCAGATGGAGACCTGTGACAAATGGTGTCCCTCAGGGGTCCGTACTGGAACCGGTGTTGTTTAACGTTTTCATCAATGACATAGACAGTGAGATCGAGTGCACCCTCAGCAAGTTTGAAGATGACACCAAGCTGAGTGGTGCTGTTGATACACCAGAAGGACGGGATGTCAACCAGAGAGACCTGGACAGGCTGGAGAAGTGGGCCTGTGTGAACCTCATGAGGTTCAACAAGGCCAAGTGCAAGGTCATGCACCTGGGTCAGGGTAACCCCCAGTATCAATACAGGCTGGGGAAAGAAAGGATCAAAAGCAGCCCTGCCGAGAGGGTCTTGGGGGTACTGATGGACGAAAAGCTGGATATGAGCCGACAATGTGCAGCCCAGAAGGCCAACCCTACCCTGGGCCGCACCAGGAGAAGTGTGGCCAGCAGGACGAGGGAGGTGATTCTGCCCCTCTACTCTGCTCTGGTGAGACCTCACCTGGAGTCCTGCGTCCAGCTCTGGAGCCCTCAGCACAAGAAGGACATGGAACTGTTGGAGCAAGTCCAGAGGAGAGCTACTAAAATGATCCGAGGGCTGGAGCACCTCTCCTATGAGGACAGGCTGAGAGAGTTGGGCTTGTCCAGCCTGGAGAAGAGAAGGCTGTGGGGAGACCTGATTGCGGCCTTCCAGTACTTAAAGGGGCCCTATAGGAAAGACGGGGGAAATCTTTTTAGTAGGGCCAGCTGTGACAGAACAAGGGGTAATGGCTTTAAACTGAGGCAGGATATAAGGAAGAAATTCTTTACAATGAGGGTGGTGAAATGCTGGAATGGGTTACCCATCCCTGGAAACATTCAAGACCAGGTTGGACGTGGCTCTGAGCAACCTGATCTAGTTAGTGGTGTCCCTGCTCACTGCAGGGGGGTTGGACTAGATGACCTCTAGGGGTCCCTTCCAACCCAAAACATTCTATGATTCTATGATTCTATATGCAGGCAGTCTCACCCAGATTTCACAGCCAGTTTTGGATCAGACATATAGCTGTTACATGGAGTTCCTCAGCACGTGAACCTTCAAGTTCTACAATACACAAAGCTGTACTTCTGAAGTCAATATATGTATAGGTGTCCAATTCTTGCATTTGCACATTTACCATGATGTAGTGTTTCCATTTATTGGCATGTTTCATGAAGTGTGTCCTTTTTGATTCTGAGTGTATGCTCACTCCCAGGCAACCCACTAAATGCACCTTTTCTCTTCCTCAGCACAGTATTCATAATGTTCATACAGTTCTTTCATAGCAAGTCTCACTTGGTTACCTGTGACAATTGACTTGATTTAGACCACCATTTATTCATGCACAGTCCTTTGTGCCACAGAAAGAACCTGCGTCCTTCAAATACTCACAACACAAGGTCACTGTTTGCTTTTACTGTTACATATGTAAATCCAAAACACCAAGGTGGGAGATAGAGTCACCTTACTACAACCTCGGGCAGTATTTAAATATTAAAGAAAGGTAGCCAGGCACTGAACACATGTATGTCCCTTAAGCATGGAGCTCTCATTTTCCAGAATAGCGTGACCTGTCAGGTAACGCTAGTGGTACCTAACCTACTGCCTTGTAATTTGTCCAACATACCTCCAGAATCCCAGAGTTCAATACAAAACTCTGCCTGGCGAGTGAGAAAGATGGACAGTCAGTCTTTATCACAAAGCTCTTGCTCACGGAAGTAGTTGTCTATCAGCATCCCTGGGACCGCTCACTTAAGAAGGGGTGCATAGGGCCTGTCTGTTCAAATTTCAAAGTCTAAAATACAGAAGTCTGCATCCAAACCAGTGGTCTAGACTTCTTTTGTAGCCAGAAAAAAAAAGTAAATGGCAGTTTTAAGGCATATTTCATCCTACAGTAATGTCCACAGTACGTCAGATTACTCTTGAAAAAGCTGTCAACTGTAGAGTGAGTTGAGGCAGTAACTAAAAACATGAGAATGGCTTTCCTTCATAGATCAAGGTCTACCTATAACAGTGTCACTCTTGCAGTGGCCAATAATGGATTTAACTCTAGGGAACAGCCCAGGGAAACAGTGTTGGCTGTTAGAAAAGGACTATTTTTATCATAGGATGAAGTGTGATTTTAAGGACACACACTAGACCTGGCAGTCTGAATGGGCCTTCATCTAATCCTAATGCTTTCATCTTCTAGTGGCAGCACACATGCTCACATCTTTTGATAGATTAATTTCACAAGAGACTAATGAAATAAGCCCCAACAAATTGTCTTTTGTCTAATATTCCATGTTGTTCATACCTAATATACTATATCAAGCTCTGTTTACTGTCTGATACAGAGAACAGCCCAGAGGGTTAGAAAATTGTATCTTACCTTCTAAACAAACAAACAAAAAGTTAGCAACCTTAAATGCAGAAGAAAATGCTTTGGTCAAAACCATATATTCTGAGTCCAGGCTGAGTTAAAAAAAAAAAGAGTTAATGAAATAAACCATCCTAGAAAGACACAGAGGTTATATCACATATGACATGGTACCACATTAAATGATACCATATGGAATAAAACATACAAAAGGCATTTGCATTGAAATGTAACACATTCCAAACACAGGTGACATTGCATTTCTAATCTCTTGTCTTGGCTAATAGGCAAAAAACTTAAGTAGCTTGTTTAGACCTCCATTACAAAGTTAATAATAATTAGAATTATTTACTCAAAACCAAAAAACAGACTGCTGTGTATAAAATTAAAGACCAAACCTGAGAAAGCAAACACCATGTTTTATTATCCTTACTTTACAAACTGGATAGAATCAAAAACTGAGTAGAAATAATCCCACTATATTAAATTGAAAGATTTTACAGATTCAAATAAAGAACAAATTCTTCTGATCTGAAGATTACGAACGGAAATGCTCTTGAACTTTTAGTTGTCATTTACCTATACTTTGTTTCTTCAGTGCATAGCACAGGAAGCACCAGTTGTCTGTGTTTTTTTTTCAAACAGTGTCAGATGGACTTTGACCATAGCTATCCGAAAAATGCAAACCAGGTAGCACTAGCAACTGTTACACTAATGGCCAACTGCAGAAAAACCAGTATCACGTGATCTTCTCTACTGAAACAGCTGAGGCAGAGCAGGGTGGGAGGAAGCAGTACCAGGAAGAAAACACTTTATTGAACTCTACATTATAAAATATTTCTGAAGGAAGCTCTAGGAAATACCTTATCTCAATTGCTGGAAGATATGTAGAAAATCATTTGGTTCATGGGGGAGGGGAAGAAGAGAAGGCTAAAATTTTAAGTTTGTGTGTCTGTGTGTTAGTGTCTTTATTCCACTGGATGTTTCAAGACAGCACTGCTCAGGTGGCCATAGAATTCCTGATGACAATGTGTCCATAAGTATTCAACACACATTCAGATAACATTTTGGTCAGGACATTCACTCTCTGATGGATGACTGAGATGTTTCTACGGATAAAGTAAAAACATATACTAAGAAAGCCCCACTTCTGACTGTCTGTTACCCAGTGATGACTAATTGCTTTGAAACTAATTGGGTTTTTTAATTTGGAAACAATAAAAAGGACAAAAGATTCTCAGTATTAGTTACGAGAACACAATTAGGCTCTTACACTATTCATTTTTAGTTTATTCATGCTGACTTCATACGACCTTAGCATAAATTATACTACATTTATCTTAGAAGAGAGCTCTTTATAAGATAAAATAGTTTTATTCCATGTAGCCAAATGCTGGTTTTAGAAGATAGTGTTCACTCACAAGTTCCCAAGCTGTCTCCATGAAATGCTCTCCCCAGACAAAAACTCAGTGTGCAAGATTGTACTGTGGAGTTTGATATGAAATTCAGTGAATCTAGTGCATTTGAAAAATCTGCAACAAAAAAAAATGCACTTTTTCTTAAAGGTGATATTAAAGGAAAACTTAATCTAACTTTATTTGGGCTTGTAATGCAAAGGAAGACTGTGAAGTGCTGCTATTATTTTTAAAATTAAAAAACCCTCTCCATATCTTTGACAATCTTTGCTTCTTCCAGCCTAGTTTAATAGCTGCTTGCTTTCTGAAATACAAAATCAAATACAGCTTGACTCTGCCTCTTTACATTCTCTTAGCAGTGACCACTGTTTATTTAAAACACCAAGACACCTTGCTGGACATTGCAGAGTATGAACACTTCTGGTCTCACAGGCATCCGAAAGGCTTTGCAGGACAAGAAACAAGGTTCATCGGTGCCCTTTTGAAGGACAGTAGCCAGAAGGTGGCTCATATCTCAGGCACACTGAGCTGCCACCAGTAACCTCTAATCACTCCACAGTCTCTTAACTGTCAAACCATCCTTATGTGACCAAGAACCTCTGTAATCTCTCTATATTGACCCCTCCAGAGGTAACTAATCATGATGCAAAAAGGCTAATGGGCCTACACAAGCAACCCTGAGATTTGGCTTTGCAAGTTCATCTGCTGCCTACATGCAAGCTAAGGTATAAACAGGATTAGCTTCCCAGCATTTGAAAAATATTGAGAGAGACAGGTGATTGCACAAGGCAGAGGGAGCATAGCTCTAAAAAATGGAAGTTTTTTTCAGCCACGCATTATGCTGTTTGACTCCAGCCCACCTTACTGCTAGTGCTGCAGAGACCATCTGTAGATCAGGAAGGTGAGATAACCTCCACCATTTGCAAGATGCAGATAACTAATTGAAATAGCTGACATCTACATTTACTACAATTCCTTTCTCACATGCATTGCAACAATTCAATTCTATTAACTAAAGAACACAAGACTTAGGAGGTCACATTAATAGAGAGCTTAGAAAGGGGTAAAAGCTGCTCAAGAGATAGTATCATTTGTAAACTTTTGGTACATGGTTTAGCATAAGAACTCTCTGCCTGAAGAAATAAAGTTGGATTATAATAACATCTTTGGGAGTGTCAAGACTGTATTTGAAATCAATTTTAAAGGGAGAGCAATTAGCAGTCATCAGGTTTTAATTGTAGAAAAAAAGCCTTCAGCAAAGTTAAACTTAATCAAAAGTAAAACTTGTGATAATTAAACTTCTGAAGTTCTTAAGAGATACTTTGTTTCTGAGTTTAAGTGAAGACCTAGACTCTCACAGAATCACACAGAATCACAGAATTGCAAGGGTTGGAAGGGACCTCGGGAGATCATCTAGTCCAACCCCCCCTGCTAAAGCAGGTTCTCCTAGAGCATGCTAGACAGGACTTCGTCCAGGCGGGCTTTGAATATCTCCAGAGAAGGAGACTCCACAACCCCCCTGGGCAACCTGTTCCAGTGCTCCGTCACCCTCAGAGTAAAGAAGTTTTTCCTCCTATTCAACTGAAACCTCTTATGTCTCAGTTTGTACCCGCTGCCCCTTGTGTGAGATGAATATTTCAGACAACAGGATAGATCTTTCTATTAAAAAAAACAAACAAACAAACCTACAGAAAATAGCAAGGGTCAGATGTGAACCTGTTACCAGAGAAGTGTAAAAGAAGGCAAGTGTGTCAGGCTGAGGGTTGCACAGCAGAAGTCATCCTCATGTTGTTGATCCCACGGCCAAGCTTCTGGCATCCTGGTGACAGTTCATGAGGTGTCTCCGTGCAAGAAGACTGTTATGGTCCCCTCCCCTCTGCAGGGGACATTCAGGCCATGCCAGGCCCTTCAGGCTCCCGAGGTTTCTCCTGTGCCTCAAACAGGAGGAGGAAACTCTGTCAATAACTATTCCATTCTGCCAAACTGCAATTGAAAAGTCCTTTGGAACTACACCACTCAAAAGGATCCTTATCCTTCCTGTCTTTACCAGTAACCTCTTTTAGGGTCTTACTTACTTGTTACAAACGCTGCTTGATTGACAGCTTTGGGTTAAATCCCTGCGGAGAGAATGGGAAAATAATCATCCTCTCATTGACAGCTGTAGCTTCCTAGTTCCCTCTGTGGAGAAAAAAGCAGAAATGGGGTTTCATAAAAAGAAAACATCAGTAACAGGTGAGAGACTGCAGGAGAAAAGAAGGCATGTTCTTAGGACAGTTGTTGTATACTTTCCAAAAGATGTATCACTATCACAGCTACTGACGACTAGAAGCTAAATAAGATTTGTTGGATTTTATGCCATCCATTCTTTTTCTACTCTTCTCTCAGCACCATTCTAACTATCTTTTTTTTTCACTACCACAGAGTAAGGGCACCCACTGGCAAGTATAGCTGCTCCACCAATAGGCAGTAATTTATTTGTGGGTCAAAGTCTTATATTCCAAATAAACTGACTTATTATATGTTTATACATATCATACAGATACATCAAAGATACTGAACTTGATTGTATCAATAAAACAAACCGCTTTTGCTTAGTACTCACCTCTCTAGTTTCATATCATTGCAAGAAAGTAGTCTACGCAAAGCCTGAAATACCTAATACGAACAGGCTTTCTCCCCCTGAACTTAATTCAGTTTTTTCTTTTTTTTAATCTCCCCTGCTTTGGTGCTGGCAAAGTTCAGACTGATAAATAACCAAGTGGAAGTCCCAAAAAGAAAAATGTACCAGTCACATCAGTGTTCTTCAATGTTCACCATCACAAAAACCAGAGGATATCCCTGATCCCCACAAATAGCTGAGGGTTTCTTGAAAACTTTTAACTCCTACTGATTTTGAAAAGATAAATATTTAGTCTCAAGAAAATTGGTACCTTAAAATGCTCACAAGCATCATTCTATTAGCTTCTGTTCAGTCTAGAGAAAAGAAGGCTGCGGGGAGACCTGATTGCGGCCTTTCAATACCTAAAGGGGGCCTATAGGAAAGAGGGGGAAAATCTTTTTAGTAGGGCCAGCTGCGTTAGGACAAGGGGTAATGGTTTTAAACTAAATCAGGGTAGGTTTAGGCTAGATATAAGGAAAAAATTCTTTACAATGAGGGTGGTAAACCACTGGAACAGGTTGCCCAGAGAGGTAGTGGAGGCCCCATCCCTGGAAACATTCAAGGCCAGGTTGGATGGGGCTCTGAGCAGCCTGATCTAGTTAGCAGTGTCCCTGCTGACTGCAGGGGGGTTGGACTCGATGACCTCTAGTGGTCCCTTCCAACCCAAAACATTCTATGATTCTATGATTCTATCAATAATAATAATGACAACAAACCATCTCCCTTTCCACCTTTTTGATGAGTTAGCACCACAGGTGGAAATACAAAACATGTTCTCTTCAGTGAAAATTACTGTAGTTTTGCTAATACAAATAATATCTTAGACTCAGAATCTTAAGTGTGTTGACCGCAACCTCTAGGACAAATCCACCCTTCTTCATAACAAACCAAGCACGGAACAGCACTATGTCACTATTAAATGTTTCTATGGAGACAGAGCCTTAAAATGCTTGAGGGGTCTCCCTGCTCTACACATTCTACAAACCAAAGCCTATCAGATAAAGAACAGGCTCTGTTCAAATATGCTCAGATTCACATGACTATGACTGGAACAACTGACAGCATTTTTTGCTTTTTTCCTCTTTCTATTTTTCTTTATTCCTTATTGTCTTTCAGAGATCAGAAAGGGGAAAAATCTCAATGGCTGTTGCAATTTTACTTCCCATGTGTTTAATGTGATCTTCTCAAAACCTACTACCTGCTGTGCGCCACCTGCTGCACAAATGATAGACTACTTTAAAGAGCTTGTGCTTGCAAAAAGTATTTTCCCAAAAGTTCCATTTTTTTTCCCTCAAATTACTATAAAAATATTTTTTCCGCCCTCTTTTTTGTCCACAAACAGGATTGCTTTAAATGTTTTGAGTGTTCTCACAGCTTTTAGAAAGTGGTACAACCCTAACCATAGTGTCTGAGTAGTTATGAAGGAAGAGATGGGCAAGTTGTGCTCTGCAGCACACGCCAGGTCTGGGCAGCTCAGTGACCTCATTCACAGTTATGGATATGGCAAAGATGCACCAAAGCTACTTCTGGTTTCTAAATCTAGAGATTTCTCTACACGAGTAAAAGGGAGAGATGGCATAGCCCAGACCTTGTTCCAGGTTCAATGGCAGATACCATAGCATTAGGTGCTACTCCAACCACCCTCTAGTCATGTTCATCCTTTCACCAAAAGATGTGAAGGCAACTATGAACACAAGTGACTTTCTGACAGGGGCCCAAGTGTACCAGTGCGGTTCCTGAAGTGTTTCAAGAGGGTTTTATAGCTTCAATTTTCCTATCCCGAGAGATCAAAAGGGCTGTGAAGAAGAAGAAATTCCTTTTCAGCTATGACAGAATCAGGTATCTGGTTTTGACAGACAGATAATGAAGGTACTTTTAACATTTTAATAGACTGATTTTGACAGCTGTCTTGGAAATCACATGATTTGGAAAATCAGTTCTTACTCCTGTATTTCAGCTTGGGATGAGACTATATTTAACCAGGCATTGTGAAGCTGTATTGTATAAAACTTCCAACATCCAAAGATCTTTAAACTGCAGGCGATACACAAAGAAAAAACATTTACACAGTGACCACGATTGTGGTCACTATTAATTGCACTACCTCTTAAATTATCCATATGCAAAAAGAGTAGGTGAAGTGCATCAATGACAACCTGAATATGCCATAAATGTTGTTTAGAATACTCAAACCAACAGCAGTGAGTTGTGTAGCTAGTACAGAAAGTCAGGTCCTTGCAATTCATCCTCTCACAGACTTGTTCTGTAAGCATATTAAATAAGTTCTGTAAATTATTTTACTTTTCTTAATTAAAAATACAGACCAGAACATTTGAATTTTTTTATCAGCTGATAAGAAATTTCATCAACAAGCTGATGATTTTGTATTCTCAAATTCCCCTGAATGTCATTTGTGCCCCCAAGGAAAATGTTGCCTGGAAATCAAATAATTTGACTGATTTTTCATGATTTCTCCAGTCAAAGGCATTTAAAGTCTACCTTTGTACCTGCAAAATTCAGCAAGTCCGTGTCCCCTTGGCTCATCAGAAATTTAGTTGGGCAGAAATGTTCTTCACTCAGAAAAATCTCTTTCCTTCCTTTACTGTGCAAGTTACTATGGTCTTTTTAATTTGATTTCCCTACTTCTATTTCTGTACCTTATTTCATATGCATGTATGTAACTCATCTCACCTGCACATGAGGATAAGGATCTAAATCTCTTCAAGTCTCTTCCAGATTGTGTCAAAGCCAAAGACTAACCAGTTTCAGATACTGCACTTTGCTTGAGCCCAGTATAGAGGAAGAAACTCCATTCTTCAAAAATCTTGCTGTGTCTCATGCTTCCATCTTCCATCTCACAAAGAAAGACATCCATTAGAGCAGAGACTGCATCTTCCGTATTTTAGCTGCAGACCCTCCCCTTGGTACTTAATAACAAATACAAATTAATTTTTAAAATTATCCCTTTCATTGATCTTAAACACTTTTTCATGTCAATCTCTCAGTGAACATCCATTACTGGCAAAGTCATAGCTGGCTATGATTCACTGGTATGCAACTGTCTTATGTAGCTGCAAACATATCTTCACCAGCCCAGGGACACAAGTCACCTTGCAGCTCCTAAAAATCACCTCTAATGAGATGCAGAAGTATTAAAAAACTTTGAATTTTCAAAAAGCCTGAAAGGATCGGGTCAGACCTTCATTTCAAAATAAGTTCAATGAATTCAAAGAAACTATACACAATCTGAAAAACTGAGAGGATAAGTTTTGCATAAACAATTCTGTCACTATTCATTGGCCTTGCAATCAAGCTCCTACAATCAAATTCTCTGTCAAGAATTTGATATACAATGCCAAAGGCCTCCAGAAAATGTTACTGATATCTCCAGAATATTTCGCAGAACACTCTCATCTTGGTTTTTTTTTTTACTTTAAGGTTAGTATCTTCAAGAAAATAGGAAAATTAAACTTAAGGAAACGTAATTAAATATGATCACTTTTTTGTGATCCTTTTGGGGTTTTTTTCCTAACACTACTCTAAGCAGTACTTGAAAAATGGCTGAAAGCTTTTAGAATTCTCCTACGTTGCAGAGTTTCTTTGCTAGGAGCATTACTTGCCATTTTTTGTTCTGTGTTAATTACTTTCCTACCAAGATCTTAAGATCACAAATACCTATATTCTCAGCATTTCACTTGGTGCCATTAGAGTTTCATTAAATAAACCTAGGTGAGGGCAACCTTTCAGCCAGTGACTACAGAGAGAATTAAAAGAAAACTCAAAGACCTAAGAAAACTCTTTCTAGCATTTAGGTAGAAAAGGCATAGGTCATCACATAATCAATTTGTTCTAATTAGTTTGTTCTTTTTATTTTACAGTTGAAATAACTCTGCATGAGCAGGCAAAAAGATGACCTTATACAAGCCTGTCCTTCTTCCTCCTCACCTTTTCAAGAAAGAAATCACAGACACCATTACAAGCAGAGTAATTATCCATAATACACTTGCATTTTAACACATCACACTCTTTCCCAGTGCTGTTGCTTCCACTGAATTTATACCATAGGTAGATGAACAGATTGAGAAATAGACAAATAAATAAAACCGTAAATGTAAACATAACGGACATTTCCCACTAGCTCCTATGTCATTTATTTAGGGAATCAGATTTTTCTGTCTTCTTGCACAGTAGCTAGATCACTTTCAGTACTTCTGGAAATAAAAGGTAAACCAAATAGGTGCTCAAGGCCTTTAAATTGTGAATAACATCCATGTGAGTCTGCAGACCTAACTCACAGCATGGTAAGTACCGCAGGATACTGTCAGTGGGATATGAAGGGGGCAGGAGGGTTGTTTTGACTTTGAGGGCTTAAGATCTTCCTGATAGTTCTCAGTTACAAAAAAAAATCAGTAAGATTGGCAATTATATGACGATTTCTGATACTTCTTACCTAACTGCACCATCGTGTTATGGGTATAGAGATCCTACTCAAGGTCAGAATTTAATTGCAGGCAGGCTGTAAGATGTTGCAGTAGGAGATAGTCATCTATCCTAGAGCATAAACAGTATACATGGGGGGTGTGAGCAGGGGAGGAGAAAAAAAAGTATTAAGAAAGGGTCTAGTACCTCCACTATCAAAGGCAACAGAACAATCTCCCAATAACTAGTGTAAAATCTAAATAGTTTTGAGACTACAGGACTGTGCAACTTGGGAATCTCCACAGACAAAATCATTGACCCAATACATAAAGAACTTCAGATTTCAGTCTAAGTCGCTCTTACAGTCCCACATTCATCAGACAGTTTTACTGTCTCTTGATTCACCTTCTCCATCCAGATTTCCATTTCAATATTATGAGGGTGTTTATTTTCTGCTACTCCTGGCTGAGGTGCTCACCAGCCCAGGTTTATTTTCTCCTGTCTCTATGAGTTTGTACAGTTAATAGAAAATGATCCTGACTGAAGGGCACATATAACTTAGTTAATTGCTTCACACTACAATACATTGCCATTTAGAACTGGTCTGTTTCTTTTCATTGTAACAGCATGGAAGTAAATAAGCAATTTTCATGCACATTACAAAAAATAAGCATGTCAGAGCTTAATTCATATTCTTGTGATTAATAGTCCAGAGTGCCTGGATAAAATACACTTCCCCTTATAAACACTATTCCATTAGTCCACTCATTTTGGTGTGAAATGTATCTGGAATGTGGCTTACTTCACATCTGGGGAAAAATTAACAAAATAAATTAAGATATGGGAAGAAAGGTTGAAATAGCCTGCTTGGGTCAAAATAAGAGGTGAGAGGGACCAAAAACAATGTTTGTGTTCATTATTTTAAGCAATATCAATCTCAAAAGAGCTATGAGCAGATCTCATTACTCCAAAAAATATATTTTCTATGCCTTGTTTATCAATGGACAGAAAAGCCAGGCTGAAAAAATGAAATTGATTTTATTCACTTAGGGTTTCATACTCCATTGCACAACCACCACCTAGCAAATACTTCATTAAGAGAGATAATTACTTTAATGAAGATTAAGTATAATTTAAAATTCACATTCATCTTTATCTACCTAAAGCAGGTCTGAATTAAACCTGAAATGGGGGTTCTTCAGTGAGGTCTTGCCTTTCAGTCACAGGCCTGCTGTGGTTGCCTTTGGTTTCTTGCTTTCTTCCTCCTCTCTTATACCTCATCCTTCACAGCCTTCCACACTGGCGTCAAACTAAGAATTTCCACTGCTCAGTTAATACAGCTTTTCTGATGACCACTGACACATGCAGAATATTTGGTAATTAAAATCAGAAGAGCAGAAGTGCTACACAAGTTGTTTGTGCATGCAGCTGCTTAGAAAAAGCCTTCCAGATCATTGTAAAGGTAGATCTGCTAGTAGGAACATACTCGGTCTTCCATATTTCCAGGTTTTTTCCACATAGTTTTGTAGATGCAGTAACTGCTGAACAAAAAGTAGATTAAGGAGAAATGAAATGTAAGTACTAATCAGAAATACAGAGTAAAAACAATTATAGAGATGTTTTAATCACATTCAAATAAGAATTAGGCACAGGTATTAGGGTAAAATACAAGATAAATATAAATGTGTTAAGGAAGGAAAATGTGCATTTGAGATATGCAGATAACTTTACAGTCGCATTCATAAAATTAAAATTGATAACTTCATTGAATGCAATCCCAAATCCAATTAAACAGATACTGAAAAACTCTGTTATATTTCCTCATTATTTTTACTTTTTGTCTTTCTATATAGTAGTATACTTAGTTCTTTAAGGAACATTAACTTTTGTCTTTGTCTTCAGTAAAACATTCTGACTTCTCAACTTGCACCGAAAAGTCCCTTCCTCCAGTAAATCAATGCAAGAACACCTTCCCCCAGATGACCACCAATACCCAGATTAGTGAAGCTCTTCACTTTCAAAAGGCGTTAGCAGCCCAACCTTCTCTGACACCTGGGAAAGATAACGACTACGATGTTTGTATTCCTGTGTGAAATGCAAAATTTTACTCTGATACAACAGATCTGACATTTGTGCAATGATGTTGTTTTGGAAAGAGTAAGTAGGGCTTCATTACTGAAGGTGTTTAACAAAGACCAATTAATAACAGGAAAATTGGGAGAAATACATCACATAACAAGTGCCAGGTCATATTGATAATCTGTGGCAAATCCCACAATTTTTTTTTTCTTTTTTTTTTCTTTTGAAACTTCCAGACTGGTGTCTGAGCCACCAGATCATCTTCCTATTCAATTTCCATATTTTTTTGCACCAGTTCATGAATCTCAATCTGAATTTGAGCTTAACAACTGTTTAATCAGCTGATATGGGAGACTGCTACATAGACATTGCCAAACACCTAATTTCTGCTTCTAACCTACTGTAATTGACAGATGGTAGGTGACTGTTCAGAATAGCATTGTGTTAGGTTTTCCTTTCACTGATCCACAAAAGAACAAATTATGGAAGATCTGGAGGGTACTTACTAAACTGTATGCCTCCTGACAACTTTTAGAATCATTATAGCTAAGACATCTGATTAAGAAAAGAGCTGATGTAATTTGAGGACTTGCCTTTCTGAGACTGGCACTTTGCCCAGTAGAAACTAGACAGGGGCAATGAATTAACTTTGTGTTGGAATCAATAATGAAGAAGTGAAAGACTCTTTATATTGTATTGCTTATTCTCCAGAACAGAAATATGTTTTATGCCAGTCGTCTTCATTACCTCTTCCCCTCTTCTCATGCCTTTCAGCTATCCATCATTTCTTTTTTTTTTCATTTCTATCAAATGGTGTCTTCTAAGCTATTTTAGTAATCAATAACTTACATCCAAATTAAAAGTTTTAGAGATAAAGTATAAAGATATTATGGAACACTTCCTGAAATTAAGTTCCCCCTTTAAAGGAGATTTGCACTTCTTTTCTTTATATAACCTTCCTTAAGGATTATGCTAATGGTGCCACAGCTAGTGAAGGTGAGATTCCCAGAACTTGAGACACATGGCTTCTCACTCTGGTGAGGCCATTGTCAGCTGTGATTATTCAGAAAAAGGTGGTTTAGAGAGAAACAGAGAGGGATGTGGAGCCATCCTTCCTTTAGCAGCACCCACCACGGTTATACTTTGTCTACTGAATGACAAGTCAGAGGCTCCACAACTGTGCAGAAGGCCTCATGCATACAAACATGCAGTTTCATAAGGCAATTTCTCTGAAGATCAGTTTCCCCAAATGCAAAATGGAGATAATAATACATAACTACTACTGGTTTAACCCGGCAGGCAGCTGAACACCACGCAGTGACTCACTCAATCCCCCCACCTTCAGTGGGATGTGGGAGAGAATCAGAAAAAAAAAGTAAAACCCGTGGGTTAGGGTATAGGCAGTTTAATAAAAGCAAAAAATAACAATAGCAATAATAATGGTAATAGAATATACAAAACAAGTGATGCACGATGCAATTGCTCACCACTCACTGACTGGTGCCCAGCTTGTCCCCGAGAAGCAATCACTGCCCCCTGGCTAACTCCCCCCAGGCATGACGCCACATGGTCTGGAAAACCCGTTTGGCCATTTGGGGTCAGCTGTCCTGGCTGTGCCCCCTCCCAGCTTCTTGTGCCCCTGGCAGAGCAGGGGAAGCTGAAAAGACCTTGACTGGTGTAAGCCCTGCTCAGCAACAACTAAAGCATCAGGGTGTTATCAACATTCTTCTGGTACTAAATCCAAAACACAGCACTATGCCAGCTACTAAGAAGAAAATTAACACTATTCCAGCTGAAACCAGAACAACTAGAAAAAAACACAACAAAATGTTGAAATGACAGATGCAGCAAAAGTACAATGCATTTATCACTATTAATTAGGCTGTTACAAACCATGAACACACCTTCCTTCCACATACACCTTTATTTCCTTGATTACATCCTGATTTTTTGTAAAGCATTTGCTGCTGCTAAATGTAAGATTTAGCATTTAATATTAATAGTCATTAATCGTTTGAATTTCTGTGGATGGAATAAGTTATTTCTTCTCTTACAAAATCTTGGGAATACATCTTTCTGCCCAGACATGCAGCTTCTGCAACATGAGCCAGCACCATGAATAACCTATTTCCAAACTCTTCATGCTATAAGAATGCTAATTCCTTACTCTGCAGAGCAGATTCTTTTAATAGGCAGAACAACTTCAATATAAACCTTTTAATTGCCTCCGAAATGCTGATTGTCTTCCCATGTAACCTCATGCAGAATGCAAAGATAGTAACAAAACCATCAACAGAAGACAATATTGAGCATTAAAAAACAAAGAGCCATAAGCTGTCACTAAAATTTACTTATCATGTTCCCATGTGAAGTCAATTTGTGTACTCAAGAACTAGCAAAGAAAACATGCTTGAGCCCACCAGCGTAGGGAAATATCTCAAATATTTTTATTTTTTTTTATCCAGCTGCTCCAAAATTTATAAAACAGCTTTCAAAAAAAAAAAGGAAATAGTTATTCGTTATTTCAGAAAGACCCAAAACACCGTCCCCAGACCTACACCAATCTCTCCTGACAATGTCTTGGTCTTGGCAAGTTATTAGCTGAAAATCTATTAAACTAGCTTGTCAATCTGTCCTCTCACAACTACTTCTCAAAATCATTCAGTACCTATGACCACTAAGAAGAAACTACAGCTTCCAAAAGAATAACTACAGGCAGATATTCAGCTTTTAAATCCCTGCCAGCTGCCTGTAAGGTCTAATAACCATGGTCTGTCATCAGTAAATGGGAGAAAGTGAACAAAAAAACTTAATCAATATTGCAGCTCTTTATGGGCTAAACCTGGAAGATCAATATTTAGACTGTCTCTTAACATCTCTGTGTTTTAATACATCTTCTCATGCATGCTTGTAGCTATCTTAAATCCTGCCTGTTTACTTTCTGCGGGAATCGTGTGCTACACTTCAAAAAAATGGGGAAGCATAGAAAAAGGAGAAAAGACAGAACTTGAATGCCAGTGTTGTGGAATTAAGCACAAATGTGTGCTTAAATATAAAAGCTTTAATGCACAGTGCATTGACAGAGTCCTACCACCATAAGCTTTTCTACAGGGAGTCTGCAAAGGTGCAACACCATTCCTTATGTCCACTTGCACCGGCACCAATCCCGTGAGCATCAGCGTGGGGCGCCTCAGCCCGGCGTTGGGTCCATCCCCCAGCCTGGCTCTGCTGCCCAAAGGTGGACCCTGAGCACTCACCATCCACGCCTGATCAATTGCTACAAGACAACACTGTGGCATTTCTTGTCTCATCACCACGGGAAACTTCACTCCCTTGCAGAGAGTCCTTTGGTCTCTGGCATTCCTGCGTCCAGCCAGTTCAAGCCCTTCTGCAGCTGGGCCTTCTTGCCCTCCATGCCAGGTAATTCCTTGGTCACAAATTAACGATGCTGAGCAGCTACAATTTTAATTTCACCTTGACCAGGTATTACATACTTCAGGAAACAAATCATGAGAGGTTGGATTACATTGCAAATATTTCATTGTATATTTGGGAAGTGCAGGAGAAGACAAGTGAGTAGAAAAAAAGGAGGCGGAAGACAAATATTATGGGTTCTTTCCTTCAAGTGGTACAAACGGCAGTTACACGTTTGGAAGGAATGGAGGAGTAAGTTTGTTGACAGGGTCAAAATGTCTCCTGCTGCTCCTTAGAAAACTTCAGTATGCAGTCACTGAACTCATTTGGTTGTTTCCCCCCTCCATTTTTGTTGCATCAAGACACCGCATGTACTTTTTTCCTTCCTTTATAAAAGAATCTCAGCATCTCCAAGCTCTCTGTAACCAGATCACATCATTCAAAAGACACGCTAAACTTTTCATGGTTACATTAGAGAATGGTATTTTTCCAGTTATTATCTAAACATTCATTATTTTGCACAAAATTCATGCCAACATTCATTAGGTGGGAATAATTAGTGATATATTTCCTTTCCCATGTAGTGCTTGGGCAAGCTGGGTTAAGCAGGCCACACTATGTCCAATATTATGTTGATCATAAATGCAGCTAAAAATAGAAAAAGGCAGAAAAAGGATCTTTCTGTCCCACAGTTAGAGGGAAAATATAAAAATACATAAGAAACTGTAAGTTTTTTCAATTATACAACTGCAGGTTTACAGCTATAAGCATACACAAAAATAGTTTTTATTTAGGATATATAACATAAATACTCCCTCTTTTAAGGAATGGACTGGCATACTTAGAAAGCAAGACAAAGCCAGTATGAGCAGAAGTACAGCATGCAAGAACACAAAGGAGATCCAACAAGGATCCCACAAGTAGTTGCTTGTGGTTTTCTTTTGGTTTTATCTGTATCTCTAATCGGTGGTTATGTTGGTGGTATGTATCAAGATGGAAATACAGAGAAATAAAGTGAAACCAAATGTTAGCTCCAGTTGTGTGAGGTTTACTGCACCTCAGCTGCCTGCAGAAACCTGCACTACACACAATGGGTTCAGAGGCACACGCACAAGGCTGCTCTATACCTACACATCCTTCAGCAAGCTAACTACCACAATACATTTATTCTTAAATGTCAGCACCAGCACATTTAGCCTTCTAAACCAACAGATCTGGGTTTTTTTGATTCTTATCTTTGTAAACAGTGTATTCTTTCTAATATATCAGCAAGCCTGAGTTTTGCCTTGGTAGATCTCTTGTGAAACCTCACAGAACCATTTTTGGGACAGATGTGAAAATAAAATATAGGCTATGCCAGGAACCAAGGTGCCATTTTTAATGACATAATAAAATACTATTTCAAGAGGCAACACTGAACAGGGGCAAACAAGTTCAGGACCGGGTAGGGGTTTTTTAATATATAAGCAGAGCTTTCTGGTGAACTGTCACACAAGCCAAGTTAGTCTACCTATGACATGCAAAGAAACTAGGATGCTCCTCATGTTACCTAAATATCCTAAGTGATGATTATCTCACCCCTCTACACATAAAAATAAGAGCAGTAGCTAGTGAAAATTAAAATGAATCAAATAGCAGTTTTCATACAGAGTATGGTTATTTTTAATAGAAAAATATTAATTTCACTGAAAATATTAATTTCCATTTTAAAAATGGGACTTTTACACTTAGTTAATGCCAAACCAGTTCTTTTTGACTAAGACTTTTTTCCTTTGATTTTATATTAACTACACATACCAAAATAATACATCTGCCAAAATTACACATTTTTGGAATTATCGATCCAAGATAATGCAACATTTCCAAGACCAAACTTATAGAATTTGGGCAGCACAATGAATTAAAAAAAAATAATTAATTCTACATAGAAATTGAAATGCATTTTGAAAAGTGTGATTTTTTCATGTCAGGAAATTCTCTAGGACATAAGAATTACTGTGCTGCACAAATGTTATTCACGTACCTAGTTTAGAGTCCTGCCTTGACAGCAGCCACATTAGTTTCTTCAAAGAAAGTGTTAACATATATAGGCAAATATTTAAGGAACTTAGTGTCATGTTTTCTCCTCCTGCTATCTAACCTGTTTATTATCTATTTCTATTTCATCATTTCTCAAAGAAAAATATAAATAAAAGTAAGAATTGTATCCTTGAGTAATTTCTTTTACTGTATCTTTTCCTAGGAGTTCACAATTTTTGACATTTTAAATATTTATCTTCCATCTATAGACTGAGAAAAAAAAAAAAGGATGTAGTTACTTGGGCATGTTACTTTTGTTTACCAGCCAATAAAGTGGATGTGAGTCAAAGATACTTATGGTATAGGTCTGATAAGGATTATGAGGCTGGGGATGTTATTCTTGCAATCCAGAGAGGTCAGACAACAAGCAATCTGACTCGACCTGCTTCTGAGCAATAAGAACAAATACCATTAAGCTGCTGTTTACTACTGATCCAATTTTATTTACAAAGGGTTAGAAATAAGAGACACGGCATGGCTTCAGACATGCTGTGGAACAGAATGATATCAAAGTGATGGGGGAAAAATAGTCTGAAGTCTTATTTTAACATAAATACAAACTTACTCATGGTTGGGAGTGAATGAAATCATTTGGGAAATACACACATACGCCAAATGCAGCAGTTAGAGTCAGAAATATATTACAGGACAAATTGTTGCAAGACTTCAGCTTCCAGGTAGGTAAGGAACGGACTGGATGCACTTTTAATGAAAACTTGAAAAAAAATAGTCTTTGAGTCCTCTGCAACAGCCGAGCTTTAACTACTAACTAACTGAAAATGTAGCTGTATAACTTTTTGGTACAGGTTGGGATTTTCAAGGAAACTTAAGTTATATTCCCACATCTAAATCTTCCATTATCTTTTGAAATCCCAACTGGAAAACAAATGCAAAGCTACAGGTAAACTATACCACTACTGTGCTTTCTTTTTGGAGGAAAACAGGTATGGAACCACAACAATATATGATACCCCCATGAGTTTTTAATGGACAAAGAGAAGAAATTCAAAGTACATGTCAGTCATGTCTCACCTTAAGGGTACAACAATTCCACCACTTTGTAATTTACAGTAAATAAATTTATTTCAAGTTAAAGTCTGAAGCATTACAATTAGAACAGCTGACTTTAATAAATAATCACTTTTAAAAAAAATAGGTCTCAACCTTTCTCTATCAAAAATAGAAATTATGTTAAAATAATACACAAGATGGAAATTTTAAGCATCTCCAGCATAAAGCAGTATCTTGCAATGAAGAACTCATACTAGTATTCAAACTAATCTTTTGGTTTTGTAGCTCTACAACACAAGAAATATTACTTTGCAAGGCTAAAATGTTGATCTTATAAAGGTGAGAGCCACAAATTATAACTGACTGAAGTCAAGATTCTTGTACCAGGACACTGACATCCAGATTCCCAAAACATTAATAGTATTTTCCGATAAGAAAATAGCCACAATATGATACTCGGTGAACTCAGCAACTAATGGAGAACTCAACAGGGAAAATCCTAAAGACTTTTTCAGAAAAACGAAGTTTTAAAAAGTATCTATATGAAGATTTAAGGATCTGAGTTCAGAAACAGTTTGGGCCTTGTCTTCCCATCTTAAGGTCAATCACCCTTCACTTAGCTATGCCAGTAGGAGATACCACAGATCTCATTATAAATGAGTTTTTCCCCAGAAACTCTGTTTTTATGCAGAACAGAAAGACATAGCAAAAGGCCATAAAAACTTCAGGTTGCAAGTCTTTCGGCTCCCCGTTAGTCTGAAGAAATCCTTACTGGATGCTCTCAACCCACTAGTAAGATACACACATTTCTTTCACTCTTCATGTTTATTTAAGTATACATCCCCCCATTTTTCTGAGAAAAAAAAATATATGTGGAATGCACTGTGATGCTAAACCAGCTGCAATTAAGCTTTACTGTAATCAAGCTTTACTGTGATCACACAATCCCCATGGAACTAGGGCAAAGATGGCCCACACCATGCCTCATCAGCTTAAGTTTAAATACTTTTTGCAATGGATAATGAACATAAAAAGATAGAGTCAATTTTAAGATTTTCAGGAAAAGTGTATTATTGAAGGTTTTGTTTGCTCTGTAATTGAATATGCAAATTGGAGATATTCTTTACTGAATAAAAAGCACAAGAATTGTTGAAATCTAATTTTAGATCAACAATTCTAATCTTTACTGGATTTGTTTAAGACAATCCAGTGGTTTGCTTTCAATAACATTTTACAGTAAAAAGGCAAAATTCTGCCCAACCTGGAACAGGAAGGTTGAGTCAGGAAACAGGTTTGCTTCACTGATTTTGCATTTTTACATAATTAAATGTAGTGAATATTTTTATATCAGATTAACAGTTTAAAGGTATCCTTAATTGAAGACTACCATTTTCCTGTTTATGCCTTCTAATATGATGTTTGTTATAGGTCTGATGTGCTGATTTGCACAAATTTAGAAAGCTTTCCTTTTTAGGTGATGCAAAGTGAGTGAATATACCAACAATGTCTAGAAATAAGCTAATTCGTCTGTCAGGAAGAGGACATTGCTTTAATAATAGAATGAATAAATGATATCCACAAACTTGATAGAAGTATTTATCAGATACAAGGTTTGACACAGCCTTGCAAATAACAAGCTTTATTGCCTTTTATTTCTCAGCATGTTGCCATATTAGAAGGTGACATAACAGGAGCCAAAGACCAAGACATTTCCATCTTTTACAAGGACTACCTATCAATCTCTTACAGGGAGTAATAAATATATTTATAAACATGCTGGAGCTATATAATTTACAACGTATTTAGAGCACAGAACAGTTAAGAGGTACCAGCCACCTCTGCAAATATATCATATTCTACTTCGAAAGCAGCATGTTTAACTCTATATGGCTGAGATAGATATATTCAAAGAAACTTTAATAGTGAAACCACTAACTTTCAAAAAAATCAGTGTACATGCAACAGTGTCTGATTTTCTCAAACATTGTAAAAAAAATATGAGCTACCATGTTACAATATGTGTTGTCTACTTGTAAATAGATTAATAAATCCTTAAAGTCTAGCTCTGAGAAAATTACTAAGTTTTAAATGAAAATTACGGCAGTAAGTTTTTAACAGGTAGCAAAGAAGACAGCCAGTCCAACAACATGCAGTCTTACTGTAGCCTTGCTGACAGCAATAAAGGATATGATAATGGATTCAACAAAGCCAAAATTTCATCAGCAGTCCTGTTGTTAGTAATTTCCAGTACTGCTTAGAGAAACAATTTAATTTTCTGTAGAACAACTCTCCCTTATCAATGAACCTTTATTGATATTGTAAGGGCACCAGAATATTTGTGCCATAAACTGCTTCAAAGTCTTTGGATGAAAACATATCTATGGACTTACCCATAATACCCTATATATGTGTCAGCTTCATTTTTCTGGCAGATAACTGCAAGAATATCAGCCCCAAACCTGTTGCTTTCAGATTTTTGTGAACGATCATTCATATATAAATTCGTATATAAATCCAGCACTGAACCATCACTGGCCCAAATATTTTTATCTCTGTTTGGATTCCCCTTAATTTACTACAGCACAACATAATTGGAACTGAAAACATTAAGTCAACTGTTACCTCTGAGTAACTGAGATATCAGCCCCTGAACACATTGGTCTAAATAGAGCACATGAATGTATTATGAATCATACCACCAAAAGGATGAGGTTTATACACTGGTGTCACAGCCTTGAAATTGCAAGCTATCCTGTGGGACTCTGTAAAACACACAACACCAAAAATACCATGTGAACATAATAAAGTACAGAGATTGAGGAAGTACAACTTCCTTACATTTTCTCTCTGCAATTCCTGGTTCTTAAAAAAATAAATAAATTGGTGTTTCTTTCTGTCTTTCTTTCTTTTTTCTTTAAATTGTATGTCTGATCATTTTATGCCTAATGCATCTACACTATTCTGGATCTCATAATGCCCAATTAAAATCTGTACATGACAGCACAAACAAAATTATATACATGTGCATACCATGCTAAAACTTTGCAGATTAAATGCTGTAATGGACTTCCAAGTAGAAACTGCCATGAGTTCCAGCTGCCTCAATGTATCAAAAAATAAGCTAGCCAAATGTCTTAACCTAGGAGTACCTTGTTGGCACTGGTAGGTAGGAAGAAGTGTTGATAGCTTTTTCATGCTTCCTGGATCCTACAAAGAACATTCATTTTCTCACACTAATAATAATTTATCAGCATCATCATGGCTGTGGAAGGGCCCTGCCCAACTGCAATGTGGATTTCTCCAGCACCCACATGATTCCTGCAATTCAGCTAGATCATTGTGCTGGAGAAAGTTCTCTTAAGCCCACCATGGCAAGAGCAGATGACTAATAAAAACCAACCACATACGTTTTAAGCGTGATTTCATTCAACAAGGGCAGGATAATGCTGGGAAGAAAATGAAGAAATATGAACAAATCACATGGGTGAACAAGTGGTTTGTTAGCTAGTAGCTTGCTCCCAAGATAGACACATTGGATCATGAAAATCAAGCTTCAAAGTGAACAACTCTCCTTCCCTGGAAATCTGTCTGAGTAGGAGCTAAGCATCTCCTTTTCTCCCTACTTTAAATCTCTTACTACTAGAAAAATTATTACAAAAGAGGACAAAAGAACAAAGCCATTATCCTTCTGGGTCAGCTGGGTCAAATGCAGTAGGTGGTTTATGTATTGTAAGGAACTAATAATATATTATACTCTCCTCCAAAATAGTTCCAGGTCTATCCAAGCTAATATAGTGGACCATCATGCAAAATTAGGTAAAAACATCAGCGGAGAAACAATACTAGGTATAGTTATAATTATCTTTGACTACAGAAGTTTTGACAAGTCAGAGCTGACAAAATTTACAGTTTTTTTTCTCTTACTAACTGAGAAAATAGCTTAAGGTGGAAAATGTGAAAATAAGAAAAGGAAACAAGCAAGAAAACTGTAACCATTCTATTGTATTTCAAAACACAAAAGAATGGGAGAAAAATTATTGAAATATCTGAAGTATCTGCTTGAATTAAAATGCCTATTCCAAAAGAAAACCTGTTTTAATTCTAAACTCAGAAAAAAATTAGCAAGGGAAAAAACAAACAAACAACATTTTTGAAAGGAATAAAGAAGAGGACCCACTGCTGAACCCTGAGGCTAAGCTGTTAGATTCAGTTTTCACAAAGTGCTTCTTTTCCCAGCTGTTCCTTCCAACCTGGGCTAAAATGCTGTGGATGATCTAAAGAATATATAATTTAAGAAATAACTGAATTATCCCTGAGTGCCTACTTGAACAAAGCACCTTGATAGGTGTATTATATACCTTCTTTTAAGGGCATTGATAGTCTCTCCTAAACAGATAGCTTTAACTCAAATTCTGCTGGTAGTAGATTCAAAACAAGGAAAAGGACATGTCCCTGCAGCTGACATGCAATGGATTCCCTCACTGCAAGATGTTTTGAAGACTAAAGACTATTGGTTAAAAATAACTTGGCAAATTAATGGAAAGACATCCCCAGCATGCTCCTAAGTATAAAACACAATTTCTGGCTCAGTAGTGTCCTGACCTGAATACTATTAGTAGCTGGAGGAAAGCATCTGTATGTTCTTACTGCGCTTTTATAGTTTTAAAAGTCTGATACAATGAGCAAGAGCATATTCCCAATTTAATGAAACCAGCTTTTGCTCATACATTGAATTAAAAAAGTTCACAGCAGCCAGTGCCTCAGAGGGGTGAAAAAGTGTGAGGTCATAGCCTGGTCACAGTTGTGCTAAATGACTTATTTTCACTTTTAGTTTCAAATACCTAGTTTCCTGCTATACTTACCCAAAATATTAAAATGACCCCCATACCACCCAGTTCACTGAGGAGGGGAAAAAAGAAACAGCAAATTACCTGGAATTGACCATTACAAAAATTACTTGCAAGGCATTTTCTTTTGATAGCTGTATTTTCCATCATATTATCATTCTTTTTTGTTGACAAGTTTCCTAGATTTTAATCTTGGATTGTAATGTTTCTGTATCAGAAAAGGCTTATATTTTCCCAGCAGGTACAGTGGCAGAATGCAGAATCATTTATGGGGGGCAACTGTTGTATTGAAAAATGTACCTTTACTAGAAAAGGCATTTAGTTTGGTAGTCTGCTTGGTCATAAATCATTGTGTATGTGCTCAGGGCTCCCAGACAACAGATTGAAATCTCTTTTGCTTCTTTTATTAGAATAGTAACATTTGCATTGCTGTTGTTGAGTTGAATCAGCATTTCTAGGATAAGCCCATATTTTCAGTTAACAGACTTATAACTCTGGTATTAATATTCAAACTGGACTGAAGTCCAACATAAAAATGTGCCATTTGAGAACATTACTTTCAACACTTTTGTATGTGAGAGTATATTGTTATGCTAGCTAGTCACGAAATGTCCAGTCTAGCTGATATTGGAGAATATTTTGCTTTATTCATATGCTAGATATATTTCCCACCAGGACTGACTTCCCAGAAGTATATTACAAACCTTAAAATAGAGGAACACTGCAACAAAGAGAGTCTTTCCTGCATTTTTTTTCTAAAAGAAAGAAGAAACTGAATTGTGCTGGTTAGCACTGTTCTCAGTGTAAGCTACAGAGTCATTTGTGCTTTGTAGATAGACTCTTTTATAATCATCATTGCATAAACATTTTACTTCAACAGAACCAGAAAAATAGTTTTAACTGTTCAGAAAACTGGAAGACACAGAAAAGAGATAGAGGCATACTCTCTAGTCCTTATTAGTGTGTTATATTAACTTGCACCAACTCTATAATAAGAACCATTTTTTCTAAGCTGTATTCATTTGTATTCAATTCTAATTCAGATTTGCTCCTTAAGGGGCTTTATTCCTCCTTTATTAGCATCACAAACAGGTGTGTTTTGACAGATATGACTAACTTTTCATTGGAAAGGAGCAAGGTAAAAAGAACATGTGTGTGTGTGAGTGTGTGGGTGTGTGTATAAATATAGGTGTATGTAGAATATTAAACACATCTAAACAAATGGTAAAGGGACCATCCTTAGACAGGTACAACCATCGTGCTACCCATATGAAATGTGTTGTATCTCAAAGCTGATGAATATTACAGTTTTTAGAAGCACTCTTTGCTTATGATCAAACATTAGAAACGTGTTTTGACCCCCTATGTACTTTCCTATTTTAAAAGTCTAGAAAGACGTATTTTTATTTGCATCATCAGACTTAAACATTAAAGCCCCAAGGTAATAATTCATTTCCCCACAGGAAAACACCAGTTCCATTAACCACACAAACTATAATCTGATCCTATAAGTCATTTTTATTATTTTTATCTATAAACATCTCGAACTGTCACAGGTTTTAGTAAAAACCTTTAAAGAACTTCTCTAATGGGTGTATTGTCTTTCTCTCCCTAAAAAATGTGCTCAGATCCCGTGTCATCTCTGTCCCAGATGCCAGACAAATAAACTTATTTGGGGCCTACATCGACTGAAATCAGTGGCAAAGTCCTGGATTTCACCCAAGGCTGCAAAATTTTCAAAGGGAAATATGAGACATCAAAGAATGCATTTTCAGATTGTATAATTTTTTGGATTTTAAAAAGATTCAAGTAAAACTACACATACCATTTCAGCAAATGTGCAGGCATAATTCTAGACCAGAAATGAAAATTTACATTTAAGGTGTATTTCAATTTAACTGGATAGATGGTGACTATGTTGCAAAATTTTTCATCTTACAAAAAGTAGAATGAAACAATTTCAGCCCAGACTGAATGAAAATATTTCATGAAGAGCAGTGAGGAAACAACTTCTGTCTGAGCTTTATGAACTCATTAGTGGGTAATTCCTTTTTGCACTATAAATGGACTTGGTAGTGACATAAAACTCTCATGGACTTACCTATATCAAGCCAACAAATTAAAGGAAAACGTCTTCCAAAATCTGCAGAGTACAAAGGGCCAATAAATTCTTTGCCTGAGGAATCCAGCACCACTCTGTCAAACAATGAAAAGCAAAAAATAAAAGGTCACTCTGCATTCTTATTCAGAGTTATGCACAATATATAATATCTGAAAAAGAAACTGAGCACAAAAGATCAGTCCGAAAATGGAGATAGAGAGGTATTCAAATAATTTGTTTTATGTGAAAAACAGAATGAAAGAACTGATATTTAAGATGACAGTTCTTGAAAACCTAAACTTCAGCTAAGAGAGGCATTAAGAGAATTAGTAGAAAGTAGAGACTGTGTTGGCATTTAACACATTTTCAGGGAAACTGTGGCTTAAAAAATTCAATTTAAAAGCAACAGAGAATGCAGTCTTCCTGGGATGAATCCTAAAGTTTACGACAAATAAGAAGTATTTTTTCTGCTTTGCACAGTACACATGAAAAACAATATTCTACATCCTTTATTTGGAAAAGGTGCTAGAATGTGTTTTCCAAAAGAAGGGGATTCCTATCATTAACAATATGTGGATCTTCAGATTGTAACAGATGCCCAATTACAATCACACGATCACATACCATTGCCTGAAGACCTTCATGCGTACATCCAAGAACTTCTTCCCCAGGATTGCTCTGCTGACAACCATCATATACAAGCTTTTCTCCCAATATAGGATTTGAAGAAGAGAGAGAGGTAAAGGGACAGGGAAAGAAGGAAGTACAAACAGAAATACCACTGAGGTTTAGCTCTGTTGACTTGGTCCCATTATCTTTGCCAGTAAGACCCACTTCTGCACAAGGTATACCATACCTGTACTGCAGAGTGCTGCATGGGCAAGAAATGAGTGAGGAGACAAGTGTTAGCAGGCAAAATACAGGATAAAAAAAAAGCAAAAGCCCCTGAAAAACTCAGAAAATAGAATATCCAGAGGCAACGCTCCGTCAAAACATGGCGTTAATATTTTTAATGGATTTTGTGTATTACTTCAGGCAACTAGGTCCAAACAGGAACTTTGTTGTTCTTGCAATCCATACCAGCTCTACAGAATGTAGTATGTCAGTATTATAAAAGTACATAATTTATTTTATAATCTTACTGTATCACAAATATGTATCTTCCCTATCTATAAGACTCCTTTGTGCCATCTTGGTTTTTTCCTAAATGTCTATGCACTGTTATTGCTCCAGGGTACCAAGAATACATTTCCTTCTGAGCCTGAACTTACCATGGAAGCTGGTGCAAATTTAAAGAATGTCTGAGGGGGCTGCCATACTTTATGCTTTCCAATAAACATTCAATGTACCTTGAGCAAGTCCCAGAGGTACAGATCCTTAAAAGCTACTTAAGCATATAAATCCCCCTGAAATCAATCTTGGGACCTGCTTATCAGTGGCATTAAGCTCTTAAACTGTTAATAGCTCTTATTTACTTTGTAAGTGGATAGTGCCAGATCATGGAAAAAGTTTAAATAATTAGAGAGAATGGGAAGAAGAACCATATATCACTATTTAAGCCTGTAAATCGATATTTTAAAAAAAGAAAGTACATGCTTTGAAAATAGTTTTAGGTATGTCACCTGTTTGAAACCAATGAAAAAATCTCATGAATAAAGTGAGACTGAAGCTTACATGATTCCTGAATTAGTCCTGCAGAACTGAGGGTTCTCTTTGAAAAATTAAGCTTTACTTAGTTTCTGAAGTGTCAAAGCCCTGCCAAATTATATTGGCAGGTAATTTGAAGAGGAGAAAAAGTAAATAATTTGTCACTAGTTATTTTCTGTTATCTTCATCAACATATTAATGACAGGCCTGTTTTCACATAATTTCATAATAACAAGCTGTCTGCTTCCTAACACAAGAATTAACAAGAAAAACTGAGGATATTATCAGTATATCACAGCCACACAAGAGTAGATCATACCAAATATGAAACAGCATGCAGTCAACTGCAAAGTCTGAAGGAAGCAAGTGGGAAAGAAAATGAAAGCGTTTGGAATAGCTTTCAGGGTCAAAGGTATGGATCAGCTATCACCAACCAGCCAAGTTTGACACTCACCTAGACAATCCCAGAGCTTTGCCAGGCCTATCGCTTGATGGCTTTTGAGAGTTGCTCTTTCTGAGCTTCCTTTAAGGGAGAAAAAATTGGTGAAGTATGCAAAAACAAACTACATTTCAGAAAGCAGGCTTCTGGTTTGTTAATTATAGCAACACTGTAGACTACAGAACCGTATTTTTAAAGGCATTTCAGTTCTAAACTCTGCTGGAAGTAACCTCTTTGAAAAGCCTTAAAAATCAATGGGAATAAGATCCCCCGCCACCTTCACAGAAGCTTTCCCTCTAATGTTCACAAGCATTTCCAGACTACTTTTCTTATTCCTGTATTTCTCTTCACTTTCCAAATTCCACTGCTAAGATCCTGTTGTCTTAGTTATCCCTGAGTCTTCATGAATAAACTGTAAACACAGATTCTAAAATGACCAGTGATAATGACCCTTTCAATGAACATGTATTAAGTATCTCAAAAGCCACAGAGTCACATAGTAAATACCTGCATATGCTTTCCCTAATGGGCTCCAGTCTTACGTTTGATCCAGGATATGCTTGCAAATGTATATGCTAATATCTTAAACCAGAAGGCAGTTGCTTACAAGATGATGAAATGACAGCTCTCAGAACAGTAACTCCGGCCAATAAAGAAAAGATTTATTTTCAACAGAGTAATAAATGATCCTTAGATCACAATAACATTAAACATATAAAAAGCACAGAATAAAGAAAGAACCTATCATTGCTACTGTGGTATTCCTGCTTGTCCACATCAACATTTTGGTTTTGTGTAACACTTGTCTACCTATCTTTCATGGTGCAGCTCATTGCTTTTTTAAAATATGCTTTCTCTGGGAGCTAATTGAGCTTTATCCATGTGAGTGAGTTGATGTCTGATGCTGACAGTCTGCAGAAGGCCATTTCTTCAATTGCTTGAAAAGACTAAGGAGTCAGACATGACAAACTGCAGCCTAGAATACCTGGCAGCAATCCTATTAGTACTGCAATGCCAAAGATGCACAAGTAAATCACTTACGTAACTGTGCTGATTTGGGCTGAGGTATAGCTAAATTTCTTCCTAGTAGCTAGTATGGGGCTACATTTTGGATTTGTGCTGGAAACAGTGTTGATAACACAGGGATGTTCTCGTTACTGCTGAGCAGTGATGGCACAGAGTTAAGAACTGTTCTGCTCCTCACCCCACACCACCAGCAAGGGGCTGGGGGTGCACAAGAAGCTGGGGTGGGACACAGCTGGGACAGCTGGCTCCAACTGACCAAAGGGATGTCCCACGCCATATGACATCACGCTCAGCTTGTAAAGCTGGGGGAAGAAGAAGGAAGGGGGAGGACATTCAGATTGATAGTGTTTGTCTTCCCAAGTCACCATTACATGTGACGGAGCCCTGCTTTCCTGGGGATGGCTGAACGCCTGCCTGCCCGCCCATGGGAAGTGGTGAATGAATTCCTTGTTCTGCTTTGTTGTGTGTGTGGTTTTTGCTTTCCCTATTAAACTGTCTTTATCTCAACCCATGAGTTTTCTCACTTTTACCCTTCCAATTCTCTCCCTCATACCACCAGGGGGTGAGTGAGCAAGTGGCTGTGTGGGGCTGAGTTGCTGGCTGGGGTTAAACCACCACAGTAACATGCACTCATTTCATTTCTGTCATGAGACTTGTTGTCCTGAAACAAAAGTTGAAGCTTTAATTTTTCTCTCATCACAGCTTGTCAGAGCTTTTGAAAGTTAAATATTTTATTTATTCTATCTGAGACATAATTACCGACATTCTTATTCTGCTTTGTGAAGTAAGCTTCCTTTTCAATCCTTATGTAATTTCCTCAGGACAAGACCTCAGCCTCTCATAAGGCACACTTCATCTCAGCAACTGTTACACTTCATGTGCAAGATTGCGAAGAGAGAAAAAAACCAGTTCTATTTCCTTCTATAAGGCAATCTATCTGGTTCAATTTCTGCCCTTGCATATACTGCTCTTGAGTGATGGGGATGAGATTGGACTCTCATCTAAAAATGCCACAAAATGGCTCAGGCAAGTAGTAATGAAATATAAAACCTTTTATACTGAGGCTACAAACAAATCCAGCCAGGCTGATACTGGCCAAGAACTGATGTATTGGAAGGTTTATGCAAAAAAAGCCTCTTTATTTTGTTGGAAATTTGTTTCTCCACAGCAATTGACACCCTACCAGTATATTCAAACTACACATTTTCAAGAGAACAGATAAATCCAAACTGCATTTCAATGCCAGTAAGGTGGTTTCACTAAAGAAAAGTGAAGGCATTTCCAAGACACCCTGACTGTCATTCATGCTCTAAGGTCAGCCCTCACCCATGTCTAAAATGTCAGTCTGTAAAGTCCATGTGAATTAAGGATCAACTTTGGTTTTCTGAGCATAAAGAGACCTTAAAACTATTAAGTACTGACTGTACTTATCTGAAACACATTGCTATTTGTGTTTAAATACAGGATCAGTTTGTGTTGCATTGATTCATATGCCTTATAGCTTTGTTCAGGTGGGGCCAAAGAGAGCTTTTAGACCCTTCAATATTTTATGTAAAACATCGGCTAATCTCACAACATAACAAGAATATTAGTTACATATGAAGTATTTAGAGATTTAGTTTGCAAGCTTTAAGAATGTCACCTCTAAACTTGTCAGTCCAGCATTTCACAGAGGTATTCCAAAATCATTTACAAAGCTGAAGTAAAGAAGCCCACAGAATTATGACACCTGGAGGTGGAATCGATGGAGATCTTTAGCCTGATGCATGAATGTAATTTTACTCACTCACTGCTTTTTCTAAAGAGAGAAAGTATGAGTAGAACTTAAGAATTTCTCTTCCATGTAGAATTTTGGAGGGGAAATACTTGGAAGACTTACAGACACGTTGAAATTAGTTGCGTAGCATCAGACTGTCTACTATACCTTCTCTGTGGAGCCATCTCCAGATTTAACACTGACCTTCCTAATCTTCATAATCTTAAACAATTTGTCTCAGCTTTTCACCTCAAATCTGATTATTGTCTGGATCCAGTAACCACACAGAAATTTCTGCTGTTCTACAACCAGATTAGCATGCTGTGAACTTTTTAATGTCAGACTAAACCAGCAACATTTTTTTATTGTTGTGGGCTGAATGGCATCAGAGAGAAGTGGAAAGTATGCTACATATATTTGTATGAAATCAAATGCTGTGCCAGCTCTGGAATACAAATTAGAACACATAGTGAGTCAAAATAGTTCCAAGTAAAATCCCATTGGCATCAATAAACTTATGCCCAGGTAAAACAGCAGATCAGGGTCTAGATGTTCTTATTTTTCCAACTGACGTATGGAAGAAAGAAAAGAAACTGTAGGTCTGGAGTGATAACCTATGCACTGGACCATATGGGTCCAGTATGAATAAATGTTCAAGCTCATGTACAGCTAATGAAAATGCAAGAATTCACACAGCATAATTATCTGTCAAGTTATTCTCTCACCTGTGAGGAAGTCAGTCTGACAAGAGAAAAAACAGCTGTCTCGCTGGCAGCTGGAGTCACACCACAGCGAGAGATGCAGTTTGTCTCCAAGGGCTCTATTTCACACTCAAATCAGAAAAAAGGAAGCCTCAAATTCATGGACAGAGGACATAAGTGGTCCTGCCAGTCTCTGTTAGTAGCACGTTTAGCTGACACACTTCTATTTGTGCATGAGGTTTTCAGGGTTAAGGATGCAGTGGGAGTGTCGTGGTTTAACCCCAGCCAGCAACTCAGCCCCACACAGCCACTTGCTGTGAGATGGGGGACAGAACTGAAAGGGTGAAAGTGATAAAACTCGAGGGTTGAGATAAACATGGTTGGATAGGGAAAGCAAAAGTCACACATACAAGCAAAGCAGAACAAGGAATTCATTCACCACTTCCCATGGGCGGGCAGGCAGGCGTTCAGCCATCCCCAGGAAAGCAGGGCTCCGTCACATGTAATGGTGACTTGGGAAGACAAACACTATCAATCTGAATGTCCTCCCCCTTCCTCCTTCTTCCCCCAGCTTTACAAGCTGAGCGTGATGTCATATGGCGTGGGACATCCCTTTGGTCAGTTGGAGCCAGCTGTCCCAGCTGTGTCCCACCCCAGCTTCTTGTGCACCCCCAGCCCCTTGCTGGTGGTGTGGGGTGAGGAGCAGAACAGTTCTTAACTCTGTGCCATCACTGCTCAGCAGTAACGAGAACATCCCTGTGTTATCAACACTGTTTCCAGCACAAATCCAAAATGTAGCCCCATACTAGCTACTAGGAAGAAATTTAGCTATACCTCGGCCAAAATCAGCACACTCTTTTACCTGTGGAAAAGGCAGATCACGGCACAAGCCACTTCTTAAACAGTTTTATTCTCTGAGAATGTCTTGTCTTTGTGCAGTTTTATTAATTTATCCTGGTGTATGTAATTGGCTATAAGACCCAGAGCCTTACAGTTCCTTACTCATTTCCACCATAATTATCCTCCTTGTCACCAGTCTCTGCTTTCTGATATTGTCTCATATAAATGCACACAGCTTGCATGAAAGCAATACTATGGTTGTTTGGGACCTGGAGGTCCACAGCAGAAAATGGTTGTGACCTCGTTAAGTCAGACCTTAGTAACTTAAATAATTAATTAGTTATTAGTATTTGTTTTTAATTATTAAACTGTTATTATCTCAACCCACAAGTTTGTTTCTCACTTTTACCCTTCAAATTCTTCCCCCATGCCACCAGAGGAAGTGAGTGAGCAGCTGTGTGGTGTTTAGTTGCCAGCCAGGGTTGAACCATGACAAACTGTGTCAAGCAAATCTATATATTCTGTAGGAAAGACTTTTTTCCACACAGGTCAAACTGGTTGGATGAGGTTTTGAGCAACCTGCCCTAGTGGAAGGTGTCCCTTCCCATGGCAGGGGGCTTGGACTAGAAGATCTTTAAGGTCCTTTCCAACCCAAACCATTCTATGACTCTATGATTCTATGATTCTATATTCAGTTTATAGAATGGTTCCAATAAAAGTAATAGTCCTCTTGGAATAGGTTACAGTTCATTTAAAAACTGAGAGTCAAGTGAGACTCAGAAATTAAAACTGGTTGGAAAAAAGAAGGAAACTGTTAAACATTTATAGCATCCATAAAACTAACCCTTGTATTCTAGCTAGGTACTTTATAGTTTTCCAATTTACTTTTTAATTGAATTTTTTAACATATGTTTATAAGATATAACACTATCTTACAAAAGAATATTACTTTATGTCCTTGTAAGTGGTTTGTACTTGTATTTATTATTTGCGTACTACATATGCATCAGTGGGCTTTTGGTCAGCATAAAACACAGATTGCCATAGATCAAGCCATTTAGCCAACAGAACAGTTTTATTTTATGTTTAATCAGATGCAATCAACTATGACCACTGTTAAAGGGCAGACAGCCATTTGCAGCTCTTCAGATAGCAACATCTGAAATACTGCACATTCTGCAAAATCTGTTTGTGGAGAAAAGTGAACAATTGTAAAATTCCAGGTAGGAATGTGGGCAACTTTTCTTGAAGCACATTTCTATTAGCGGCTATTTCATCCACCTCTGTTTATTGAGGTCCTGGCTTTTTGCTACCAACCACTCACATAATTTATGTAACCAGGCAGTCTCTCTCAAAGTCACTTACCAAGCAGAATATAGAGGATACTGGTTCACAAAAATAACTTAATGTTACACATACACCTTTTTGCTTTCATGAATCAACTTGCAAAAATAAACTGGGATATACCTGTCTTGTCCTTTGCCCTGCTCCAGCCTCACAAAGAGATAACCCAATGTGTTTGATCAGATACCTGATTCATTAGGGGAGTTTCTAATTCGATGGTGAGATGTTTCTGTATGTCAAAGAATGGCATGATTCTTCAATGACAGAACGGGCTTATGGAACCATATAGGATAGAGACAAACAAAATCAACCATGTCACCTTTCCAAACTGACCTCATAGAGCAAACAAAATTGACCATCCTGAGACACAAGCTTCTTGAACCTATTAGGTGCTCATACCTGTCTTCTACAGACAGCATTTTAACCAGGTATGATGGCTTGCCCACTAAATTAAGAAAAGTTTGCCAGCGTAAAACACAAATGAAACTTTCATATCCTAGTAATTTTCTCGAAGCTTATTTAAACTAATGAGAAAAAAAAAAATCCTTCATAATGAGCATCATTTGCCCAGACAGGTTTGTCATTCTGCCCTTTAAAACCCCAGTAAGCAGCCATCTGGCCCTAAAATCCATATTGTTTTGACTTTAAACTTGCTTTAATTTTCTAAATACATCTGCCTAGCACTTGCTGAAGTTATCTATAGTGACAGATGAAGTCACACCTTTTTTTGTCTTCTGTCCAGAGAAGGCTTAACAGTGTAAATCTGGTGATGAGAAGGGTTTCAAAGTGGGGTACAAATCCCATTAAGTATCAAACATGAACATATTTTCTCATGATTGCAAGGAGCTCAGAAGTCAAATCCCATCAGGTGAAGATGTGGTTTTCCAACTAAAACCCATCTTCACACCCTCCTCCCTCAAAATCACATGAACAACTGCAAAAGAACGATAAACTGAGTAGAAGTTAATGCTGCTGCATTTTTCTTACTTTTGTGAAGAGAAGAAAAGCTGAATATCTCAGTTAGAATCTCTTTAAAAAGTCATATAACTATTAATTAGGAATTTGCCACAATAAAATGAAGAAATTACTGTATCTGATCAGGACAATAATATAGCTAAGGTAATATGACATCTCAGACAATTTATCACCAAAATCTCTTAACTATTTAAGGGGAAAGCCAAAAAATGTTAGAGTTATGCCATTATTCAAAGTAAATGAAAACACTCACTTGTTTTCTTTAGATTTATTTCTTCTCCCATTTCTATAATTGGACAACAAATACCAAATGCAGAAAGAAACCCATTTATCAATCAGGTGACACAGCAGATTGGTCCAACTTGTCACAAATTTACTAGATTTCTGAATATCTTGTCATGATGAAACATATGTCAGTGAAATCCAGCCAAATTCAGCAACAATATCAAAGCTCTGATTCCACATATCAAGGTATTAAACATATGTGCCAATAGTCCTGAAATTTCATGGATCTATTGCCATAAGCTCCTTTCCATTTCTTTTTTACAGTAACTAGCTACACTTTTTAGATCAACAAATCACATCACCTCTGTTGCAAAATTCCTTGAGCTACTTTTCTAGGTGTTGTAAAGTTAAAGCCAAAACACAAGGTTTAAGAAGGAATTTGTTTTCAAAGAACATCCTAAGCTTAAAACTGCATTGTGATTTCTTCATAATTTTTTTATGAAAATGTTAGTTCATAATCTAAATTTAAAAATAAATAAACTGCAAGAAAGTAAATAAACATGCACAATACTCTTCTCCTAGCTGTCTAGACACATTTTGCAAGGAAGTAAAAAAAAAAAAATGTTACTGAAATAGTAATTAAAGTGTTGTTTCTATTTATAGCAAACTACTCCCTGCAAAAAGAAAAGAAAAAAAAAAAAAAGATAAACTACTATTCATTCATTATTATTATCTAGTGAGCAGGTTTTCAAGGTATCCAGACATCTCAAAAGATGCAAAATGGCACATGGAAAGATTTTAATTGTATTTGAGAGGGGGGACACAGGTGCTTCTGGAAACCTATGCCTAAATACCGGTACAAATAATTGACTCTGCATGACTATCATGAGAGGGATGATATATGAACCAAAACTGAAAGACAGCTGTAAGTTTGACTGAAATTAGTGAGAATTTTCTTTAGTAGAAAACTTTTTGATAATTATCACTCAGACCATCATTAACATTCTCTCCTTTGTGTTTTAATACCCAAAGCTAATTTCCAGCAGAATTCCCCAGTCAGACCCTGCTTCTTTGCAATTTCTGGGGACACTGGTCCTCCACAAACCTTGGAGGCAGTGGATCTCCTCGGCAGGCAGCCTCCAGGAAAGGGAAGAGGACAAAGTAACTGCAGAGAGGACAAGCACAACCATGACAGCACTGCTGTGGAAGAGAAAGGGCTGTGAGTGATTTGGTCCAATTCCTCTCAAAAAGCACGTAACATTTAATTCAGCCTCCTGAGACCCCCCTGTCCATGCATTTGTGACAGGGGTGACTGCTAAGGGAGAACACTGATGACAGCATTAAGCCTGCAGTGGAGGGAGGGTCACCATAAGCATCTCCACTGGCTCTGTTCAGGACCTGTTGGGTAGGCAGACACAAAAGGAAAAACAATTTGCAGGGCTGAGAAAGCTCTGAAAAAGTAGTTTGTGTAAATTATAAGAGTTAGAGGTAAGGAACAAACTGGGGGAAATAAAACTCCATTAACACAGAAGAATTTAGTGGCAGTCAATGGGAAATGAGGTGCAGCATAAAAGCATGACTGCTTTGACCCAGCACACAGGCTAGCAACAGCAGACAGGATTGAGATGCAGAACAGCACAGTGCAAGGACAGTGGAGGCACTGGAGAGTGGACTAGAAGATTCAGACCCATCTTACCCACCATGGGAGGCATAATCAAAGTTGCAGCCAGCAACAGGGCACATGAGAGGCAGCAAGGAAAGGAAGAAGCCTTGCAGCACTCCACTGGAGAAGTGTGAGAGAGAAAACAACATTAATTTTATTAATCATGAAAAACAAGCAGTGAGAGGAGAATGTAAAACCTGGAGACAGCAGCAAGGGAGATGACAGCTCCTTGCTGTAGGCGCTCAGAAGGCAAAGAGTGATTGATCACATCAGGACTAACACTGAGATCAAATGAGATGAATTGCAAGTTTCAAGCAGGCAAACAAAGCGCTGGAGATACTTGTTTCTTGCTCTGGGGTCACAAGAAGAATCGAGTGATTGATAGGGTCAATTCCAGCACTGAATTCATGTAAGAACAACAGCAGTGGAGCGGTGGGATAGGCAGTGCTTTACGCAGCTTCACTTATATTGTTTCCATTGGTACTTTTAATAAACTAGTGTTAATTCCAATTACAGGGTCAGATCATCTGTTCATCTCTGAACAGAGCAGTTGTATCCTCTGTGTCTATAAAGTCAAAGCCATTTCCAGAAACTGTGTTCCCATGGCACTGTTAACACCACTGAAAATTACCTTGCTCAGTCAATACAATAGGTGAAATTGCACTGCTCAGCAGGTAGTTTTTATTATTATTGTTTCCTTTAGATCCATCATCATGGGTCAAGGCAAGGCAAAAAGAATAGTAATGACAAAAAAGAAATCCTTGGAAATAAAAATATTAGTAAACAACATGAAGCCACTAAGATCATAGAATCATAGAATCATAGAATGTTTTGGGTTGGAAGGGACCACTAGAGGTCATCGAGTCCAACCCCCCTGCAGTCAGCAGGGACACTGCTAACTAGATCAGGCTGCTCAGAGCCCCATCCAACCTGGCCTTGAATGTTTCCAGGGATGGGGCCTCCACTACCTCTCTGGGCAACCTGTTCCAGTGGTTTACCACCCTCATTGTAAAGAATTTCTTCCTTATATCTAGCCTAAACCTACCCTGATTTAGTTTAAAACCATTACCCCTTGTCCTAACACAGCTGGCCCTACTAAAAAGATTTTCCCCCTCTTTCCTATAGGCCCCCTTTAGGTATTGAAAGGCCGCAATCAGGTCTCCCCGCAGCCTTCTCTTCTCCAGGCTGAACAACCCCAACTCTCTCAGCTTGTCCTCATAGGAGAGGTGCTCCAGCCCTCGGATCATTTTAGTAGCCCTCTTCTGGACCAGCTCCAACAGTTCCATGTCCTTCTTGTGCTGAGGGCTCCAGAGCTGGACGCAGGACTCCAGGTGAGGTCTCACCAGAGCTGAGTAGAGGGGCAGAATCCCCTCCCTCGACCTGCTGGCCACGCTCCTCCTGATGCAGCCCAGAGTACGGTTGGCCTTCTGGGCTGCCAGGGCACATTGCCGGCTCATGTCCAGCTTTTTATCCACCAGCACCCCCAAGTCCCTCTGGGCAGGGCTGCTCTCAATCCTTTCTTCCCCCAGCCTGTATTGATACTGGGGGTTACCCCGTCCCAGGTGCAGGACCTTGCACTTGGCCTTGTTGAACCTCATGAGGTTTACACAGGCCCACCTCTCTTTTGTTCTAAACCGAAGGGAAAAATATCTGACTCCTGCAAGTGGACCTTACCTTCCCTTGTGTAATACAGCCCGGTCTGCATTATACATTGCATGAATTACTTATATTGTAGAAGTTAAGAGGACTGTGGAACTGGAATAGTATAGGAAGCACTGAGTGGCTGTATCAGCAGATTGGTTTACAACTGTCAGCTAAAGAGGATCCTAATTAGCCTGAATTACCCCACTTTTTTGGTTCTGTTTTGTTTTCTTGATGCACAGTCCACAGGTCCTTTTACTTTATCTCCAGGAGATAAGAAGGTGCAAGTCAAACCTAAATAAACTCAGGACTAACCACTCCCATTTTACATGGGAATGGCTCTCCTACCTACTAAACTTCACTTCCTAATGTGCCCTTTTTTCTCTATTTGGGCTTGAAAAATACGTGAAATGCAAAGCACACCTCCCCCAGCCCAACTCTTCATTTACCAAATGTGAAAGGTGAGCCTGCTATAGCATGAGGTGATAGTTCTAGTTCAAGTAAGAGCCTGACCACTGTAATGATTATAAATGTAAGGTGAAAAAAATAAAATAAAAAATCCACACTTTAAAAGACAGAACATCCCTAAATTTAAAAGGGAGAGAGAGGAAGATATGAAACAATGTGGGAGTCACTTCATTACAGGCTTACACAGTTTTTTCACATCTTCATTATTATTTCTGATGAGCTCATAATAATAAAGGGTAGCAGATCAATGTGGAGCACAGTAAAGTTTGAGTCTAAAAAATTCCACTATTCTCTTATTAACTGAGTGGTGTCTACAAAAGATCATGATGCACCCTACTCAGGAAAAAAGAGTCACACTATGGTAAATTATGAGTCCAAAAATTATTGGAATTTGAGGTAGTGGAACTAGCTGTGATACCACTACTACCTAGAGATTGGTTTTACTCTGTTGCCCACCTAATTTTTTTGTGTTTGCAAACCTAGACTATAGAATGGGTTTTTAGCTCATCACAGTAACAGCCGTAAAGATGCCAAAGGGTAAATGCAGGACCCACTTCCTCATGCCATATTACATAATTAATTTTTACAGATTTCATTGCTGATTTCAGCTTGGAGTTTCAGTTAGGGGGTTGGCATCACTTGATAGCACAATAAGGACCTTTGTGTTTAAATATTTACTGCTCCAAATCTGGTTTGGATCATGAGATGCAATCATTGTATATGATGGGATGATGTGTTGGAGTAGGACTCTATGGGCTGTGCTGTCACTGGAATACTGACAATGACAGTGCCCAGCAGTACACACAGTGAGACACTGTGGCACTCTCTATGAAACAAAACACAATTAGAAAAGGATAATTTTTTGTTTTTATTCTTTCTCCATTCCTTTTTTCAGTGGAGATAGCCATCACAGTTAGAAACATGAACTGTATTTATAATGGAAACTACAAATGCAATTAATTTCATACCTTTTAATCGAGATGAAAAACATGCTCAGAAACTGCTGGTTTTTTGTTCTAATCTCACTATACTGATATTGCTTTTTACAATATAGAAGTTGTGTTGACGAGGATAATTACTGTTTATGCTGAAATTGATTGAGTTAATGGGCTTCTTGGTCACATAGAAGAAGGGGCAGCTTTTTTGTTTGTTTCACAGCCCCATTAACTTTTCTCAGTAATGGTGTTCTGCATAAATTTCAGCAGGTGTGTGATGGGTTGACCCTGGCTGGATGCCAGGTGCCCACCTGTCCTGGTTTCAGCTGGGATAGAGTTAATTTTCTTCATAGTAGCTGGCATAGTGCTGTGTTTTGGATTTAGTACTAGAAGAATGTTGATAACACACTGATGTTTTTAGTTGTTGCCAAGTAGTGCTCAGACTACTTGAGGACTTTTTGAGCTTCTCCTGCTCGGCCAGGTGCATAACAAGCTGGGAGTACAGCACAGCTAGGGCAGCTAACCCAAACTGACCAAAGAGCTATTCCATACCATAGAACGTCATGCTCAGGGGGGCTTAGTTGGTCGGTCGGTTGCGGGGAGAGTGATCGCTGCTCGGGGACTGATCGCAGCTCGGGACGGGCTGGGCATCAGTCGGCGGGTGGTGAGCGATTGCATTGTGCATCATTCGTTTTGTATATTCTGTATATTCTGTTACCATTCTCATTATTACTATTATTATTATTTTCTCTTATTAAACTGTCCTTATCTCGGCCCACAGCTCTTACCTTTTTTTTTTTATTTTCCTTCCCCTTTTTCTCCCCCATCCCACTGAGGGAGGGGAGAGTGAGCGAGCGGCTGCGTGGTGCTTAGTTGCCAGCTGGGTTAAACCACAACACCACCAAAGCTGCTCTATCACTCCCCTCCTCAGTTGGACAGGGGAGAGAAAATATAATGAAAGGCTCATGGGTCAAGATAAGGACAGGGAGAGATCCCTCACCAGTTACCGTCAGGGGCAAACCAGACTGGACTTGGGGGAAATTAATTTAATTTTTTGTCAAGCAAATCACAGTGGGATAATGAGAAATAAAACCAAATCTTAATACACCTTCCTCCCACTTCTCCCTTCTTCCCGGGCTCAACTTCACTCCCCATTTTTCTCCCTCCCCCCCACCAGTGGCACAGGGGGACGAGGAATGGGGGTTGGGGTCAGTTCATCCCATGCTGTCTCTGCCGCTCCTTCCTCCTCAGGGCAGGACTCCTCACACTCCTCCCCTGCTCCAGGGTCCATGGGGTCCCTCCCACAGCAGACAGTCCCCCACGCACTGCTCCAGCCTGGGTCCTTCCCACGGGCTGCAGTTCTTCACCAACTGCTCCAGCCTGGGTCCATCCCTCCCACGGGGTGCAGTCCCTCAGGCACAGACTGCTCCAGTGTGGGTCCCCATGGGGTCACCAGCCCGGCCAGCAAACCTGCCCCAGCCTGGGCTCCTCTCCCCACGGGGCCACAGGCCCTGCCAGGAGCCTGCTCCAGCCCGGGCTTCCCACGGGGTCACAGCCTCCTTCGGGCACCCCCCTGCTCCGGCGTGGAGTCCTCCCTGGGCTGCAGGTGGGGATCTGCTCCCCCGTGGGCCTCCCTGGGCTGCAGGTGGGGATCTGCTCCCCCGTGGGACTCCCTGGGCGGCAGGGGCACAGCCTGCCCCACCATGGGCTGCCCCAGGGGCTGAGGGGAATCTCTGCTCTGGCGCCTGGAGCCCCTCCTGCCCTCCTGCTGCACCGGCCTGGGGGGCTGCAAGGGCCATTTTCTATCACGTCTTCTCACTCCTCTCTTTGGCTGCTGTTGTACAGCATTTTTACCCTTTCTTAAATACATTATCCCTGAGTCACTACCACCATCGCTGATGGGCTCGACCTTGGCCAGCAGTGAATCCATCTTAGAGCCAGCTGGCATTGGCTTTATCTGACATAGGAGAAGTTTCTAGCAGCTTCTCACAGAAGCCACCCCTTTAGCTTTCCCCCCACTACCAAAACTTTGCCATACAAACTCAGTACAAGGGGTAACAAGGACTTGTTTTCCCAATTTAATTCAATTTCTCCTGCTGATAATTGATTCCCCCTCCCAACCTGCCATGCAGCATTGGTCTGAGTCACACAGCACATTTTGCACTTCATCCCAGACTGGATTACTTCTTTCCCTGCATAAAGCATTACAGGGTCAGCTAGTGTTTGTCCAGATGTCCACTTGAGCCCAGGAGTCACCAAGGACCATGGCAGTACGATGGCTGGGTGCCCCTGCTTGTCAAGGAAACATGTTCTGAAAAAGGTCCCACATCTTAACGATGTCCAGCAGATTTTGTGCCACAGGAGCAGAGGATGCTGTCAGGTCCTCCAGCCTGTTTTCTCCCATTTGACCTGCCATGCACATGACCTGATGTTCACACCAACTTGCAGGAAATAATCTGTTGCTTTATTGCTGCATCAAAAGTGGCTTCCATACCTGTATCTTCCTTGGTTTTAGAGATTCCCAGTGTGTTTCATGGACATTGGTCCCATGAAAGACTAAACATGCAGCTATACCATGTAAACTTCCAGATTCCAGTTCAGTAACATCCCTTTCCATAAATATTCCCATTGACCTTAGTAACCAGTCAACACAGGCTGAGATGCAATGCCTGCACTTTACAGTCAAAGGAAAAAAAAATTAATAACTCTCATAAAATACATACAGTAAATATGTCATTATATTTAACAAGAGATATAACCTTTTGCATTTGCTAATATTAATGTGTGCCTAGGAATCATGTGGAAATCAAACTTCAAAAAATCAATTTAAAAACTTGCCTAAATCTTTTGCCTACCAGATTTGCTTGTTTCATCAAGTTGTAGTGTAAATGTCATGAAACAGAGTTTAAAAGTTAAACTTTTAATGTGATATTGACACAAGTTGATCCAGATATATCATTCAAAACAGTCCATCTACCCTTCATTTCTATCAATGTGCAGAGGCAACCCAGTTGCTTCCTTTTTAATATAAATTTACAAACACTGTGCCTTTGAAATCCACCACAGCAGACACCTGAATGCTGAAAAGTTTAAGTCGTTCTGCCAACACTCAGTTCTGTCCACATGTGCAGTCAGAGACAGGAGTTGGCCATCTTAACCTTTAAAAAATCTTTGTTAACAGTGAAGAAAAGGACAGGTGATATCTTATTCTTTTACATTACCATGTTCTCAGGAGCCAGAAAATACTCAAATAGACTTATGAAGAAACTCACTCTATTAATGGCATTAAGCTGATTTTGGTAGTGCAAGGTACAGTTACAGCTTTATAAAAAGAGTGATAAAAAGGAGATCAGCTTTAACTCCTGAGAAGGTTTTATACATCTTAAAATACTTCTATAAGTTTGCATGGTCGTTTTAAGGAGAAAATTTACATAAACTGAGGATTGTTCCAATATTCTACTGGAGCTACAATGCTAGTTTCACATAAGAAAGATTTGACTGCTATCAGACCTCTGACAAATAAGCCAAAACTAGCACAAGGAGTCATATCAGATATACTGAATCTTGGAAGGAGGTGTGCAGAAGCAGCAGTCCTACAGTACATACGCAGACCCAATTATCGCTGATTCAAATCCCACATATTCAGTTCTAACTACTTCTTCCTTTGCTAGAACAAGCTTTCTCCAATGTTTGCAGGCAATTTAAAACGTTTGGTAATACATGGACACTGAACACACCACGAAGGCAAAGAAATTACTGACTTCACACTCCAATGATAGCTAGGCAAAAATTTTTTCAGGCCCTCTTGTCCCATGAGTACAGTACCAGAGAAATACTGTCACTATTAAGAAAGCCTGATAGAAATTCAATATGCAGAAATTCAACATGAGCTTATCAGACTTTGATTTCCGTCCTTTGGTCTTCCAGAGAGGAAGAATCTACATCTTTTGGATTCAGATCAAAATAGCTGGATGTGGACTACTCCTGTTGATTATATAAATCTTGGAGTAGTCTTTCCACCAAAATGCTAAGTGTTGCTATTCTTACAGCATAGTGTAATGAGAAAGACTAGTCTACTTATCTCGGAAAATTTTGGGCCAGCCAAAAGGAAAATTGTCAGATAGTTTTGGTGCGGGGTATGGCACAATTTCAGTTTTGCAGGCATCTAGATGCTTCTACCATGCCAATAATAATAGAATAAAACATATTTAGGCATAATTTGTGTGTGCTACCCTTTAACACCAAATTCTCATCCCTAAAACAATGTAAAATTCCCCTGAGGGATTCCTTCTTGGAAACCAAGGTTATTTTGCACTTATTTCCAAAGGCATTTTGGCTCACATTTTAGAATATTTTGTGGTGTTTCTTTCTGACTCTGACAAATATCTCCTTCATTGTTGAAAATAATTCAAGTTAACAAAGAAGCCGATGTATGGAGCTTTAGAAAATGCATGTATCTATGTAAAGTTGGGTTTAATCACTTATTGATTCATCCAGGTTCCTCTATGCTGCTTTCCAAAGCAGTTTTAATACTGAAAAGGAAAGAAAAATATCAAAGCTCTGGTCCTAATGGCAGAGTCATTTGCAGTGATCAACTACCATTCATATGGTTTTGATGAAAAATGACTTATAAATGGTGATTTCGTCAAGAAGATAAAGTACTCGTAGTTACATTTTGACACGCAGAAAAAATTGCAATGTGATTGTGGTTTCCATAATGCTTACCCAAGTTTCTGAAGGACACTTTCAGATTCCTCTTCTGCACAATTTCCTCCACATACTAGGTACACTTTGCACATTTAGAAATATATTATCCATATCTTCTTTGCTATCAAACAAAACATTTCTGTCAAGCCAAACACTGATACTACCCATTATGTAGCTCATTCTTTTTTACTAGCTAAATAAAAAAAAAAAAAATCACTAAAGTCATGGACAGCCACATGCATTTAAACGTTGAGGAAAGAGGTAAATTGGGCTGACTTGTACATCACAGACTAAGTTCTTAGAAATTCAGCTATCAAAGTTACACTAATTTACCTGAGAAGTGAGGTTGTTCTGTGATTTCCTGAAACACTAAGGAACTAAAGGATTAATCCTCCTTGATGCTGTATATTCTGCAGCCAAGGGGAGATATATGAATGCAACACTTTATAGGATGAGACTCCCAGCTTCTCAGTCAGCCAGTAGACAAAGGTTGTGGGTGTGAAGGAAAGGAAAATAACCAAAGTTGTTTATCTTATCTTGAACTGAATATGCTTCAAACATAAAAAATTACTATCGTTTGCAGTATATTTGAAATCTGAAACAATGCAAAACTTTTTCCCCATTTAATAAATTCCCTGAGAAATATCTGGTTACTTGCTAAACCCTGAGTGTTATCATCTTATTGTGTAATTAAGTATACATGATTCTGTAAGCCGTGATGAAGGCAAATGAGATGGACAGAGAAAAGGGAGATGAATGATCTGATAGTTCTGTTCAGCATGCTAGAGCACAGTGGATTTTTTGAAGACTTTCATTACTGTAGGCAAAGTCAGTTCAAACATTTCAAATATTTTGTGCATAAGAAAAGGTCAGCCTGACCCAAACAAGCAAAAATTATTAAGAAATGACCTTCATTCAACAACAACTCCAAAGAAAGTAGGCATGGCAATAGAAAGATGTTTTGTGGATTTTTGTAATGTTTTTAAGAAGCTGTCAAGGAAGAGCAGCAGGATGAAACTGTAACTCTGTGCAACTTTATTTCTCACTTTATTTCTATCCATGTTGACTTAGGAGAAAAGCATGATTTCTCTCCAAGAATACATCACAGGGTTAAGGAATTTTGACATCAAGTCCCAGTTTCATGACAGGCTTTCTGAATGAACTTTAAGCCATTAGATTTTGTCACAATATATTCCTTAATTAGTAGGATGATTATTCTTTCCATTGTCTACACTATTTAAATCCCATTAAGATATTTGAATCTGTGCTGGGCTGTCACTTTGTTTGGTGTTACCACAGTAAACAAGCCACGTCTTCAGTATGAGCATACTAAAATGGGAATTACCTGTTGTTACACATACATGCCTACTTTTCTGCTAACTTTGAAGTACACAGAAAGTACTTTACAGTCATAGTGATTGAATGGCATTACCCCTTCAGCTAGCCTTTGAACAAGACATTTTTTGTGGGTGTGAGTGGCATCACTAGCCAGATCAGATTTGCATTAAGAAAGTGAGAAAGAGTGAGAGAAAGAGAAGGAAAGAGAAAGAATAAAAGAGTAAAATATTTGCTGACTGCATTATGAAAATGAACTGTCAGGTGGTGAGCTTTCATTCCCTAAAGACAAACAAACAAACCAAAGAAAACCTTGCTGGTGTAGTAGCTGGACCTCAGAACATAGGAAAGCTTCTGCTGCCTGCCTCCAAAAGCAATAGATAACTCACAAATGTGCCAATGTTGACAATAATTTAGTGGATACCGTCTGGCGTAGGTGTCACAGACCAGCCTTGCAGAGACTGGATTGTAAATCTTAAAGCTGTGATGTACTTTGGGGAGCCATTACTGTTCTGTCTTGAAAGAAATAAAACAAAAAACATGGTCAGATGAAACTGCTTCAGATGCTGTTTTGACTTCTCCAAGTCTGGGGTAAGAAAGGGTCTCCCTTTCTCTGAGGAATTTTTGCTTATAAACAATGGTATTTTTAACAGAACTGTAATACACTTGTGGGAGCTATGTGCCCCTTTCGTTGTGACTGGCAGCAGAGGTGAAGAGCTGCAAGTTATTTTCAGTGTGAACTAGACTTACTGAGTCCATGCACAGATGTGCTCAATGCATTGATGTGCATGAAGGCACAAGATCACATCCTGCAGAAGGCAGCAATGAATGTAATTTCCATGCATCTAAAGCAATTAAACCTGGTGCATTTAGAAAATGGAACACTAGTCCCTAGATTTAGCTTTTCTACTCTTTTTCTGGGTACATAATTGTTTATCCTTAAGTTACTGATACATGGTGAAATTTTTGCCATTTCAAATATAGTTACAATACTCAGAAAGACTATTATGCCAAAGGCTCATGACACATAATCTTGCACTGCTACAGAACTGTCCTTCTGACCCATGGCCTAGCACCATAAACTATAAAGAAATAACTAGAAATTAAGCTTTGGTTCTCTGCAGGACTCCCTTCCTCTAATCCCATCTTCCCAGAGTCTTTAAGAGACAATTGTCTTTCCAAGTTTCGAAGTCTGTCACTTTCTAAGAGTGGGGCATTCTGGAGCCAAAGCTGTATAAAAGCATATGCTAATATGGTGGCCAGAAGTCTACTTCAGAAAGTTTGGGGTTTAGAGACATTTCATCTTCATGGTCTTCAATTGAAGTTGCAGATTTTTAACACTTCTGGAAAAAGGCCCAAACTGTAACATAACTGCTCAAGGAAATTATGACTGACAGGAGGTCTCAGTGTATCTGCTGAAATTGTTTCTATTTAAGCCCAGAATAGAGTTTCAGGCACATCATAAGTTCTCATTACCTATTGATTAATAGGCAAGATGAGGAAAGATGATAAGATTTTTAAGATTATTTAAGATTATTTGAAGAATATGTTAGTGACTTGAACACCTGCACAAAAACTCAGGAAAACACATGCTTCTGAAGAGACAGGCCCTCAGCTGCTTTAACCAGAAATGGAACCCACACTAGAAGAAAAGATCTTGTGCATGAGTCAGTCTTCCAGCTCCCTAAAGACTTCGTTGGACAAATTATCTTCTTGCTTTGAGCATCTTTTCTGCATCTGTGAAATGCATAAATCTTCCTTGCTGCCACTATTTGTCTGCTGTCTGTCTTAAGTCTGTAAGCTTTTCAGGGCACAGCCTAGACTTTTCTGTGTATTTATACCACAAGAAGTCTCCAGTCATTGCGCCCTGTCTCCTGTCACAGTACTGTTGGAACAAGTGTTGGATTTTTGATAAGTAACATATCAGGTCTTTCTGCAGGTCTTCATGACAGGAGAGCAAGGTACCTGGTGGACATTTCAAACACAGGCGGGATGTAAGAATGTCAGGGTGGTAGAGGAGAGAATTGCAGGTTATTACAAGAGTTTGTGAAACCCCCAAAAGTGTACTACAGTCTAAAGTCCACTGTGAACTAAAAACCCATCCAAATTCTGCAGCCCAAAAGCAGAATTTAAATGAAAACAAACAGCTCACTCTCATTGTATTAAGAGCCAGCAACAGCGATGTCCCGCTCAGAGCACAGTATCTCCATGCTTTACCTTAATCTGCACTCATTAGGCTACCCACTTGTCAGTGGCTTGTTACCTGGATACTGTAGGAAAATAAGTGTTTCATAATCAGAGGTTTTCTGGGCTCTTGTGGAGTGACTAAAGTGCATTGTATAAATAAATAAAGTAGCAATCTGTTGTCTACTTATGGGTAAATAACATTTGTTTACAACACACAGACTTTAATTGAGGCAAACGTACAAGCAGCATACTTTGGCAGTTCATATTTGTTTCTTCCTCTTTTTTCCCCCAGCTCCACATTACAAACTTAACACCTTTTCTGTGAAAGCCAAAACACCCCAAAACTTCTAGTTTACACCACTAGACATGGGGGCTGAGGGCTGGCTTGTTTTATCAAAGCAATACTGGAGAAGTTAGAAGCAATATGAGATGAGAAAGGTCAGTACTGGCAAGTTTGATACTGACCACAGTCCATAAGTGTTACTAGCTAGATTCAACATCTGAACAACATGCTACAGTACTTTCATGGTGCCTTAAGCACTCTGGATCCTTTATTTCTTTTTAAATACTCTGACTTTGTGCTAGCAGTCCAAACCTGGCAATTTTTAAGTTTCCTTAATGGCCTTACTTATGCAGAAATTACCAGGCTCCTCCTGGAGCTGTCACTTCAGTCTAATGAATACTCCAGAGATGCTGAGATTTTTCTCTCTATCAGCAATTGAAACCAAGAGAGTTCTCTGGACTGCAGAGGACTCCTGCCACTTACTTCAGTTTATGGCAGCTGGTGTCATATCCAGATGAGGCTCATTCAAACCAGAGGGCAGCACTAGGGCTCAGGCACAATTGCACGTGCAGGACAGGGACCTTTACCCTCAGTTTATCCAGTGTTCAACACCTTGAGACCCTGTTCTTGCATGACTCCAAGTCAATAATGTAACAAAGATGATCATCATAAAATAACGATGATTATCAGTGCCACTGCATCTATTATGCAGAAATACACAAGAAAATGACCCATATTAAAAGCAAAGAATAGATCAGATCATTGTTAGGAAGCAACAATAAAACCTTCCTGCTACAAACTGTCTGTTCCACTCACGAGCATTTTTAGAAGCTTCCTAACGTCTTCACTGCTGTACTAATAGTGATAAATTTTACAACTGCTTCTTGGGATTTAGACAAGTTCTCACTTCTCTCTGCTTTGACAACAGAATAATACCTGTACACTGATGTGGATGAGAGCTGAACATTGTGGTGGTAAGTAGGGAAACCTGTTTCAGCACAAAGCTCCAAGATGCAGAGTTTCTTCCTCAGGAAGATTCCTCCAGCATCTTGACAACTTCCACACCAACATGATGAAAGCAAAGGGCAGGGAAAATTTACCATGCTGTGGTGGGTTGACCCTGGCTGGATGCCACGTGCCTACCAATCAGCTCTATCAGTCCCCTCCTCAGGGCAGGACTCCTCACACTCCTCCCCTGCTCCAGCCCGGGGTCCCTCCCACAGCAGACAGTCCTCCACGAACTGCTCCAACCTGGGTCTTTCCCAGGGGCTGCAGTTCTTCACCAACTGCTCCAGCGTGGGTCCCTCCCTCCCATAGGGTGCAGTCCCTCAGGCACAGACGGCTCCAGCGTGGGTCCCCGTGGGGTCACCAGCCCGGCCAGCAAACCTACCCCAGCCTGGGCTCTTCTCCCCGCGGGGCCACAGGCCCTGCCAGGAGCCTGCTCCAGCCCAGGCTTCCCACGGGCTCTCAACCTCCTTTGGGGGCATTCACCTGCTCCACCGTGGTGCTCCCTGGGCTTCAAGGGGACAGCCTGCCTCACCGTGGTCTTCTCCACAGGCTGCAGGGGAATCTCTCCTCTAGTGCCTGGAGCACCTCCTTCTTCACCTTCCTCACTGACCTTGGTTTCTGCAAAGTTGTTTCTCTCACATTTTCTCACTCCTCTCTTTGGCGGCAATTATGCACTTTTTTTTTCCCCCCTTCTTAAATATGTTATTCCAGAGGCACTACTACTGTTGCTGATGGGCTCGGCCTTGACCAGCAGTGGTTCATCTTGGAGACAGCTGGCATTGACTCTATTGGACATAGGGGAAGCTTCTGTCAGCTTCTACAGAAGCCATCCCTGTAGCCCCCCGCTACCAAAGCCTTGCCATGCAAACCCAATGCACATGGAATAGATAGAAAAAAAATTGTACCTTTCAGAAATGGAGCAAGTACAGAAATCATACAACAAGGGTAAGAGATGAAACAGGGAACAGCAGGTAAATGCAAACACATTTCAGCTGTAGAAGGAGGACATCTATTCATCACCTGATTCAATTCCACATGCAGGGAAATACTGCTGCCTTTAGTAGTAGCAACTCATTCAGGGATCTGGGAGCTTGCTCCACCGTGAACGCTTATTTTGGGCATTGCTCCTACAGCAGGTGTCCATATTTCAAGCTTCGCTATGCAGGAAAGATCATCTTTGCACAGCGAAGGGGGGATATACTGCCACAAACTCTCCTGTTTCAGTGCTAAACATCGGTGGCCACAATATTAGAAGGAAAAGCAGCTCTTCCACAGCACAGACAAGTTACATCACATAACCATCACAGGGCCAAGTGGCACAAGCCCCAACCTGCTTTTTATGAAAATTACTGATTGGGGAGGAAACTAAGTGAGTAGCAAAGAACTAGCTATGTTAACACTAATAGTTGCAAATGACCAACCTGTACAAAGACAATGGGACCATCAGCAAATGGGCTTCTTTAAGACCTCAAAATGGTCTGAAACTGAAGGTGAAAGTATGTCTTTTTTTAGGGAAAGAACCATATGCCTCCGATGAGAGAAACCACAAACCCCAGGAAGAAATTTAATCCTTGTGCACAGTAACAATAAGAACTTTTGAAGAGCGGAAATTGATTTCCCTTTACTGTGCAAAAATCATTGAAAGGAAGACTCCAGGCATACATGTGAAATCCTATGCAAAAAGCCCTTTTAGTGAAACAATATCTTTATAGATTCCAGGTATGCCAGGTGCAAAGAGCCTAATTTCTTTAAGTTGACTACGACATGAAGCTATAATTAGAAGAAGCCATTTTCTTTCTGTTCACAAAACCTCACAATTTAGGCCATAAGCCATAAAGGACTCATTCATACAAACAAAAAAAAAAAGTGTCCAAGCTGCTTTGCCAGAAGCTGCTTACCACCAACTCCAAACAGAGCTTGAGAGGAACCCCTGTATGGTGTTAGAAGATGCAGAGAGAAGCTTATTTGGGAAGGACTGGGGGGGGGGGGGGGGGAGGGGGAGGAAACAGCTCTTTAGGATATGTTAGAAAACAAACCATTGTGTGAGTGTGAGGTCTGATGACAAAGCAGTTATTCCTTTCTACTGTGATGACCAAGGGTGAGCATCTAACAGAATGACTCAGGGAAGAAGACCACAAGATACGAGTTATAGAAAGTCACGTTCAACCTGCAGTTATGGACACCCCACTTGCCATGTAAGATAAAGGACAAATTATGCTAGGACAGGCTCAGCTACCAACCACTTTTCAAAGCCCATCCCAGTGTTGGCAGAAAACCCAGTAAGATTTGAAATTGTAATGCTGTTGATGGCTTGTCTGGGCTATTGACTGCTTTTAAAGTCTGAATGTGCAACTCAATTTGCAACTAATGTATAATTAATTGTGGAATGTTTGGATTTAGTTTTAGTTAAGAGAAAATGAAGCACTAGGCACCACCTAGGGGCATGTACATCAGACTGGGAGACAAGGACACACAAATTCAGATCCTTGCGTCAGCCTTAATAAATCACTTAACTTGCCTGCTTCTTTCTCTTCAGCTATTCTGGACTCAGTTATTTACTCCTCTCCTTCAATGTCATTCTTAGTAGTAATTTTAAATATCATTATTAAGTTGTATTTATGTATTGCATACCTAATCACGTATAAGATCACTAATAAACTCATATATTAGAAAAATGTCAGCCCTTTAGTTAAGCATATAAGGTTGAAAACTTCACATAGCATGTAGCAATGTGTGTGGAGCATAAAAACACTGCAACAAGTCCAGAAATATTTCTTTGGATGTAAAAGGTCAACATAAGCAGACCCTTCCTTGCAGGGCCTGAGACAGATTTGCTTGTTACAGACAGTATGTTCTTAGAGTTTCATAGTGAATTAAATTGTAGCTGCGAAACTGTTTGCAATACTTTTTATTAAATTAGAGCAGCCCACAAGATGGAAAAAGAATATTTCAGACTTCCTTCTAAAACTGGCCATAACAAGCACAAAAGACAAGGTAAGAATAAAGGTATACTACACCATGGTGATAAAATCTAATTGGATGAAAAATCCAGACTGAAAAAAACATTACTAAAAATTACAAGTCTGATGTGTACCCGAAGTTTTAGAAAGGTCGGCTGATGTTTTTAAGAAATATTGTGCAATCCCAAAGTGAAAGATGTGCTATAATGAACAAGTATAGAAGGAAAGAATCAAGGTTGTAGAAACAGCCTTCTACATTTCTGAACTTATGAATGCACAACCAGGCAACCTTAGCAATTCTTTAATATACTTTTTCATCAGAGATGCACAGTATATGAACCAGAATAGGGTCACAACAGGGGTTTCTGCTGCCAAGCATTAGCATACAGTACGCTTTCCAGTTCATTTTTCTCTCTTAATAGTCCTATCTAGGTATGATTGGCATCATTTCCACTGCAACCTCTTTTTGCAGTATGATTGCTTCACTGGGAACTTGCCATGTTATTTTGATGAGGAAAAGAAATGCTTTATTACATAAGAAAGAAGGGTCATTTGAAAAGATAATACAGGCACAACTTTCTTCAGGCAGGAGAAGACAAAGGTCTCTGTGATATCCAAAATGCCCATACGTTTTTTCCATAAAGATTTAGTATGGATTAAACACCATAACCTGTTTATATGGTGCAAACCAGAAACTATATTTTATGATTCCCAGGAGGCACAGGACAGACTTGTTTGGGGGTGGAGGGGTTATTTCTTTGTTTCCCTGATGAGTTGATTCCAACTTACACAGAGTCCTCACATATAAATTAGCTAGAGTATTATCCAAATTGGATAGAGGTAAACTTCTTTCTATTTGCAAGTTGTAAAGATTGCCACTTGTGACTATCAAAATACAAAAACAAATGTACCCCAAATTCGCAATGTCTGTTTTAACTAATATGACTCCAAAGTCTTCACTCACAAAGTATACACAACTGCTTCAAAGAGTGGATTACAGCAACACTGAACTATGTTGTGGAATTAAGAAAAAAAAAAGGTTCATAAGTAATTCCAAATATCAATTTTCATTAGGTAAAATATAAGGATTCACCAAAAGAACTGCTGTAATTTCATATCTAAGCTGGAATCCACTATACATAATAATCGAGGAATGAGAAACAATCATAATACTGTTAAGAATAATTTCATATTATCTAAGTTTCTTTTCTTTATACCAAGCTGTTAAGATGCCCCTAGATTGTATCTTCATAATTTTCTTGTTCACAACTATTATGACAAGACATTGCATTTAAAAAGCTATGGCTGAGTTCTCCATGCAATTGCATGAATTGAGAAGCTATGGACTTCAGTAAAACTCCTAACACAGCAAGAGCTGCTTTTAGGTATATTTGTCTCATAATTTTTGTGTGGCAGCTCAGCCAGATCATTTTGTTAATCAACTCTGACAACATATGCTAAACTCCCAGAGAGTTAACTGTTGATTTAATGGATAGAGAAAGGTTAGTCTAATCATAGGACGGATGACAGTACACCACGGAAAGTATAGTCCAGTCAAAGGGATCAGTTTTTAGGAAAGCACTGGAACATAACTGAGTTGTAACTCCTGTCAGACGCTGCAGAACCTTAGACAGCTGCAGCTTCTTGATAAACTGGTTGGAAATTAAAAGTTAACTCAAACATAATAATGTTTTTTCCTGACGGTTCAAAAATGTCAAGTCGCGAAAACATCAAACTTTTCTTCCAAAACCATATTTGACACTGAAAAAAGCAAGAAATCTATGGCAAATTCTTCAGCAAAATTAATAGAAAATTAGGCTAGGATTAATGATTTAGTTTTCCTCTTTAAATCTAGTCAAAGGCCCCTGCAATAAGCAGGGACATCTTGAACTA